>OW796115.1:8766619-9366619 GCA_941860345.1 Chrysodeixis includens
AAACATTGTCAAAATCATTTCGGAACATCACCATCTTAGTCCAAATTGCTTTAAATATGAGGTCCACTTAATAAAAGAGCAGTCCGCTTCTGGCCATCCTTTTGTATAAACAGTTCTAACAATATAATTATATCATAACGCCACATAACTACTAAATTATCCTCATTAACAGTAGCGCAAATAACTACATTAATACCGTCAATTAAAAACGCATTTACTCTAATAAACAGAAAGCTACATCAATTACCTACGCGTACCAAATTGGATTATTTGCACGAATACTCTTTTTCGCATCGACACCCATTACCGATTTTAAATGTGCAGAAATTAACATGATATCATACACGCGTAAATCCGATTTGCAACCGACAGTAAGCCTGGTACAGTTAGCAACAGAAGCAGGTAAGGAAAAACTGATTTTCAAAAGAAAATTCTTACTGAAATTCTATGACTGGCTGTTCTGCTAGGTAGGTAACAAAACTTACTCTAAACTAGTATAGTTGAAACATATTATACTCCGATTCCCAGTAGGCCGAGGATAAAACGGGCAGACAATGAAAATCAAACAGCAAGAGTTGGATGGTTGTGAAGGACAAGACATTCACTAGAATGGCATTATTAAAGGGAGGCTTTGGCCAGTAGAGGGTAGTGTTATTCGAGGCTGATGGTGATGTAAACTCAATTCATACAAGTCGTTAAAAAATACCGGCACTAATAAATCAGAATGCGTCAAAATCATATCAAAGTCAGAAGTCATTTATTCAAATTTGGCTACAATGTAGCACTTTTTGAACAACAACACGATTATAGACAGCACCCCATCGCCCACCCTTCACCGTTAACCGACTTTTATGACTGACTGTACCAATTGAGTCAACGTCGAATTTCAATAGATGGAAATCCGAAAAACGCATCGAAAGTAATTGCTATTCATCCATGAATTACGAAGATAAATATTAAAATATCGTGACAAACTGAGACTTCTTCGAATCGTTTGAGAGAAAAGTAAAATGCTGATTAAAATTTCTGCACGCGTTGTCTAGCACGCTACATTAGAAACTTATTCAATGAATCTTGGCTGTATAAGATTCCTTTGCGTGTTGTTTTTTTTTTGACATTCTTTTAGCTTTGGATTAATCAGAGATGTGTCATTTTTTAATGGGTTACTTGATTATTTGACGTTTAGAAGATAGTAACATATACATGTCTATTGTTAAATGTGATGAAAGCGATTTTGCGTGATCTTCTTTTTTTTCTCCTGATATGATGTTATCTTAGTGATAAGTTATTGGACATTTTTAATAGTTGATGATAAAAAGTATTATTTATGCGTAACTCGAGAAAGTATTTCAGTCACCACTTATCTTGTTAGGCTCTGACAGCTACCCACTAACACATTTTTTTAACTGATTTTTAGATTGTCAAACTAGACTAGGATTAGACTTAGCAACATGATTGAGTTCTACATTTTTTTAGGACTACGCCAGACTTAAATGTGTGCATGATTAACAAAATCATCAGATTATCATTATTTAACGTATCTACATAAAAAATCACAACGGTCACCCATCTAAAAACAAACCTTACCAACAGTTGCTTAACCTACAAAACCCAATTTACATCTACGAAGTCCTAAAACTTATTCTTAAAATCAATTACACTGATTGAATCAGTTTCTTTGAATAGCGTATATAACTAATTGAATAAGTGATAGGTTGGTATCAGTCAGAGAGCCCTGGTATCATTTACCGCACGTCAGACACACGGCCATTGCCTTCGAGGGTCCCTTTGTATCGCTAATGGATCGCTCAATATTGCTTAACTTACGCCAATATATTTCTCTTCGTCCCTGTACTTTGAGTTCCCTACAATATTTGCTATATGCTGTAGGGAGCTTATTTCAAGATCTTAGGTATGTCAAAATAGTACTGTTTTTTTTGTGGTTTTTGTGTAATGAAATTTTAAGATGCCTCTTTTAATTTTTAAACAACCACCTCTTAAAAACACGAGTCATTTTGAAAAGGAATCAAATTCGTAGTCTATTTCCATATATTTCAGTGATTCGATCGACGTTAACGCTTGTTAAATAAAGTTTTACAAAAATTTTAGGAAAATAATATAGAGGTACTTACGTAGACCCAACTTTGGTATTTTCTTGTCTTCTTCCTTTTCTTCTTCGCTTTTGCTGCTTGATTTTTTCGCATTTGGATCCGAAACATCTGTAATTAAAAAATGATATGTTATGTACCAAGAAATTTGAGGTGCAGTTAGAGTTGTTGAGTGAATCTTTAATTTACATTATCTACTTTCTTCAATAACATGTTTTTTTTTATCTTTATGTAACTACAGTACTGGGTACATTTTATGTACGTACTACATTTCAATAATGTGCAAGTAACAATGTCTATATTGTTATGCTTTGACTGCTAAACTGTACACTAATTTGATAAGATTTAAATTTAGACAGAAGCCAAGCAAGTTCGAGAAAGGACAAAAACTGAGTTTTCTGAATATTTCTTGCTTGGGAAATCTCACACGCAAACTCAACAGCAAAAGCAAGTATTTCTATATAATTATGTTTTTGACCTATTAACTGCTGAAAAATATAACAAATTCAATGCTTAATTCTCCTTTGATAAAAAGCCTGAACACAGCAATTTTACAATTATGGGCTGGTATCGTTATAATTATTGCACGTGCTAAATTAATACAAATAATATTAAAAACAGATTATTTAGTTTCTAGCTCAATCATTTGGCAGGGAAACCAATAAAACGATACTACGATTCCCGTAATATACAATTTCAATATTAATTATTGTATAATTAATCAGTCTTCGCCTTGAATGGAGTTATTAATTATCCTCGTTAATCCCAAATTAATGTTGTTAACACAAAAGCTATTAGTACAGTCACGAGTAAAACATGTATACTCGATTAAACAATTACTAGGTAAACAACTAGGCAAGCAAAGTAGAAAATAAGAAGACTAGACTTAGATAGAAGCGAAACCACGGCAGGGGGCTTTTCTGCCTGCCAGAGCTGCGATGTTCGTAAGAGTTACCGCTCGCCTGGCACTCAAAGGGCTCCAGGAGGAACATAATGGGTTTTAGTCAGTAAAAGTCTGACACTCCCTCCCGCTGCGCCCACAGCGGGTGGGATCAAGGGTCTTTCTGGCAGGAGTGTGGTTTTAGACGGTAAGAGTCTGGCACTACCTAGGCTACCTCCCTTATGGGGCAGTGTGGGCGTCCATAAGGATTTCCACACTCCTGCTTAAAAAAGTCCTAGTCAAATGATTTATGAAATCATGAACTTTTCTTTCAAATCAAACGTTTTATGTTAGGAATAATCCATAACAGCTTAAGTAATTTCGCCTAAGAAATCTACTGCAACGGTTTAGTCGTGTAGGTATATGTTATGGACCAAGTGATAAATTGGGCAGTATACATAATGCCCGGGCACTATGAATAATGCCCAGCATCATCGGGCTAAGTGATTAATTACTATCTTAACTTCATTATTAATTATCATATCGCTCGGTCATTATTATATTGCTAAATGATAGTTGGGCAATTAGATACTAATGCTATACCTATTTAAGTTGTATCAAGCGCTAAATAAACCATGGCTGCAATTGGGGACACCGTAAGAGTTTGAGTTCCGATGTTGATTGCGGTCGTAATGATGGAAGAAATAAAAAAAAAATCTAACCTAACCTAACCTAAATTAGGTGAGGTTAGGTTTTTTTTTTTATTTGTCAAAATCTATATTTATTGAGGTGAAAACTATCATTTAGCAATATAATAATGACCGAGCGATATGATAATAATGAAGTTAAGATAGTAATAAATCACTTAGCCCGATGATGCTGGGCATTATTCATAGTGCCCGGGGCATTATGTATACTGCCCGCATTAATCACTTGGTCCATAACATATACATGTTTTTGGTCGTGACTGTACTCCTAGCTGACTTAATAACTTAAGTGACAAAGCTGCATTAGAAAAAAAAAATGTCATTATTGTCAAAATTAGTACTTGTTGTGTCTGAAAACTGTTCTTGTTCATTGTTACAATAGGATTTACATAAAATTAGGGCCATAATATTCTGCTGTTGATACGAATAGGTATAATCGTTTTGAATATTTTCGTTCTCCTGGGTCCACTGCCCGGGTCCCACACTCGCTAAGTACTCACAACTTCAAGTCTTAATTTAATACGTAGAGGTATTTCAGACATTTTTAAATTTATTCATGTTTAATATAGATTATTTCCTAATACACAGCCTTCAGGTACTTTATAATATTCGTCCTTCCAATTTATAAACACGTTACTTTTCGAATTACAACGGGTGGGAGTAATGGCCCGTGATAATGTTCCGAGTTTTGGCATTATGATAAAAAGAGCGTTTTATATAAATCTACATAAGTGAAGATTTGGTTATTTTGTTTTTTGCCTTATTTTCTATTTATATTTTGAGGTAGAGTTCTTTGTGATAAATAGAGAAGTAAAGTCGAAACATTGGATAGGCATCTCATGCCGGTCTTATTAGTGCTTCTTTGAATATATTTTTCACTAACTATGGGACTGATTGTTTTTTTTTTTAACATGATAATTATTAGCTGAAACTAGCAGTGGACTTATAAAATCGAGAAGATAAAGATAATAAAGTAAAAGGTTATGATTAATTTTAAGTTTTTGAGGTATATAACTTCCAAGTTAGAAAATAGAGTTGTTCAGAGTAGTCGCTTCGAGGACATATTTTTGTATTTTCTTAGTATAACATTCATTCTCTTTAATAATTTAAAAGCACAATTTTAATATTAAAGAACTTGAATTTATAAATGTAGACAATATAAAAGAAAAAACCGTCATAACAAGGATGAAAGACGTGAAATAAAAGAATGACAGGAAACAATTTTATAAAATTAGAGCAGATTGTCAGTCACTGACAGGCCGGTCGCCTATTTTTTAAATATTTGCGATCAAATAGTTAAAAACAAAGTTGCAGTAACATTGTTTTTGAAAGTTAACAATTTGTTGTAGTTTCAAAACTGTTAACAAAAAAGTTGTATAGAAATCTAATAAACTAAACTAAGAGTGAATAACAATTTGTTATCGAGTTGCTTTATCGTAACTTCGAGTCCTGTTTGAGGTTAAAAGATTTTCAACAATATATTTTACTATCATGAAATGTATCACCAAATATTTGCACGTACGGTACATTGCGTTAAAGAAAAGCCTATAAAAAGCAATCTAGTGATCTTAGAGATAAACGCTTCACAGAAGCGAAAATTATAACAAGAAAAGTAAATTATGTTTGACTAGCAAGTAATTGCTTTTCCTCAGAATATTTAAAGTGGGCACTCGGGAAAATCTGATAGGAACTCATAAAGTGTTGAATTTGTCTATCATTGTGACTTCATTCTTAGAAAACATCGACAGAAGTGTATTGATTCGTAAAAGAAATTGTTTGACAATTTGGGCTTCAGGAGAAGATATATAAATAAAGCGATTGATTGACTGAAACCTTTCAATCATTGTCGAATCATTGGAAAATGAACTCTATGCCAATGTTATTATGGATCATTGGAGTAGAATTCCGTAAGCCCTCTACTCTACAATGTATAGCTCTGGGATATTGGAGACTAGCGTAGTCATGTCGTCTCAAAAGACACGTACTTAAGCACTAACGAATCTCTTTGAATTTGTGTGGCAGTAGAATCTTAGATAATAGGTTTTTGTTTGATGCAGAATAGATGACTATTAGGATTGCGGGTTTTAGGAAACTTGCAAGATGATGTTAGATAGGAACACGTGTAAGAAGCTGCACCGACCCCAAATAATAATTGGGATAAAGGCAGAGGAATGATGAGATGACTTTTAGGATTATTCTCAAAAACCCAAGTTAGCCTAGATGATTTTACCTAAACTTAGCGAAATACAGTCGTGAAACACATGCAGACAGAACGGTAAATAATACAAAGATTTAATATCTCGAAACATTTTAATAATACGCTTTTTGATATAAGATGGTAATCTAAAATCTGTTTGTCATGTCATTTTTTTTATTTGAAACGTGATAGCAATATTAATTTACAAGGTTAAAAAGTAATGTGGAGGTATAGAGATTAATCTGAAAATTATTATCTGTTTAGGAAAATGCAGGGGCGTGGCAAAATTCGCCCAAAGATTGCTACAAACGGCAACTGTCTACGGCAGACAGACTGTTTTTCAGCAGATAAAAGATATTTTTTGCAGAAACTGTAAAAATACCCTTCACTTTCAGTTAAATTTAATCAATCAGACGATCGTAAGCAATGCCTAATAGTTTACCGCTAGCGATGTAATTATAGAATAGAATAGAATACTCTTTATTGTACACCATGTATTATAATTAATACCAAGAAAAATTACCTGCAAGCTATATACTTATAACATAACTATTTATTTAAAAATTATCAGCCTTATCTGTACTTTTTACTGACATGACTTTAAGGACTAAGCTGACACGAGATTTTCCCAAAATCACATAATTCAAATTTCCAAAACTTTGTCACTGGGCAAAATCAACACGACAACAATAGAATCCGTTTGAAAATTATGAAAAGGACAAAACCCCTTGTTTACGCGCGCGAATTATTTTAAAACAATGTGGAATATTCTGAAACCCACTGATTCCGATTATACTTTTAACGAACTCTACGAAATTGAAAATTCACTCTTAGGTAGAGGCAGTTCTGCCGGAGCTACGGTTTGTTCGTAAGAGTTACCGCAACCCTGGCACTCAAAGGGCTGTAGGAAGAACATAGTAGATTTTAGTCAGTAAAAGCCTGATATTCCCTTATGCTAATTGATAATTTCCTACGAAAAAAAAAGGAAGTAAGGTAGAGCTATGAATAAGATAAAGATGCGTTGAAGAGCAACGAGTTTGGTGCTATTAGTATATATTATATTACGACGAATTAGTAATTTGATAACAAGCGTCACCCATTGAATACATAATTTTATTGGAATTGGATACATTGGACTCGCGGTCCTGCCGTAGCTATGATACAGGATTCCGGTTAGGTCCGAAACTAGTCGGGTATTCCCGATAAGTACGTGTGTAAACCATATAATTCAACAATAATTAATCACATTAATTCGAAACAAAGACACCAATAGTTTTGTGATTATGACGGGAGTTTCTTGCGAAAAACAATGACCAATATTTGATATAAGTTTATGCATACATGTATCTCTTTCATAAATACGACACACTCTACATTTTACCGCGGTACGTTTCCCGAAGAAAATGGTTGGCAATTGCATTCTGGTAAATGGAACAAAGGTTTTACCAAATGCCAAAATACAAACGTATAACAACAATTAAATCGACTAATCCTTCTGTTAACGACACAATCAATTTAATCACAGTTACAATGTTTTCAAACTTGTCAGAACTAGTAATTATTTGTTTGACAGAAAATAAATTGTTTATTAATTTTCGGCCCCGGGCTTACTCAAATGACC
This sequence comes from Chrysodeixis includens, assembly GCA_941860345.1. Taxonomy (NCBI): domain Eukaryota; kingdom Metazoa; phylum Arthropoda; class Insecta; order Lepidoptera; family Noctuidae; genus Chrysodeixis; species Chrysodeixis includens. The sequence continues at coordinate 8,774,133 of OW796115.1, forward strand.
CACTGAACAATTTTCAGAAATTATTACTTGTTATAAAGTTTGAATGTAGATTTCGTCGAAAACATGTAACGATAACCGTATAACTTTTATGTTTTCACTAAGGAATTTAATTTGATGAGGTTTCACAGACATTCATTTCACATGCTCAACACTCACCCAGGCTCAGAACAAGCATTTGTGGAACGCTCAAATTCTTGTCCTACCCGGGGATCGAACCTGCGACACGTCGCGCACAGTGGTAATTGGCGTGGTGACCTATACCACTCGGCTATCCGTGCACTATAATATTTCTAAGAAGACAAACTATTTTTATAAAAATAATCAAAAACTAAAATGTTTAGTCAAGTGCAATACAGGAAAAAAATATACTCGCACACATACAAATATTTTTTGTTTGACTACATTTACCATGTCGTATTAAAAACGAGACACCAGTTTGTATAGTGTAGAACGCCATCTCACTCACATAAAAATCTCCAAAACTTTGGAGTACAGTCACTAAACATAAAAACTTAGGAACTATTTCTAGGTTTCTAGAAAGAATTCTAAAATTCCAATTGACGTGACCGTTGGGAAATTGTATGAGAACCACAATTGCTCTCTAGATTAAACTGTTTTCAGTTTGTTTTAGAGCGAGAAAATGTTTTACACTTATTGCAGTTTTAGGTAGTGTGTTGTTTTACTAGCTACGCTTAATTTCGTTTGGGTTAGTAATTAAAATAGGCGATGGAATAAGAAATCACACAGAACACTTATTAGAAGAAGTAACAATAAAGTTACAGGGCATTTCCTAACACCAAGCTGGTCTCGGCTTGTCCGTGTGGTGTCCGGATATAAAGAATAGCACCACCCCATATCCTCCACTGGGTGTCGTAAAAGGCGACTAATGGACCTTAAGACCCAGTGCATTGTACCAAGCACCTTGGGTCACCCGAATGGTGGCGGGTAAACAACCAACAATCGCATTCCCAAAGAGGGTTAGTGTCAGGCAGGCGGCCGACTATAAAACCATAGCCAAATCCATTAGCAACATGTTTAGAAAAAAAACATGTTGCGCCGACCCCAAGTAAAATGGGATAAGGGCAGGAAGATGATGATGAAGCTGGTCTCGGCTAAGCAATATTTCAAGTCTATCTTGTATTGTACAATTTAGCATCAAGAAAATATCTACATATATATTGATGCCTATGGCTTAGTTGATAAATAACAAGCCAATACTTCCTGCTTTAATACTCGGTACTCAGGAACATAAATATATCCTTCCTCAATAAAGTACAGAGTATCTCCAAGGATTATCCATAAAGGGAGTTTTCTCCATCAATTTGCGTATCTCTAAGTATTTAAGTAGCAACTGATCAAGTATGCAAAAATATCCGGCGTACAGAATCCCGTGTGAGTTTGCTTTTAAGGCTTATCTCGTGGAGTTTTAGGGTAATTTCGTATCGGCCTAAATCATGACATACAATCTTTTGACTCGACTTTCTGTATTAATTGATTTTACGCTGTTTTGAACTAAATTAATCATAATTACTTAAATAATTTTATCTCTCTCTCTCTATCTCTTCAAAAACGACTTAATCAATAATGAAATTTGACATGGAGTTAGTTGATACACTGAATTAACACAAAGGCTAGTTTTTGTACAACTGCGTAAAAGGAGGTTAATGTTAGTCTACCATATTCTTTTACTCATTTCATCGGGATTCTTTTTGTTAAGTTTGTCCAAAGCCTGTCTGGCAACCGCTGTTGTGACCACCTATTTGAGTTAACTTCCTAATTTTATTTGTCATCATCTTCATCAGCCATATGATATATTATGATATGGTTGCAAAGACATGCTGCGCCGACCCCAAATAATAATTGAGATAGAACAGGGGAATGATGGTGATATCAGCCTTATGTTTATAAACAGCTGTCCAGATGCCCTCTTTATTGTTATTTGAGACGTAATATATTTTGACTTTAAACTACAACCTAAGCCTCTACAAGCCTACTTCTGAACTAAAGCCTCTCGACTCTACAATTTCAGATAAATTCTCATGCAAATTAATTTCCTTCAGCCTTGTAATATTCCACGAAATGTTCTAATCACACCGCAGAGTGTCACAACCACATTAACTTGGAGCTAACGTACCATTTTACTTTATGATATTCAGAATAGTACCCGCATATTCCGGATAATGACGTCACATTTGCTAAAATCTCTATAGTTTGAGAGAACGGGATATTTTGGCAAGCTATTTAAGGTGAATTAATTTCGTGATCGGATTTTTAGTGGGCTTTATTTGCATGCCAAGTTTGACGTAGCTGTACCTACGCTGTGATAAAGGGAATTCATTTTTTTTTTCATTGAACTCAAATAGTAAGCTACGGTAAAAATAAAGGAAACGACGGACTTGACCAGCAGTGGGAATTTGAAATTTGGACCAAAAAGTAATCAATTTTACTAATCGTACGATTTCAACAACAAAAAAAAACCTTGTTTCGCTAATCAATCAAAAAACAATTTTAATGTGCCAAAAAAGATCGGATGACGAGTAATTCAGAAATCATAAACTTACAAACACACTCACAAACATTCTTCTTTATAAAATTACTGTGATTAACGTAAGCAAAACAATCATAGACGCGTATAACCATGACAGCTACTCATAACATTACAAAATTATTCGCAGAATTCAACCACAATTCATTATTAATTGGGCCACCATCTAGAATTCACATAAATACTGGAGTGCCAACAAACAAATATTAAACATCAAAAGGGAATAGCAATTATTTCTTGCTCTAACCACCACTAAAATCAAGGTTAGGATAGAATTTCAGATAAAGTTGGAGTTTAGATTTTGTATATTATATAGGTAAAGTTGATTTAAGTCAATCGCTTTGTTTATCAAGTAGTTTGTAAGTTTATTTTGTTTTATTTAATTATTATTATGTTGTAGCTTTGAAATTGGTTACAATTTAGTATTAGTTTGAATATAGAAGAGTCACTCGATTTTGATTTTGTTTTCAAATCTTTTTATAAGGGTGCAAACTTACTTTACCTACTTCTGCCCATTTGGCTGGTGAGATAACAATAAAAATAACTATCATTACTTCTGATGTAAGCCGTTTTCTTAAGAAAACTACTCTTGATACTGAAAAATAGTACGCTTTATCGTTTAAAATTATCATTAACTAATCAAAACACAAAATTTCTTTCCGTTTTGTTATTACTTTGGCAGCTACAAAACACCTCATAATCCTTGCACTGAAACAACTGCATTGAGCACGCATTTAAAAATTATCTATTTAAAAAAATATGTACACGCAAATACAGCTCAATATAGCAAACAAGGGCACAACCACAACATATCATATCATTTCTGAAAAAATCTATCCCTGAAGACTTGCGATAAGACGATTATATTGTACTATTGCTCTGAATTCCGTATTAAAAACTGTTTCTAGAATATTCTCAGTACCACTAACTTGTGCATGAACCCCCACACAAAATACTTGGAAGTCAACTAATTCATTCTTAAAAGCTGACAACAAGAAGTCCAGCATATTTTAGAATTTTCCTGTACAGAATACTTTTTAGGGTTCCGTACCCATAGGGTAAAACGGAACCCTATTACTAAGCCTCCGCTGTCTGTCTGTCTCCAGGCTGTAGGTATCTCATAAACCGTAAGAGCTAGAAAGCTGAAATTTTCACAAATGATGTATTTCTGTTGCCGCTATAACAAAAAATACAAAAATTTTAAAAATGTTAAGGGGGTCTCAAAACAATAAACGTGTTTTTACGTATTTTTTTTGCTCGATATTTAAAACGGTAACAACTAGACGTTTTAAATTTTCGCTGTATATGTATAATAGTACGGAACCCTTCGTGCGCGATTCTAGCTCACACTTGGCTCGTTTTTGGAATAAATCATTCAACCCCAGGGAATAAATATTTTTTTTCTCTTTAATTTACCTTGAGAAACAGAACAATAATAATTCTTTGGGTGACAGCCGTCTTCTTTGAATTACTTTTTAAATTTTTACTAAAAAGGCGAAACTTTGCCCTTTTTGTTTGAAACGCATAGGGTTTATTAAGTTGATTTGTTTGTGTTTTTGTTTTTGAACGTTTGTCGTTTTGTCAGAATGATTTCAGAATACTTTTCTGTTTATGTAGTCCTTTTTTCAGTCACGCTTAGTGTTTTAGGATAAGCAGCTAGCAGAGTAAGAAGTTTTTCGGTATCTTCGCTGTACAAAAACTATCCTATTGAGTTTGTTTATTTTTCATACTATAATATTTTGGTACCAGGTCAAATATTATATAAGCTCTATAGGTACATGTTGGAAGGAAACACTGATTCTTATTTTACTAAGCGCAGAAAATGAATAATAATTAAATCTGCCAAAACACGAGCCACACTTAAAAGGGAGCCGACATCAAAAAACATTGTTCCCTTTTCAATTTACCGATCAAAAACAAACTTCGAATTTTATCATCGAACGATTCTTTATAACAATTAAAAGTATTGGGAAACTTGTGAAAGGGATCTTTGTATTTTTGACTGAATCATTTTATCGTCGAATGAATTTTATAAATAATTCATTGAGCCGACTAACGAGCCATGTGGAGGAAATCTCAAACTGAATTCTTGTCATGAAACGCCGGAATACGATTTCACGACGAGATAATTACTGTTCATCATCACAATGAAATTATATAAGGCTTTATTCACACTGTTATGGATAAAAATAGCTGTTTTATCGGAAGTTAACTCAATAAATTTGGATCAAAATGTACTGTAATGATTGATTTTGGTTGTACAAATTGTGGATATTAGGGCAACTGATTATTTTATGTATTCAATATACTCGTATCTTTCAGCATTGGTTTTGGGGATCGCAGTACTTATACTCGTAGTAAAGAATATTGTAACTTGAAAATAAATTAAGAAATGACAGAATTTTACCTTCGTAAGAACTCGAAATATAATCGAGCAATTAATACTATAATAAAATCTAAATGAGAAAATACCGTTTAAAAGTCTGAATTAGAAGCTATTACTGATAATAAGAAATCTTAAATTAATTAAAACCTAAATTGCATTGCACAGACATAATTATAGTGATACGATTTCGATTGTTAATGCAAAAACTTAGACGGTGTTTCAAAGAGATACATAAAAAGAAGGCTGTTTTACTGGTATTGACATATTTGGGTTAATAGAAGCAAGATAATTAAAAGTAGCTAAAAACGTTACTAATTATGTTAATCTATTCCGTAAGGACGATAAAGATGAAGAACATGAATATCCGAAGAATTTCATAAAACTTTTCACTTTCACAGGGAGTGTGGTTGGCGAGACAGAAAAAGACATAAATGTATTTAATTAGATACACATAATATATGTAACTACGACAGTAGTAATTAAGATAGTTCCATTGAAACCACTTGTACACATTGCCTTAAATGGTAACGGCGTGATGCGCCCAGCGAAGCGTGCTCACAGATGCGAATTAGCGCACTGTAAACGTTAATCAGATTGCACTTGATAATGCATTGGCTACCAACTTTCTTTTTGGTGTGATGGACGACTCGTAAGTAAACGTAGATAAGAGTATGAAAAATGATGTTGTTAATGAAGGTGTGGCGGCGGTAGATAAGGATTTTTGCATAACTAAAATGCAAACTTAGAAACTTTGTAGCTGAAATTGTATATTTTTTAGTTTTTCTTTAAACGTGATTAATATGCACCAAGACGTTTTTACAAGTAATAGGTATTTTAATGGCTTGGAATCTTAAATTATGAATTCTGTGGAGGTTTTAAGCCTGGTAAGGGTCATAAGTCTGAAAAGAGGTTTTGAAGTTTATCAAATTTTACGTTATAGCCAAGAAGATATCAAATGAAGGTTATTTAATACGTTTATGGGATTGATTTCTATAGGGTCAAGCTTATGGGGATCATGATTTTATTGGACGTTTGGAAAACTCCTACCTTTAGCTGTTCTTCCTTGATATATTTCCAAATCCAAGGCGTCGTTTCCGTCTGCCGGCGAGAGTTTGAACGTGTAGTCACTTAAGTCGAAGCTAAACGAGTGACTGTCCAGGAAGTTCGTTAACCACCAGTCTTTCGACCGCGCCTGTGTCGTCCTCAACGGCTCTATCGTCAGCGCGTTGAACACCTTCACAGACTTCTGCTCCTTCAAGCTCCTTAGGATCTCCTTCGCCATATGATCGATACACGTAGCATTATCACTACAGTCCAGTTCAACAATCGCCCTAACACTCCCCATCAACAAAAAAGCGACCAAAAGGGCAAGGGGATTCATTTTCACCTATGTCTTTTTCACAACACTGTGTCACAGGTTTTCACGTCTTCAAGTCACCAATCCATTTGTGGGTCACGCCTTACCGAACCATCTGCATCGATGGCTACTTGGTTAATGAGTCCCTCTATGCCTGCTTGATCATTTTTATCTGGCGTCACGCTGCACTGGCCACCGCGGACGGCGTGTGCAATATTTTTTTTTATTGAGTTCTTTACTTGCATGTATACGCTATACCACTTTTCTTTCCACTGTACAAGTTTTTATTCAAGAATTTTCCGTGATCCGCACATTTAAGGCGCTTTATCGAGAATTATTGATGTGTGACATAAAAAATCATTTCGTTTCGCTTTGCTATACGTCGCTAATAGGTATAGTGAATCAATATTTACTTTCATATGTAGAGTCGACAAAACAAAACTGGGTTTTCAGCAAACTCGCAAAATAATGGCTCTATGAAAGCGAAAGATTAGTGATGATCCTCCATGAAAAACGTTTTTCTGTAAACACCCATTAGCTTGATAGAATTTTTTATAACAAGATTTTAAGAGTACGCATGATTTATGTCTTACGAATTTACATCAAACAAGGCATCTCGTGAATTTTGACATTAAATTACGTTCGTTCAAGTGTTACAAATATAGCATAAAGCCGTAAAATATTGAAAATAGAAAACATTTCACAAACAATTTTCAAGGAGGAAGTTCACTTGATACAATTTCCCTTCGTTTTCTGAACATCGATTGATGATTGATGTTCGATACTATTACACGTGAAAGGAAATTCTACTAGCCACAGGGATTTTTGAAGATCTTGAATGCTGATGGCATAAGTATGTATTGTGAGCTTATAAAGCAGGAGAAATTTGTAAAGTGGTATGTCTCAGTACACTGTTTCGTTTTCACAATGTCTACAGTTCTGCTTTAAGAGCTCATAGTACAAACTGGTTCACATTCTTACAAAATAGGTTAAGAATAAGATATAATATTCATCCCACTAAAGATTATAATTTAAGTTCTAAGCTTTATTAGTATTGATAGATGCTTGTTACTCATTCAGGCTCAAACTTCGGAATAAATTATGATGAAATTTGAATTATGGAGTTAGCTGACACTCTGGAATAAGATGTAGGCTCCTTTTTAACCAACAATTGGGTAATACTTGTGCTGCTAGATTTAACATTTAACAAGTCGCGAGCAGCAGTTTCTTTGAGATTACGCAAACAAAAAATATACTAATACTAAAGAAAACAACCAAACGCTTTCAAGTCTTCTAAACCAAGGGTTAAATCCGTTCAGAAACCAAAATCCCAATAAAATGACTGTAACGCCATCTGTCGACACTTGGAAACTCGAAGTTTCAGTAATTACGCATATCATTACTGCGGCGTGTCTTACTAGTTCAAACTTAACTGCTACAGTTCAGAGTTGTTTTAAATTGATTTGGCGATGACTGAATAATTGACTTGACTTAGTAATGTTAGAGTTTCTGAGTAGTTCTGACTATCTTTGGTATGTACGATTTACCGCACAATTGTGGTGCTTTGATAACTTGATGAGGTATTTTCTTCCTTATGCCGAAGGGATAGGTTTGAATTTTGTGTTTTGTTGTTGGTATGGTTGTCGTTGGTAGCCTAACCAACCAACCTTCTGGTATTACGCAAAACCATCAAAGATCAAAAGGAAATACCTAGTGTAATGGCCATAAAGATAATTAGTATCTGAATTTCGTTACGGAACAATTACAATTTACCATGAGTTGATTTAAGTTTTCTAAAAATACATAAATAGTCCAGTCATTTGGTAGTTTTACCTGGAAAGTTTTCCGGGAGTTTTGAAAATTGGGTATTTTATAGATTTGAATATGCTCTTTTCGAATTTTAACTTTGCCACCTCGTACGACCGCCGCTCGCGCCGCCATTTTGAAAAAATGGCGCCCAAAAATGTTTTTTTGGGAATATCTCCTTTCCGACGCATTTTACGAAAAAAATGTTTTCTACAAAATTAAACTAGAAAAAATTTCCTACACTTTATGTCTTATTCACTTTTTCATAAAATCAATAGTTTTGGACGTACGAGCGCCGCAAAGTATTGTTCATTTGCACCACTACGAGTGTTTCGTATATTTTTCTTAACTGTTGTATTACTGCCGCCGGTTTTTAAGAAGTAGGTGTCAGGGTAATATGTCACTTTTGAATCAGGCCCTTTCTCTCGACTATAAACGAAACTTCAACGAAAAATGTGTTGGTAAAAGCTATATTAAGAGAAATATTTAGTTTAGACTGAATCATCAATGTACGTTTATTGACGTACAGTGTTGATTATGTTCTTAGATCTATGGCTTCTTATACGGAAAATTGTACTATTTGTGACAATTCACTTGAAAACCGGCGGCAGTAATGGAACATTTTAGAAAAATATACAAAAAACACGTGGTGGTGCAGATGAATAAGTAATACTTTGCGGTGCTCGTACATCCAAATCTATTGATTTTATGAAAAAGTGAATAAGACATAAAGTGTAGGAAATTTATTTTAGTTTAATTTTGTAAAAATTATTTTTTTCGTAAAATGCCTCAGAAAGGAGATATTCCCAAAAAACCGTTTTTGGGCGCCATTTTTTCAAAATGGCGGCGCGAGCGGCGGTCGTACGAGGTGGCAAAGTTAAAATTCGAAAAGAGCATATCCAAATCTATAAAATACCCAATTTTCAAAACTCCCGGAAAACTTTCCAGGTAACCCCCTTATTTTCTACCAAATGACTGGACTAAAAGGCGAAATAAGTTTTAATAGAAAAAATGATTGAAGGACTTTCAAAATCCAGGTTTTTTCACCACCTTTTCCTTCAATAAATGTTAGGCCTTTTGCATTTGCAAAGTTAAGCTAAGCTTTAAATGCCCATCGACTTTAGGATCTGATCCTACTTTAAAGATACATTTATCGAGCAAAAGGGACTTGTGACCACATGCACGTCGGGCTTAAGAATATGCAAGTAACTAGAATCAACTAAAAGTTTAACTGTTACGCCGACAGTACACACAAATGAAACTTATTTTGTTAAATCGTCTGCGTAACGCACGCAATGAGTATTCACTCGCACATAAAAAATACATCATATTTAGTGGCCGGAACCAAGATTTTCTGGACAGCCCTAAAAGGAATGACATCCAAAACTTGTAATTTAGGCATTTTATTCCGACAATTCTCTTTTGTTTCTGCATTGTCTAAGAAGTCTTCAGTTTAGACGGCAAAGGGTTATTTCGTTTGTCTTAAAAATCCCCATTGGTCTTCATTCAAAAAACAGAGAGAGAAACGAAGGAACTCTTATCGGCTTAAACCACTGGAGTGGCTCACTCTTCCCTTGTACCAGGGATCACAGGTACGCGAAGCATACTACCAAATTAGATAATATAGAAAACTTTTACTGTATGAGAGAGTAGAGATGTACTATTCTACTGAATGTTAAACAATACTATTTTGCAAATAAGGACTTTGGTATGTCAGTCCAATGTTACTTTTATTTGCATGTGAAAAAGACAATTGAAATGTGAGTGACTCTAGTTATAATAATTGGTTTCGATGTGTAATTATTTTGTATTGTTGTAATGTAGACCATTTACGATTTTTGTACTAATGCGTTTCTTCAATCTGAGATCGTAAAATTAGAGTGTGTATTAAGTTTGGTAATTAAAAAAGATATGTTAACGACTAATTAATTATTCGACGTTTGCGTTTTTTAAGTTTTACAATGTTAAAACAATGTAAATTACGAACGATACTTTTAGCTGTCTCATAACTTGTTTTAATTTAGATCTTTGTCAAAGAGTAATTTTAATGAATCAAGTGAGTGTTGAAACACTTAAAACAAAATACAATCACGGGAACAATTATTGTTGATCATAAAAACATAGTATAATAATTCTAGCAGAAGAAAATAGTTGTAAAAATATTGCCAAGACAACTTATTGTGAATCCTACCGTATGACAGATAGAACTGAGTTTACTGAGAGTTAAACGATTACTATCGTCCTGTCCCAGCTCTTGCACGGCACGCTTTATCTTGTCCGTGTGGTGTCCGGATATAAAGAATAGCACCACCCCATATCCTCCACTGGGTGTCGTAAAAGGCGACTAATGGACCTTAAGACCCAGTGCACTGTACCAAGCACCTTGGGTCACCCGAATGGTGGCGGGTAAACAACCAACAATCGCATTCCCAAAGAGGGTTGGTGTCAGGCAGGCGGCCGACTATAAAACCATAGCCAAAACCATTAGCAACATGTTTAAAAAACAACATGTTGCGCCGACCCCAAGTAAAATGGGATAAGGGCAGGAAGATGATGTTACGCTTTATCTTGTAATTTTCTAGCTATTAGCAAAAATCACCGGGAAACAGGGACAGACATACAGACAGCAAAAAGTAACCTTTTCATACTGGGTAATGATTATAAGTCTTTATATTAACACACAAAAACTTCATACTACGGCTTTACAAAGCTTACAAAGCCTTGAGGTACAAAACTCTTATACGAGTGTAGTGGAGGTTTATAAACAAGTTCTATTAAGTTCGTCAATTAAACAGTTTTAGTACATGAAGAGACATGTATAGAATTAGACTCGTATTTTTCTTTTATTTAATACTGAATAAACAAACAAGTTCTATAGGTTAGAAAGACTGTCACTACATGAACATCTGACTTAGGTGAGATAAAAATTGAACCCCAAAATATCTTGGGATAATTCTCGGCGGCAGAAAAAGATCACAAAACGTTGCAATATTTTAAAATACAGTTTACAACTTAATATTTTTCAGGATGCATCATACACCCTTCATCTTTCTTGCTCCTTGCATTGTAGTCACGATAAAATCTGGGCCTTGCGCCTGATCTCTTGACGGTCTTGTAGGATTGCCATCCCACCAAGTTACGAGAGTAAGGAAAAAAAAATTGCACTTTGTTTCCGCACACACCGCTGCGCGTATAGGCTGGTTTGTTAATACCATTCTTCGATTCAACCCTTAAGTGGAAGATAAGCGCGTTGATCCAAACTATTTGTTTGCTTGAACGCTTCAGCTTTATAATATTAATGATATATAGGTTAAATTAATTGTGAACCAGAAACTTTGAAGGTAAAGTAACTTTGACGTTACAAAGCGGTGTTCTCCACACGTTATTAATTAAATGGGACTTTTGGAACTGTTACAAGGCGCTTTAATCACTAATTAATATAATTTTATTACGTTTATATAGGTGTCGCAGAGGTCGTATAACTATCGCACTTGCGTGGTGTCAGAATGACAGTGGCGATACGAGATTGTTTTGTGGAAACGTCAAGTAAGACAGCGGTGACTGGATTACTTGGGTGTGGTCTGGGCCTTCTTGAGAACGTGAGCTACGATTGCGAACGGGCAGAAGCACAGAACTCGCCACTGGCGACTAACCGGACGCTCCGCCTATACCTATCCCGCCCGTCTCACCAACATCATACATAGTATTCGTTCTTATAAAGATATATAGCCTTCACTATAAAGCCTTTTTTTTCGTAGGAAATCACTGACTAAAACCCACTATGTTCCTCCTGGAGCCCTTTGGGTGCCAGGGTCGCGGTTACTCTCACGAACATCCCGCAGCTTCTACTATAAAGTCTAGGTCTGTGAACCAAAATACGTTTTTCCAAGTGCTAACGCTGTAAAATTGCTCTAATGTATGGAACTGTCACGTCAAACTGACGATACTGGTTAAATCGAATGTCATGATCATAAATTTGAAGTTTTGTATTCGTTTTCTGTTTCAATGCGAAGTATTAATGTCTAGGCGTTCAGTAAGTGACTATTCATAAAAAAAAACACTTGTAGTGATTGTCAATGTGATTCGATGTTATAAAAATATACAAAATTATGACTGCCATAATCATTGCCGAGTGGCAATAGGTCACCACGCCAATTACCACTATGCGTGACGTGTCGCTGGTTCGATCCCCGCGTAGGACAAGTATTTCTGCGATCCACAGATGCTTGTTCTGAGTTTGAGTGTATTAGTCTGTGTGAATTGAATGTCTGTGAAACCCCCGCAACTTAAGGATTCAATTCCAAAAAAATACAATATTATATTTTAGTGCGTTTACTTGACGTCCGTGTGGTGTCCGGATATAAAGAATAGCACCACCCCATATCCTCCACTGGGTGTCGTAAAAGGCGACTAATGGATCTTAAGACCCAGTGCACTGTACCAAGCACCTTGGGTCACCCGAATGGTGGCGGGTAAACAGCCAACAATCGCATTCCCAAAGAGGGTTAGTGTCAGGCAGGCGGCCGACTATAAAACCATAGCCAAAACTTTAAGCAACACGTCTAGAAGACGTGTTGCGCCGACCCCAAATCATAATAATTGGGATAAGGGCAGGGGAATGATGAGTGCGTTTACTTGAAACATCGTATGTCATTGTGTGTAACGTAAAATACCCCCACTCCTAAATACTCAATCGCCTTATGCAAGTCTGAAAAAAAATATTAATTTTTGTAACAACGTGAAAAAAACAAGTCAAATTATCCAGGTGTTACTTTCGTCTCAAAAGAAATAAATTACAAAATTAAATAATCATACAGCAAGCATATAACTTGTCACTTTGAAATAGCTTTAATGCCACTAGCGTGAAACGATTGACAGGAAAACTTAAACGTTACGAAGGCAACGTATTATTATACGTTTACAACACTATAACATGTAAGATTTTCTTGACTTAGCAAAGAGGTTCAATGAGGCTATTGGAATGAATAAAAACAGATATTTCAATCAAAATTTAAAGGTTTATTTCCCTAGCATCAGCGCGAGTAAACAGAGTTTGGTATCGAGACGTCATCTTATACATCAATTGCTGTTCGTGTTAGTCTCGCTAAAACTCGAGAACGGCTGAACGGATTTATCTCATCTTGGTCTTGAATTGTTCGTGGAGGCCTAGGGAAGGTTTAAACGGTGAGAAAAAGTCGAATAATTGAAATCTTTTTTTTTCCTATACAAAAATTTAGATCTTTTATTTATCGATTGGGGCAGTACGAAGACTGCCGAGTCAGCTAGTATTTGTATAAAATTCATCGATATAATTCTTAGGAGACCAAATTATTGTTTAACAAACTTATTAATAATACTAGCTTTCCGCTCGCGGCTTCGCCCCCTGTGTAATTTGGGATTGTGGCGTTTTTTAATGATCTGGACAGGACTTTCTTTCATAGGCTAAAAAATTGTTACAATCTGAAAAGCGAGACAAAAACATCGTCTAGAAAAATTAAAAGTATCAGTTGATCTCCTCCTCCCCCCCCCCCCCCGCCCGCTACCTAAGGGCTTGCTACTCAAAAAATCCCTTCTTAGTGGTCAATTGTGTTACTAAAGGAAGCCTTGTTCAAAATATCAGACTTCTATACCGAGAGGTTTCGGCTGTGCGTTAATTAATCTGTCACCAAATCGCACCCGCGAAATCACGATTGGAGGGTAGTTTGGAAAAACTTACATCACCAAACTTATTTACTTGCCTATGTACGTGTTCGTGCCAATTTTTAAGTTTCTAAACCTAAGGAATAACATTTTTCATAGAAACGTTTTTACTCCTTTTCGCCCCCTTGGGGGTACAATTTCCAAAAATCTTTTTTTAATGCTCAGTCCCGTCAGTAAAGGAAGCTTTGTTCAAAATATTAGACTCCTACACCGAGCGGTTATGGCTACGCAAAAGTCAATCAGTCACCCAATCGCAACCCCCTAAATCACTATTGGAGGGTAGTTTGGAAAAAAATATAATGCCAAACTTATTTACTTGACCATATACGTGTTTGTGCTAAGTTTCAAGTTTATAAACCCAAGGAATAAGATTTTTCATAGAAACGTTATGACCCCTTTTTACCCCCTTAGGGGTTGAATTTCCAAAAATTCTTTCTTAGTGCACCCCTACATATCTCAAGGAACCTACATGCCAAATTTCAGCTTTCTACGTCCAGTAGTTCCGGCTGTGCGTTGTCTGTCAGTCAGTCAGTCAGTCAGTCAGTCAGTCAGTCATTCAGTCAGTCAGTAACGGAAGAGTTTTATATATATAGATTATATAATCGATAAAAATATGATCTTTGTCATACGAGTATATTTGCCATCATTGACTTGTACACATATTACTATATTATTATTATAATTTTTGTACAAGTGAAACAACAACGAGTTCTAACTTAAACTAACAACTTTATTTATTTCCGAATTTGTATTTTGTTTTCAGATCTAAACACATTTATCAATAGGAAGTAGGGAATGTATAAAGAGCTAAAACGAACACACGCATGGGCAGAGTCAGCGCATAATGAATAATTTCCTATTAGCAAAGAGTAAATTTGTAGAATACTCATTTACGGGTAAAGTATTATGCCTAACACTAGTGATTGGCCGCTCAGATGCAATAGCAGACTGTATAGTCATACTAGCATGTGTCACTCCAAATTTATATGCTTTTTTAAACTTTCAGAGATATTAAAGGCCTATGATGATTTGCCGCCTATACAGTAGTTGCTCTATACATATACTGCTCCGTGATAGAATGTCACCGGTAGTGTACGGTAATAGAGCGTTTATCTATGATTTAGTGTGAATCAATATAGGTATTTAATTGTCTCTTGACAGACATATTATTTTTCAATTTTATCATCAGTTAAGAGCTATTATGCTTTGCAATAAGCATACCAGATATTGTGACACATAATATTTCCTGCGACTAATCATGCACTCATAATTAAAACATTCATTTCAGCTATAAAGCATACAAAATATCCTCACGTGTTCAGTTTAAATTCCTTCAGATTTACCACCCTTCATAGATTATTCCACCAATTCTATTTACCTACTCTGTACCTACATCCTCTATATCGGTAACGGCCGACATGTGGCACGAGTCTCGCGCGCGTATAATTGCCTGACCGTTTCCGTTACCTCCAGGAAATCGTTTGCTTACATTCCTAAGTAACACACAAAATATACACTGTCATAATTAATGGCATCTTTCGGCGCGAGGAAAGAAGTGTGGTATAGGTCAGTAAACCAATAACAATTGTAACTTTGCGGACTTTATTCTTGCAAACCATTTATGTAATAAAATTCATAAATGCTTGAAACGTAAATACGTGTCTTTGCGCATGTGATTTAAATGTTTAAAAATCTCTGACTAAAAAAAAAATATGATGTGATGTTTGAAAACGAATACTTAGTGATTTTTTATTCTATTTTAAAAGGATCATGGTTTTCTCATTATATTATAATATGCTCCGTTAATTATTCCTCAATATTCACACTAATTTGCATAATCTTCTGATAACACAAAAAAATGTCCTAGGCGGGAATCGACCTTCCGTCGTGTAAAAATTTAATTTTCTCAGCTGTAACTACGGTGCACATTAAAGAGTATTCTAGTCCATTCTAAAAAACAAATGCAACACATAGGCTTGTATTATACATGTTCTTTTAACCACTAGGCCGTCTTGTCATGTGTTAATGAACTGCCTAAAGCAGGGATGGCGAACCAATGGCACGCGAGCCACTTCTGGCACGCGGCATAATATTTTGGGCACACACAAACACTAAATTCCTATGCACTACCAAAAATGTGTGAAGTAGCTATGTAAAAACTGCTTTGCGCCCTTTTTTTAGCTACAAAAGCGGGTTCTTAACCTAAGTACATATTTCTTTAGAAAAATGGCACGTTGGTACGTAAAGGTTTGCCATCCCTGGCCTAAAGGTAACAAATACGTGATTATAACTTCATTAGCATGCAGGTAGGAAGGAAGGAGTCGACTCACGACATCGCGTTGCCGATTCGTTGCACCACTTCACACGACTATCTCTATTAGGATATTTCGTTACTGATAGAGCAGTGTTTTCCTTGTTTGTTGGAGTACATGGTTGTTAAACTGATAACATAATGTGAAACAAATGTTTAGTATGACATTCTACAATATTCACACAGCGCTGTCTAGTCTCTAACTAGATAAGGCTTGAATTATGAGTACTAGGGAACTGACGAAGGAAACATACTCATCATTATTCCCCTGCCTTCTCCCAATTATTACTTGGAATCGGCACAGCATGTCTTCTTGTTCTACACGTTCCTATCTGACGTCATCTCACAAGTCACACTCTTTGCAGCCATATTATCTTTTACACAATCCATCCATCGTTTCTTTGGTCGTTCTCTTCCCCTATATCCATTCAACTTCATATCCTGCACCTTCCTTACCACGTGATCCTCTTCTCTCCGCATGACATGTCCATACCATGACAGCCGGCTGCCAACAGCGACAGTCTTATGTTTTAAGGCGATATACCGCAAGTTATCTTATTTCATTCAAATAAATTAATAGATCCATTTTTAAACTGTAGCGTGAATACAAAAATAGGTGTTAGTCTACACATCATACATCTATTCATCATATCAATAAACATATGCTCGGAAACAACATTCGTTCTGACAAGATTTGAAAAATGTCTGCGTGTAACGCTATTCACGGATATAAACGAAAGCATTCGGCATCAAATTTGGCACGCACGAATATCATTTATACAAGTCAAATCAGGAAAAGAATGATGCATATGATGCACTTACATTAATAAATAAGTCTTAGTAAAATGGACGCTAAAACATTAAACTGTCGACAGCTAAGACAACAAATGAATTCTTTTATCGTTTTTTGTTAAACTACTACTGATAAGTTTAAACCTTCTGTCGCAGAGGTTTCACAGACATTTAATTCCACATTCATAAAGACACACAAACTCTTTTCCTGCCTAGGGATTGAACCCACGTTGCGGTCTGTGGTAATTGACGTGGTGACCTATACCTCTCAGCTATCAGTCAAATTGTAGTTCTGTATATTTCTAAAATGTCCGATAGTAAAGTCAAACCATTTTCGATTTCTGGTCCAAAATAAGGATTTAGAAGCTTCTGAAATTCTTCTCTTTTCAAATATTCTAAGCAATTAGTATACGCCAAGTTGTAGACTCCTTAATATATTATGACTAATACATATAGCCTAAATATTACGTAACACAATTAAAACTATCATACCATCGAATAACATTACTTATATAACATTAAAACGGTTTCATGTAAAAATAATCAATATAAAATCTATAAAAGAATCTTTTGTGTGATTCTTACACAATCTTTACAAAATAAATGAATTGGTCAACTCTTTCACTTTGACAAGCTTTTGTTAATGTGTATTAGATCCGTTTTATATTGGATCCTATGACTCACTAGAATACAGACAAAATTTGTTTCGATGACGCTACGTCGGTCGTCTGTTATTTTTTTTTTGCAGTATCCATAGTGGATCGCATATTTGAAATTAGTTGGTTAAGTGACAGGCGCGTTTAGTCTGGGGTTGCAGTCTTGTCTGAGGTTTTAATTCTTTCATCGTATTATTTGTATTTAACACCGATTTGATTTGCCTCTTTTTTTCGTTCAACGGTTATCACCAGTAAAAAAATGTCACTTAGAAGGATCACATGAAATCACAGTTCAGCACAAACATTGATCGCACGCAAGACATGATGACAGCTAAATTAATAACAGCACGACATAAACATTGATAAAATATCTGCTAAATTCGTCAGTAGCGCTCTCTAACATGCAATACTTAAAAGGTTACCAACATAAAACATGGTAACTATATACCCACAGTATAATAATAATATCATAATATGAAGTATTCATAATAAACGAGCGCACCGCGAATTGTCTTCGCTGTCGGACCGTGGCATGACCGTGGCATGATACAGTCGCAAGCGTGTCGCAATGACGAATGAACGATGTGTTGTTGGTGTAATTAAAATGCTGTAGGTAGGCAACACTATCGCTGTTACGTACCGCACGGCTGTAGGCACTTATAGTTTAGAAACGGCCGAGTTACTGAAAACTAACCTGACCTGACCAGTGCTTCATAGAAGTAAATTTTCAAAGCCTATATCTATACAATCAAACTGCACTCTCTAAGTAAACATGGTGGGCAGCCCTATCGCTGTTATGTACCGCGGCTGTAGGCATTTATTTCTTAGAAATGGCCGAGTTACTGAGAACACCCAAAGTTAGTTTTCGATTGGGCTTGCAAGTCATCTAATTTGTCTCACTATCACTTTTAGTCTCCTTTGTTCAAGTCTATTAGAAATGACATGGTCTAAATATTAATTCTCCCCGTTAGCTAAACGATCAATGATGATAATTTTGCACCATTACTAATAAGACAACCCAGATTATTCGTACAAGCGACTAGAAGTCTGCCTGCCCTACTAGCATAAAACATACAGCCACAAAAACTTAATAATTTTAAATTATCATTATAACAATATATTACAACTGTAAAAGAAAAACAACTGAATTACATTTGAAAAATTCAACACGCGAGAAAGAGATAGCAGATACGAAATCAACGAGTTAGACAGAGATAGGTATACGTTTCACCGTACAGTTTCTAACAGTGAAAGTGTAATCTACTCGGGCGCATATAGAAAGCCTAAAGTAGCTTTATTTTCTTGATTTTCTTTTTTTTTTTCGACAGTGGTAACAATTGAGTATTTGTTTTATTTTTTGAAAACGAAAGTATTATTGATCGGTTACGAGAACGGCGATAGTGTTTTGTTAATATTGTGCTTGAAGATTGAGAATATTTTTTGATGCGGTTTGACAGAACTGTTGAGACATTTTGAGGAGATATTAAATTGTTAATTTGTTGTTTTTTATGTTTTGATTATTTCTCTGTCCCGACTATTATAATTGATCTTACACCCGTTTAAACTGTTATTAAATATTTATGAATTCTCTTCACGAATAATTTTATGAATAACAGTTTACTCACGCGTATTTTATTTGTCAGTTTATGATTAAGGACTCCAATTGAGTCCGGTTAGGTGATTAAATCCTCCTTACTTGACTTCAAGTGATGTTGAGTTTTACCACTACTTTGTACAGTAAATTTTATTTAACTATAACCTAGTATCTTAAAAACCCAGGGTTCCAAAATTCAGACAGTATACCGTAGGATTTTCATAAAATATAACTAACTGTAATGAATAAATCTATATATTATGAAAATCCTTACTTTAAGTTTCAGCAAACTAAAGGCCGGTAAATTTCAATTTAAATGTACAGCCACAAACGGAATAGAGATGAATATATTAAAATTATAATTAGTTATAAGATTTGCCTCGTATTTGCGTTTAAACTTTGCGTTATTAATTTTAGAACATTCGTTTTAATTGGTAGCATGTTAGGAGTATTCATTGTTAAAGACTTCATTTCCCGAAGGGGTAGTTGGTTTTGTTTTATCATTAGAACCTTTCATATATCTCTTTTGTCTTAGTGCTGGGTAAAAACCATTTTTTTTGGATCTCATGCAATCCGGAAGACTTAGTACCACCTTTTAAAGTAAGACTATCTTTTTTCTTTCTTTCCCGTCTCCCACACTAAGGAATTTAATCATTGTATCGCGTTAATTTTAAATAATTTTATTCACATGCACAAAGACACCCAGATTCAGAACAAACGTTTGCGGATCGCACAAATACTTGACTAACGCGGGAATCGAGCCCGCGACACGTCGCGCACAGTAGTAACAAGCGTGATGACCTGTACCACTCGTCTATCCGTGCAATCTATCTGTAGACTTAGGAACTGTACTGTAACTGTGTAACCTTGTTTCCATAACAGCAACAATTTTACTTTAATATTTTTTGATAAGCCTTCAATTATCGAGATTATTCTGGTTTTCATCGAGATATCCGATGTCTTCCTTATATCGTCAACCCATCATAGCGACTATTTCTTTTACATTGATATGCTAGTATCCATAATGAACAATGTTTTCTTATAATAAAATTCTCGTGTTACTTACCATACTCCTCCGAAACGGCTTGAACGATTTTTTATTTTCTGTATGCATTCAGTACGCCTGAAAATCGGCCAACATCATTTTTTATTACTTACTACTATTACACTAAAAAATTACATAGTTAAAATAAGTATTTTTTTAGTAAAAGTTTTAGTGTTAAATGAGCAACAGACACGCTTCTTTAGTAGAAAATAAAACACTTTTACACACAATACTGCAAAATTACTCCACTGTTATAAAGGTAGGCTAAAAGAAAGATTTACAAAGAAACGTTTCTTTGTCTAAAAGAACAATACATTTCAGTTTCAGTGGTGTTTTACTTAAAGCTAGTGTAAGCAAATAGCTTATTCTTTCTTTTGTACGGTTGATGTACACCTAGTGTCTAAGTTTAAACCGCCCATGGATGACTGACGTGGAAAAATCTGGAAAAGTTGTCAGCTGGTTGAAAAGCCAATTTTCTTTCAACAAATTTAAAATTTTGATACACAAAACATGGTCTGAGAAGGGTTTGACGGAGTTTCTGTCAAAAAGTACACAGACACATCGGAATATTTTGACAGGGATATTCCGTGATTTCCTATCAATGCCGATGCTATCAGTCGTGATTTGCTCTGCAAGTGAGGTAATCCCATTCTGCCCACACGGATGTATGTATACAGATATTTTGTCAGATCTTAAAACGGTCATAAAAGCTTTTACCGGGCGCTGAAAGTTTAATATTGTGATAACTTACTTAAACAGCAATGAACATCCTTTGGTACAGATATGAATAGAATTGAATGCCCGCAAAGTAATACAATAGGCGTTATCACGCACAAAGTGTCTTAATTATTTTAAGACGCTATTGATAAACGGTGAAGAAAAACATCGTGAGGAAACCTGGATTCCAAATATTGGAATCAGAAATCGCCAACACACAATACACTAGCGTGGTGATCAATGCCACTAAACCTTCCCTACATAGAAAAGAGGCCTGTGCCCAGCAGTGGAACGAATATAGGCTGGTTTATTTCATTGATTATTATTATTACATGCAAAGCGTTGCTGGGACGGACTTGATGCGGAAGGCCTCCGCATTTGTATGAATTGTACATTTAATACGAACATTCGTATAACAGTTTCACATCAAGTAGGACTCGACTCTACATAATATCTTGGTTAAAATAATTCTTTGTCATTCTGCTTTGGTATTATCTTTTTGTTAATAAAGTTCACGTCCTTAGATAGAAAACCCAAACAAAGTATCTAATTCATTGCAGTATTGTTAAAGATTTATGCCAAAAAATAACTTTTCTAGACTTTCAAGGCCAAGCAAAATTGAATTCCAGAACGTATAACATTTCGATAGACGATTATGTAATTTCACAGATTTTCACTAAAATATAAAAGCATTTCTCCGGCCCTTCGTTATTACAGTTACTCTCACCACGTACAAAATAAAACGCCAACGAATTTACGCCAAAGAAAATATTACGATATTTCACTATCTACAACGTGGAATTTTTGTGTTCTAGATGTGACAAGACCTTTTAAGTACGCTCTCCGCGTTGATTTTGTTGTTAAGCATTACATGGTATGAAAATCAATCTTTTTATTGTTCTGTATGGGATAAAACATTGCCTTAATCTAAAAATATAAGGAAAATTAAGTATTATATTCATAAATGAGCTAATTGAAGTGTAATTCAATAATTATTGCGGTAATTTTTTGAAGTAAATAATTAGTATCGAAATAATAAAATCATTTTCATAACAGTAAAATCTCTATCTAAAACGTCTGTTCAAATTGCAACTGCGCTTGGTTGCCCCATCTAGCGTCTTTACATCTTCAGCTATGATTAGGTTTAAACTATTTTATTTTTATTCGCCAGCGGTTCTAATGTCTCGGTGTAAAGTGTAATTCTGATTATTTTACAACAGAATTATAATGCTTTGTTAGTTTAATTGCTGTTTCAGACAACGCTAATATTCAAAATGAGATAAGTATGAATAATTTTACTGAACTAAATATAAAAAGAAGAGCATGTTCTGAAAAAATTACATACATGACTATTATACAACTAAAGTTCATTTCACTGGTTCGAAGTGGCGTAGGTTAGAGAATCATAGATGGATTTGGGGGGATTGTCCAGCAGTGGTATGAAAAGCACGATATAGTTGGTTTTGAAAAATAAAAGGTCCATTGCATAGAATAAAATGACTTCGAAGATGATCAAGTAGAAAGTGATGAAACCACTTAATCCAGAGTTAAATTACCAAAAATTTTAAATCTCTCCCATCTCTCCATCTTAAATTAAGGGTATCAAACAACCTTCTCTAAGATCAATATGATACCACATTGAGTTGTCACCACAGACGCGACTAATGCTTAACAATTTGCCACACTCAGGGACAATATAATAACATCAATCTTACAAAGAAACAGAGTGGAACTGTATGGCCATATATCACGTACCCGGATTCACTTATTTCTTTTTACTTGACTTAGGGATAGTAATTAAAAGTTGTATGCGAAGTGCTGGTCATGGTGTGTCATGAAAAAGAAAGGCGATATACTCACAATATGGGTACTACGATATTTCCCAGTAAGGGAAAATTCAGGAAGTTTTGTCAAGGAAAGTCAAAGATAACAAGGTAATGCTTAAGGTATTATGCAAATGTTATCAATGAGGATAAGCCGAATAGGTTTTTTTTTGGTTCTTCACATGATACCGCAAATCTGCCATATGAAATGTGATCGAAATTTCAAAGTCCAAACATGCTATGTTTGCAGCGACTCCAAGCATTCCAAATAGCAATTGAACACTTCTATTTGCTAGCACACATAAGAATACATTCATACCAAACTTTTTTATACCACAACGAAACCTCATAACCGTCATTCTCCTCGCCCAAAATAATTACAGTCACAAACAGACAAACAAAACTAGAACTTTCTTGTAACAGATTGCAGAATCACCACACTTTTTTTCCACTCCCAGTGATAGCGTCAAAGAAATCGGTTCGCTCAACTTCTTATTTTTTTTAAAGTTAACTATAAAAGCATTCGAGTCTCCCTTTCTGTCTTATTGCGCGAATTGCGACCATCGAAAATGTATCGAGAAGTGACAGTTTTTGTGGCGCTATGTTCTGTTGCCTTCGCTTCGTTTTTGGACGGTGATATAGACTTGCTTGAAGGAGTGAAGTTGATAAGGATACCAGTGTCAAATTCGTTGGAGGATGAAGGAAGATCTTTCGGGGAGAATTCTCCCCTGTTCCGGATGGCGAAGTTTCTGCAAGGCCACGAGTTACACGTGAAGCTGCCGACGTTGATCGAGAAGGATCGTGTGACGCAGTTCGTTGCTGATACATTGAAGGTCGTGGATAATAGTTATAAGGAAAATGCTGGTGAGTGTGACATTTTCGGAGAAATTATTTTATAGAGCGACAATGAAACCGCGGTTTTGAGAAGTTATGATTCCTAATATTCAGGAAAGTGTCGTATTTGGTTTTATGGGGAATGGAAAACTTTAATTTAATTTCCATTTAATCCATGGCTTCAAAGTATATTATGATGACTCCTCTGAACTGAACAGTTGGTCAGATTTTTTTTGTTGTCTGTTCCGACTCAGACTTTAATAATGCAGTATCAATTTTATTAGACAGAATTGTTTAGACTTGCTTTTTCATTCTTCATTGTTTTTAAGTGTAAACGAATTTGGTACAAAGATGGAAATGGAACGAAATGACAAAGTAGCAAAAATTATAAAGTTATTCTCGTTTTTCTGAGAAAATTCTGAAAGTTGCAGCTCTTGCACCTGGTCTTAGCCAAGTTGTGATTGATTGTCGCCCCATCGGAAAGAATGTGGAATATTTCCTTTTCTCAAGGAAATATTTTGTTTAAGAACAGTTGATTCAAGGTTTCAAGATGATTTTGTTATAGTATATTAAATAAAACTTCATTTTGAACTAGGTTCAAGTCCAAAACTTAGCCCAAATGGATGTAAAAAATAAGTGATTTACCGTCCTATTTTTTTCTGTGAGAATTTGACAAATAGAGTTAGCTGATCTCAAAATGCGGCGGTTAAATACAGATTCCTAAACTTGTTTACTGGCTGGTTATTGTTTGGAGGACTTTCTTTAAAAATAGTTAAGCACGTCTACAAGACGACTTTTTGATTCCTGTGCTTAAATAATATTTTTCACAGCACAAAGATCAGGAAACTCAATAATATTTACCATCTTCTAAGCTTAGACTTATACTTACAAGAAGTAACTTTCGTATTTTATTTAAGACCACATTAATCGAACCTTTCCAAGTATTGTAAGTTAACTCGTGTGTGAAATATGAAACCGTATCGAAAAATGTCCTTGACTCCAACAAGGGCCTCCAGAAAATTACCCAACAATATTTTCGGAAAATCTATCATACATCAAACACCAACTTGTCACTTAAAATGCCTACAAAGTATCCGTGATCCAATTTCCTGTGAAACGCAATTTCCGCTTTCGATGAACGCTCACTCAGCCGGGCACTCAAGTCATTGTACTTTTATAATTAATGGCCAGTACAAAATATTGTTTAGGAAATTAATTAATAATTATTATGCTACATTTTTGGAACCGCAAAGTCAGTGTGACTAGTAGTGTTTTCAAGTCCGATAGCCAGTGCTAAGTAATTGAATTTGACAACCAGTGTAAGTGATACTGTAATTGCTTGTAAAATTGGGTGAGGAAATCAGGTAGACTGTCGTTCTATGTACAATACTGAACCTGGCCGTGTCAGGAGGCATCGACACTTCACATAGATTTGGAAACGTCTAGGGAGATGTTGCATAATTATTGTTGTAAAACATAAATTGTATTTTCTATTTTTAAAAGAGTAACTTATGGAGTTTCTTGCCGGTTCTTCTCCATAAGAATGACATTTTGGAACCGCGCAACTAGAGTCAGTAACGTTTTGAAAGTGCCTGAAAAGGCCTACTCGAAATAAAAACCTTTTGATTTTGATTTTGATTTTGAAAATATGGTAATTCAAATATCGAAAAGAAGAGATGTAAAATATTAATTATAATACACGTAGAATTAAATAGATGGGCTGGAAACAGTAAAGCATCAAAAACATAAACAATAGATAAAAAAATAATTCTTAATACTATTAAATAAATTAAGAGAAATCACATCTGGTGTGTTTGGTCAATTTAACAACACATAGAAATGTTTTAACTTTAATAGAAGAACCTCTTTTTAAACTGAAAACTATTAACAAAATAATAGTGTGCTTTTTCTCATAACAGCAGGAAAGGATAACTCGTGTTTAATAATGAAGATGCTATATTTGATACTACTTAGAATACATTTTTGTACCAGCTGCCGCATAACCACTTTAGTGAGGAAACATCGCAGGTTCCTTAATAGGAACTTCCTTATAAAATGCAGTATAATGTTAATAAGTTAGAAGGAAATGGAATTAACCTGGTACTTGCGTCTTTTTGTAGAGCTCTTATAAAATTTGATTTTCTTTCTTTTCCTTTTGTGTGCATAAAACAAAATTATACGTTTCTTTTCAAATGAGTAATTGACTAACTTGGAAATAAAAAAAAATGAATTAGTCTCTGAGATGGAATTCCAAAAAATATTGGTCACGTATTTATTCTTTTATTACGTAAATAAAAAATAAAGACGATATAGTAAGTCATGTGTTACGTCACGTCTCTATGGGCTTTTTAATGACAAGTGACGTTACCACCCCCATTTACATACGACTCACTATCCGTTATATCTCTGTTTTTTTTTAATTGATTTGATAAAACAAAAGACAAAAGTATACAATGTTCTTTTTAGAAATCTATCTGACGGACTAATCTTTTTTTCAATTCCCACAAACTCTTATGCACCCCTGATCTTTATCCACTCTAGGATGTTGATATATTTTCTTTTCACAGTGTCCGGCAGAGGCAAAGGCGGCGGCGGCGGTGGGGTCGCGATCATTGGAATGATGTTCGCTAAAGCACTTGGTGCCATCGGTATCGGAGGTCTGGGTCTGCTGACCATGAAGGTAAGACTAAGACTGCATCATCATCTTCACCATCTTCCTGCCTTTATCCCATATTACTTGGGGACGGTGCACAGGTTTTTTCTTCCAATCTCCTCTATCAGTCGTCACACTATAATTTACTCTTTTTTCATTTATATCGTTCCTTATTCAATCCGATCCGTTCCTTATCAAATCTATATTGCGCTTGTAAATTATTTCAATAGATGTGTAGATTTACAGTGTTCAAAATAAGTCAAGTAACTTATTTTGAACATCTCTTGTGTCGCGAAAAAATAAGCGGCCAATTATAATCTACTACGTTTACTACATGTTGAATTTAAATTGGATTTCTAACTATCACAGCAATTAAATTCGAAATCGGGAAAACTGCAATTGCTACAATTGCCAAAATTCATCAACCTAAAATTGGAGACTACCTGCAAAATGGAAAGTGTAGAGCAAAAAACTTAATTAAAACTGCACTACTGGACTATTAGTTATAACAAGTTCCTAAAGCGCTAATTGATCTCGAGATACAACGTATGTATCACGCTACTCGCCAGTTTTCTTCGTCACGGCGAGCGCTCTGGCCTGCTTATCCGTCGTACATAATTACACACTTTTCCCAATTAAAATCACAGTTGCATTTTGTTTTGTTATTTTCTTACACGACATTTCCATGCTTGTCTTTTTTTGGTTCCTTAGAAATTTGTATAAAGACAGCTGCTTCATTTACATTAAAAATATAATGTCTGTCTTAACGTCATCAATTATCTTGCTTTTCACAACTACATGGGAGTCAGCTGTCAAGTCTATCCGAATACTGCTAAGTACCTGAAGTCCAGACAATTTAACACTGTATGTAGGTACTTAAAAGAATAGATAACTAATATAAAACTTCAAATGTAACATTCTATTCGACAAGTAACATGACTGACTTTTATTTCCATTACATTGAAAAATTTGTTTCGCCGTCGGAGAAATGTGACCTGTCTATAGACCCAGGGTAATTACATAGAACTGACCTCCACCTCGTTCTCCAGGAACACAATATCCCTTCGTAAGGCTCATAAAGCTTTAAAACTTTCCGTCTTCTGACTACCCGAAACGACTGTCGAACGAACGAAAGATGTACAAATTACAGCCAGAATCCACCACTTCACGTGCTATCCAAAATCATCATTCCCCTGCCCTTATCACAATTGTTGTTTGGGGTCAGCGCAGCATGTTTTCTTCCACACGTTCCCATCTGACATCATCTCGCAAGTCACAATCTTTACAGCCATATCATCTTTCACACAACCCATGAACATTTCGACATCCACATTTATTAAAATACATATCATTTTAATTATACGATGCTATATTTCTTATTTTACTGTCAATTACATTAAGAAAAAATATGTAAGTCTGTTATTATTTTCTACAAGGATGAACAATGGACTCCTCGTAATGAAACATAACTATTAGCTCGTGTCTAAATTTACAGGTAATAAGTACAAGATAAAAGTTGAGTTTTATGCCGGTGATCTGTTGAATGTATTGCTGATGAAATGCTTGGTAATAATATTTGTGGAACTCGTAATAAGAAATAGCAAGACAGTTAATAGCATTTCTTGCGGTGAAGTATGTATAACAAATTTGCCAAACGTACAATCTCATACCATATCTACAAAGAGACAATTCAACCAAAATTTTACGAAAAAACTGTCTAAAATTAGAACCATCTTCGTTAGCAGTCGGTTAAAAGTAATCAGCTACGTCAACACCTACATGAACAAACATTTGAGCTTCCTCCTTTCACAATAGCGAGTCAACAGTGTTAATGAAATCAGGCCAACGAACAAAATTATGAACGTCTCGTAAAATTGTAGCTTTGTATGATTATCCATAATTTACGACGTCATTAAATGCTTCATTGATTTTTTAATTATAGCAATAAAATTCTGAAACTGAAACTTGTTGTATTGTGTGGAATAATTCAATTTAGGCTATTACAAGCTTACTCGTTGTCACATAATCCGATTGGATATCGATGTCAGACAATGATGGCCGATTTCCTAGAGTCAACATGTGTACATGGTGTTTGCTATTGGCAATATCGGATCACAGAATTCACTCTAACACGTACATTTTACACCTACACACTGACTTACGCTAACTGTCATACACATACCACCACAGTACAAATTTAAATGTCATTTTATTTGAAGTTAATGTATTATTTTAATATACACGAGTCATTAAATTATTTAATTAGTGCAGGTGTAATGTTTGCCCTTTTCTTTTACTTCTATTTCTTATTAAAACATTTAATACTGTATTCAAAAACAAAATTCCTCAGAGCAGGAGTCATTTTTTTTTAAATCCGCTATCATCATCCAATACTAACTCTTCTTAAAAGCTATCAACAAATACATTACCACCTTTAATTTCCAG
This sequence comes from Chrysodeixis includens, assembly GCA_941860345.1. Lineage (NCBI taxonomy): Eukaryota > Metazoa > Arthropoda > Insecta > Lepidoptera > Noctuidae > Chrysodeixis > Chrysodeixis includens. The sequence continues at coordinate 8,802,797 of OW796115.1, forward strand.
GCTTTAGCCGCTTCAGCGTTAGCTTTAATGCTGGCAGCTATCGTCGGAGTCAAGAAGCTGACTTCCCACGAAGGTGGTGACGACCACCAAGTCATATACGCTGGTCACCATGGTCACCACAGGAGGAGACGAGAAGCGACCCCGTTACCTTACAGGGGATGGAAGGAGTACCAAACCAGCTCTTAATTTATTACATAATTTATTTATTGTAAATTAATTATTTATTAATTAAATTATTTTCTTTTTATTTTGTCGTTTTGAGTTGTTTTTAGCTGGTTATGATTTACGACCAACCAACTTGCTTGCCAACTTAAGCTTTATTAAGGATTCAAAGAGGGACTTTTAATAGACAAAACATTAGTTTTCGTCGAAGACTGTCCCTTAAAAGTATAGTTTCTGATTTTCCTATTTTAGTCAAGTATTTTTACACTAAACCTTGTATTCAGTAGCAACAATTAGACATATCCCATTGCTAACACCTACACATACATATATATCATTTCATAACTATTTCGTCCCGAAGAAAATATACTTCAGTCAAAAAACACCCTCTATCATCATCTTTTAATCTAAAAATATCAAAAATCACAACTCACTGTGCTTTTCACCTGATTCTCTCAAGTTTCTATTTTCATCACAACACCTGCTAGTATCAAAACATTCCCAAACGCCTACGCTCCTTAAAATTCAAGTCACGGGTGTCAAGCCTCAAAAATGGAATCGGCCACAATGGGGAACAGCTATTGTGAAGAAATTGGACCGTACTGATGGAAACCATTGTTGGACTTACAAGCAGATTGGTGTTTTTCTTGGAAGAGGTGATTTTATAGGGAATATAGTAATGTATAGCATCTATCTACTTACCATTCAAAGTAGGAGTAAAGAGACGGGAATTATTACGGAAACATTGAAAATGTTCAACGATCGTGAATATGGGAATGGGAGATAAACTGATTAGTTCTTAGTCAAGGCTATCACTTTGAAATTGCAATAATTGGACGGAACACCTAGGTGTTTAAATTATTTCTGAATTCATTTTATCTGTTTACACATTTTCTTATCTATAGGATTTTGAGATTCATCTCTTGTTCATTGAATGATAAATAAAAATTTAACATCCAAATCCAAACCACAATCTTTTTACATAAAACTATGATTACAGGCAAAATACAATGCAATAATACGTAGTATATTGACAGATAGCAACTGTTCTGAAAAACTAGTTTAAAACTTGGCAGAACTTGTGGCATAGTAAATAACTGATAAACACTACAGGTGTCGACTGCAGGGATAGCCGAGTGGTATAGGAATCCACGCCAATTAATACTGTGCGCAATGTGTCGCGGGTTCGATCCCCGCGTACAAGATTTGTGCGATCCACAGATGCATCTTCCGAGTCTGGGTGTCTCTGTGCGTGAAACCCCCCGTAGTACAAGGATTAAATTCCTTAGTACGGAAATCGGGAATCGAGATATACAACGTTGATAAAAGCGAGAGGCATTAAATGAAACCACATATTCTGTATATCATTATAAGGCTACACAACAAAAATCAAATCAATGTAAGCAATATTTTTATAATAACTTTCGTGAGGATGATTCATACTTAAAACGTTATAACGGTTTACTCACGCGTATTTATCGGGATAGCCCGACTAGTTTCGGACCCAACCGGAGCCAACTAGATAACTATGCCTATAAAACTTAGTCACCTAATCAGGAAGATACAGCATGTTCAAACTAAAAAAATATCCTGTGACTAAACTATTGCTTACATTGATTTGATTTTTGTTGTGTAGCCTTATAATGATATACAGAATATGTGGTTTCATTTAATGCCTCTCGCTTTTATCAACGTTGTATAATACATAATTAACACCCAACAAAACCAACACCTATGCTCATCAGGCAATGTTAATCTTGGGTGGGTATCAAACCCACTCCCTCTAGTTTAGCAGTCGCGGTCACTAACCGCTACGCCAACAGTCCAGAGCATATCTAAATTCTAACTAGTATTAAAACTGTTAAGAACGCAATAAACAAAATTGTCGACAAAAAGCAAATAAAATAAAAACATGACAGCTACTGGAATTGTCATAGCTTTCACTATGTTTTAAGCAACGTTTACTCGATCACTTTCACTTGAATTTAAAATTACTGCAAAACAAGTAATAACTGCATATAAAGAAACGACAGTCGTCGTGACAATTAAATACAGTAAAGAATTTTAATTATTGATGCGAATGCACAATATTATTGGTAGAATGATAATGTACTGGTTATTTACCCGGCCTCATAATAAACCAGTCTAAATACGTCCTACTGCTGGGCACAGGCCTCTTCAGTAGCACCCTACTTCGATCTGCTTTTGGCTTCACGCATCATTAAGAACACCATTTATTCTTACATTCATACATTTTATATCCTACACACACATGCTCACTTACGATAACACACACAACATAAAACGATCGAATCAAAAATAAAGATTAAATCATACTCAAGAAATCAATATTCAAAGGCTTCTTTTAATACGGAATTAAGTACTTCATCGTCGAAAGATCAATCAATTTAAGCCTATTCGTACACGAGGCTTCGCAATTCTCCAACACCCGACTACTTTAGTTTCCAATGACGCATGCAAATCTCTATGAGTTTTGTCCTTGCATCACGATCTACACCTGCTGTAAAAAGATTTGCTAATGGCACGGGTAGCGCCCACTCGCACAGACAAGCCATGGTGCGTTGAATCTGGGCGCTCCGCCTTCGATGTCATGTCTTCTTCAAAGAATACTCCGTGCACTTTTGTGAAAAATATAGTACCCACTACAAATAAGTGTATAACTGTAGTCGCTTTGATACTAAAATTATCTTGTGATAAAGACTTGTTTTTCTCGTGTACAGAAGGCCTAAGCAGGAATAATGAACGATTCAACAAATTCATTTTCAACGGATGAGAGAACAATTTTTATAATCTCAATATGATTGCGGCCCTTTTTGGTCCGGCACCGGGATCCGGATGGGAAAATTAGGGATGAGGGAAGCGCTTTGTGGTTCTTGATGTTAAAAGTATTTTGCGTTTTAAGAATGACAGTTCGGCTAATAATATGATAGTCAATGATCTATTTAAATAAAAAAATAGTATTTTTATCTTCCTAGTAGTAGTCGTAAGAGTAGTTTTATTTTTACCAAAATCTGAATAAAAAGGTAATTATCTTTTCACAAAAAGGTCTATTCTCCCCTATATTTTTTAACTTATCTATTTATTTGGACTTTACTACAAAGATAAATAATTACACGTAAGTAAAATAAAATAAAAAAAATACGCAATAATTTTAACCTGCTTTTATTTTTCAATAATTTGTATGTGTTAGTGTCACGTTGATTAGTAAGTCATATTACAGAATTTAGCCAATTCATTATCACATAGAGTCATTAGTCCTAAGACCAAAAACATAATTAAATTGTCTGTCATTCTTTCTCCAAATGTATCAATTACAAAAACAGAAACACCGCCATCTAGTAGAACACAGACGTATTAATCTATCTTGTAGTAAGTGTAATGCTTTCCAAACTTTCTCCGGCTTTACCTCTACTACAATAGTTGCGACTGTTTTAACATAGATGGCGCTATTCCTAGCTTTATACAAAAGGGAAATTTGTCCGAACTTTCTAAATAATTCTATTTGATAGCCATCTCTCTATATTTAATGTAACTATGTTGTAAGTCTATGTATTTCAACCTTGCTCACTTTCTAGTAATGCCTCTAATTGTACCACAGATGTCGCTTTTATAACTTTAAGTAAAGTTGGATTTTTGTGTGGTTAAAATAAAGCAATCTGCTGGTTTGCAAGTTGTCGTCATTACAATTTAAATCTCGTTTAAATTTATACAGCTTTGTTTTATTTTCCATCTACATTTGAGTGTCGGTTTGTAATGTTAAAATAACCGATAACTTCTTGCATATGACTATTTATGGTACTTGCACAAAAACCATCAGTAGCTTATAAGACGTAATCAGATCGAATACTCTGTGATATAGGTTTTCACAGTGACGCTGACTAGATTCTAGAATTATTCTCAATATTTATTTAGTGATATTGGATACTTGGATGTAACCCATTCTTGCACATTTAAGACAGTACTTCATTTATTGCTCTTCACAATTTCGAATCAAATCAAAAAGTTTAAAATTCCAATAGGCCTTACAATGCACTTAAGAAATGTTAAAATTAAAAGTAACATTAGCACGGTTAAAAGATTTCATTCTTATAGAGAAATCCCGGCAAAAAGCTCCATAGGTTACTCTTCAACAAACTCACTGTAATTTAACAAGCTAGTATATGACAAGACTATGTCAAGAACCGCTCGTTTAGCATACAGTAACATACAGCTACGACCTCTTTACTTCAACTTTTTGTGAACTCTTCATACGAAAGTTGTATATTCGACTAATCCACCAGTAATTATCGAAGCCAATACTGTTAAGAAATATTCTATTCAAATCTATGTTACTTACTTTCGCTCGAATTAGGGCCAATTATTTTTTCTAAGCGATTTTGTTGATTGTGCCATGGAATATGGAGATGTGGAAGGAAGTGGCTGGCTTAAGCCACGTTTTCCTTTTATCTATAGTAATTTAACATTCTTAAGGCTTTCTTTGCGGTTCTGCCGGCTTTGAAGTCAGTTTCTGCTACAAGTACCTAGTATAAATTAAATTCTAAAACTAAAATTAAATTACAACCAAGCATTTTGAACCGACTTCAAAAAGGACCGTATATATGTAATTAATAATTTTATTTTCCTCTTGATTTGAAGACCCCTAGCAGTGAGTCTTCATAGGCTGGGATTACTACTACTATATTCTGTCCTGCTGTAAGCCCCAAATACTTTTGCAGTCCTTATGAAAAAGGACACATAATGGGATACTACAAAGTATAAAATACACAACAAACAAAATAAAAAATCCTTTTTTTTTCACATCAGTCTAAGTCACACAATCTAAGTAAACATCATAAACATGGTGTTACACTTCACCATTCATGGCCACGCGCCGGGTGCGCATGCGCACTTGATAATATCAAAAGTGAACTTGTACATTCATCCCACATACATGCGTGAAGCAGGTTACTGACGTATAGTGTTGGGATGTGTCGATATATCGATACATATTTTGTTTGTTTTAAATAGGGGATAGGATTTTCATTGGCTCATTAAGTCGTTTTTGTTCATATGTTTATGATTAGGTAAGCAAAGATAGTTTTCTTGATTTTGCTTAGTTTAGTACGATGAAGTTAATAATAAATAGAAACCACCAATAATTGAGCTCGGGGTTTTTTATCTCCTTGACCTTATTAGGCCATGTAGAAACATGGCAAGAATAAATAGTACAGACATGTATTTAGGAATCAATAAAATTATTGCGTAAACCTAGCCTTATACAACTCTATTAATAAAACAAACCTATAGGTGAAAACATAATATTATATGCAACAAAGTAAGAATGGAAGAAGAAAACGTGTTGCGCCGAGCACAAGTAAAATGGGATAAGGGCAGGAAGATGATGATAATTTGCAACCAATTAACGCGATATTTAATTTATCGATACATCTCCCCACATCACTATAAAAAACGGGAAGTAGGTACACGACGGTACAGCTACACGGTAAACTATGTCACAAGGTGACAGCTATGGTGTGATGATACAAAAACTGTGTATCATCTTAATACGTATTAGAAAAGTTGCCTAGTTACTAACGGTATAGTAATATTGTTAGATTAATATAAAACTCTTTTATATGGAAGTTTCACTGTTGAACAGTTCGATATAAAAACAGTGAAGGGTAAAGACCGTACTGTCAGACACTGGTTTAATAATTATACGTAAAAAATATACATTTTTGTGATTCAATTAACAAAATATACTTTTTTTTCCTAGCCTATTGTGTTCAACTGCTGAGTAAAGGCCTCCCCTGTCTGTCCAGTCGGATGCCCTGCGCCACCTCAAACCAGTCCTTGCGGGGTACGTTACTTTGAAAAAGTTTCCACATCAATGATTGGCTGCTGGAGGATTGAACCCACGACCTCTTGTATAACAGCTAGGGCCACTAACCACTAGACCAATAGGCCTGTCAAAGTTTAAACTGTAGGTTTCTGACATTGTTCAACATACGATTGAAAAATATCTCATATATTCAGATTTTACTCGTAATGCTTGCTTGAGATGATAAATAATCAACAAGTATTGAGTATATGACCTTTGTCTTGGCGATCCAACGGTCATACCACAAGACAAATAAATGTATTATGTCTTGGCTTTCGTTGAGTAGGGTGATTAAAAACAAATATGATGAAGAAGAAAATACATTATCTTTATTTCGCCATCAACTACATATGAAAGCTGTAATCAGGAAACAGTTAATCACTGTCTTCAATTAAAAATCAATGATTTCCTTAAGAAGCAGGTTTAATATTCAACTTATTAGGTGAACAAAGATCTCGCGAGAGCCGGACATCCTGTAAACAGAGGAAGGAATAATTATGTGAGAAGCGCTCGTCAACGGACGAACGGTAGAGCTTGTTTAGTACAGTCGAGAAGAAAATGTTCTGTAGTTTAAGGGCTCTTTCAATTTAGACGTTTCGTGTCGTACGGCTGCCGCACGTTAACCGTGCCGCTGGTTATAGCCCGCTGCCGTACCGCTGCGGTACGTTAGCCGTCCGACACCAAACGTCTAAATTGAAAGCGTATCTGACTGCCGTGCGTTTGTATGTTAGTGTTGTTTTAAATTCATGTGACAGCAGTGTAGCCATGGACTCTGACGAAGAAACATTACTGTTAACAAATTTTATTAACATTACTGTTAATAAAATTTGAATGAAATAAATAGTTACCTGCTGCGTTTTTTTCACCACTATTTTTATTTTTAAAATCCTTTATAAATTTTTCACATATACCTTCCCAAGCATTTTTTGTTTCCGTGCGATTACTGTGTTTGTCGCTTTTGGAGTTCCATATAGCAGGACGTAATTCAATTTCATTTATAAATTTTTCCACGTCTATATCATCCATTTTAAGCAAATAATAAACATGAAAATTCAATGAAATTAGCTGTCACGTTTAGTCACCGCACTATTCAACAGCGAAATGAACACGTGGAGCTTGCGACGTTGCCGTCCTGTCGTCGTGCGTTCTCGGTACCGACACCGCACTGTTGCCGCACCGTGCGATTTGTATGAAAACAAATGACCGTCCGTGCACCGTACGACAAACGCACCGTTTCGGCACTGCTGCGGTCCGACACGATACGGCTAAATTGAAAGAGCCCTAATATTGGATTCAAAAAAACAATTCATAATCCAAAATACAGCCTAGCCTTCTGATCACGGATGGAGTAGACCACGCGCTTTGCGAGTTCCTTATACAGAACTCATGCACCTGGCACCCACGTCCCAAGCGTTTCAGGCTCCAGGTTTCAGGCTTCAACAAATAATTTACAATGGCGGAATTACTGCCTGAGGCATTGTCTACCATTCAATCATAGGGAGGTGCAGAGAAATACAAGAAGTAGGTGCATAATATAAAAAAGAGTGGTAAAATACTCGAAAAGGAAAAGCGATAAGAAAGGAGGAAATAAAAACTAAATATACAATTAGATATTCAGAAATATTCTCGAATATGTGCCGTCGACATAAAAAAACATTTGCAGTGTATTAGCCATTATTTTAAATATATTTTATGAGTATGATATCTTAGGATTGGTTTCGTGTGACGTTAACACTAGTGGCAAAAATTCTCCCACCTTAATCGTAAGATGTCAATTTTCCAACAAATATAAATTTTCAAACCAATATACCACATATAACCAAGCTAAAGCTTCGTAACACCACCGTCCACGACTTTACACAGCCGGTAGTAACATTGGCCTTCTTATATTAGAAAACTAGCTCCATAAGTCCATATAGCCGCCATGCCAGCATTTACTTACTGAGCCAGTAAACGCGGTAGGAATGCGCGTTTCTAGCCTTTAGCAACAGTTTGTAGGCTAGATGTAATGATATAGTGAGGAAGAAATGTGAGGATATTAAGAGTAATTGACTGGTTTTCGTGGTGTTCATACAACGCCATCTAGTCTCAAATTAAGTATGCGAGAGTAATTTGCGTATTAGACAACTGATAAACATGTATATGTCTAACTTATCTATAAGATGTATGTATCATCTTATAGATAAGTGAGACCGTGCTCATCACACAAACTTTTATCTTGGGTGGGGATCGAACCCACGACCTCCGGTATAGCTCCGGTCAGGGTGACTAACCACTAGACCAATTGTCCTGTCAAAATTGACTATAGCGACAAAAGAGTGGAGGCCCACCACGCTGTTTACATTAAGTATTTTTGTTTTAAGTAGGTAATTGATGCAAAAAGATGTAAAAGATAACTACAAGATATCAAAAACAATCTAAGATCCCAAAAACACAGATAATCTCTGCTTAAATTATGTAACCGGAACTCAAGTAAAAGCCACTCTTTAATCTATGGTAAGCAGTAATTATTTGGTGCCGACGCGACCACTTCCGGAATTAGATTGTTTATGATCGTATCTATGATAATGTTAGAAACTCTATGGTTAACAACTCTTTATTAACTTTTATTATGCTTTGTTTAGTGTGGTTATAGATGTTTGGTATTTATGTAACACGTCTAGATGATCTAAAGATGGTAAAGACGTTTATTTTATAGAATCAGTCATCGCAGTACAAACTTGTCAATTTTATAAAGCATTTCTGCCAATAGTTTGCTGTACAGATCGCCGAATGTTAGAGATCACACGACAAACACACTGTGCGTGACGTGTCGCGAGTTCGATCCCTGTGCAGGACAAGAACTTGTGCGATGGACAAATCCTTCTTCTGAGTCTGGGTGTCTTTTTGCATGTGACTATGAATGTTTGTGAAAGCCCCCGCAAAAAATGATCATTCCTTCTATTTAGAAAGAAGTTTATGCCAAGCAATGGTAAAGAAACGCGCAAAACTATCGATAATAAAATAGACCAAGATCACTGGTTCACATAAAATGTTTTAACGCGTAGTAAGTAATTTATATGGAAAGTGCGTACAATTTACCTAGAAACACACAAACCGCGTCCACATGTTTAACTTATCAGTGTATAAAGTGATAAAACTTTCAAAATTAAGTAAGTGGAGGTTATAATTTGTATTTTAGTATCAAGTTGTCTTGAGGTTAAGCTGCGGTGATCAAGGGTTGGAAGTAGATGGGTGATGCTTGTGCGTTTTCATAAGATGATAAGTATGTAATTAATATGTATATAGGTTAGGTAAGGTCCCTATATAGGATTAGGCACGAATTATTGAAGACTAAACTATTGGGCATCGGAAACACACTTTTCTACCTGTATCTACGAAGGACTAAACCACACTATACTTTCTTACTGCAATACACGCATTTTAAAAGCGTGTTTTTTTCTTCACGTTGTCTTACGAGTAAAGTACTCGTAAGACTTGATTATATTTTTGATACAATGACATAATTTCTTCAAATATTAGGATCACAAAAAATAGCAAAAATCGAATCCGCAATCTTAAATCCTAAATCCATTCCATTTATCCAATGGTCCATCATTATTGAATCTAAACAGCGTAAACACGTAACCGACATAAAAATAAAACAAAAGCCGAATTCAAAGATAAAGTGAAATGAGTGCAAGTGAAGACCAAAAGTCGTGACGAAACTGTTAAGTGTATGTGACATAGATGTTTATTGTTCGTGGGTAAATATACGAATTCTTTGGTGGTTAGGTCAAGTTCATTGAAGACGCTTTGATTCTCTGTAAAATAAAATAGAACTGTTTATTTGACTCGTTGCTTTATCAGTTCCTGGTTAAAGACAGTTGGTTTTGAAATTATTCGGGATATAAATGAACTATCTGCGTGAATAGAGCAGATGAATTAAAAATTATGAATATGCCTCTCAAAAGTTATTATATTCAAATGGAATCGAACAACAATCGTATAAGTATAAAATTTATAAATAAAATTCCCGTGTCATAATTTTAGTTACCTTACTCCTCCGAAACCATTTTACTGATTGTTACCAAATTTTATCCGCATATTCAGTAGGTCTGAGAATCGGCTACTATATATTGTCATCCCTTTTTTTTTATCGCGAACGAAGTTGCAGACACAACACAACTGCTCAACTTGTAGTAACACACACACAGCCATAAGTCAGACGAAGATATAAGATTACACAAAAAACTCTCCCAACATTGTATTGATTCAGATTTAAAGAAAAAATAATTTCCCATCTGAATTAAATATAACGATGCGTCTATTGTTTGCTTTTTATCCGATCTAACAAGGTTAGGTCACCTCACAATGTGGGACAAAGAATAGTCTGTAGATCATTCCCGCGGTATTAAATGTGTGGTATATAATAGCGGCTGAGCGATTTTGAAGATTCGATTCGATGTTGGTGTTAGACAAGCATAGCCGATAGACGATAAAAAAATATTTTTCAATATTCACACAACGCCATCTAGTCTCAAATTAAGCGTACTAAGTAAGGAGCCTGCGTTATGAGTACTAGACACCGATAGATACATAGCACCCTTGACAAATAACAAATGATCGTGCTCGTCACGCACATTTGTCCCGAGTGGGGTCGAACCCACGATCTGACAGCAGCCAGGACTACTAACCACTAGACCAACAGGCCAGCTATGTTTTCACATATTTCCGACAATATTTTTTTTGCTTCTTAAAAAGTTTATACAATAGTATTTTGTAAAGTTGTAAAGATTCTAATTACAAATATCTTAAATACAATGCGAATTCAAATAAATAAATATAATGCAGATGCGAATGTAGATGAATCCTCTTCACATTTTGAAAAACAGCAGAAGCTCCACTGCATTTTCTTCCAATAACCGGTTTCAACCTAAGCAAAAGCTAGAACCTACAAATGACATCGAAAGTGTTAACCCCAGCAATGTCAAATAAATTAAAATGTACGGAAGGTTTCCGTGCAATCTTTGTAGCGGATCGGCGGATCGTGAGATACGCCTAACCTCAGACAAAGAAACGGTTATAAATGTAATTTGTCTAGACATCTTGTAATTATGATGGATTTAATATGAGATCTTTTCTTTTAAAAGGAAATTGCAGCTTTTGTGAAAAGCCTTTATGTAGGCTGGAAGCGTGGTGAATGCGACGGCGAAACCATTGCCCCTGGCAATAGGCATATGAGCTTAAGGTTTTAGCCGGTAAAAGTCCGGCACGTCCCCATATTGATCCCATGACAAAGAATAACCCATGATGATTTTCACTGGGATACCAAAAAACGCTGCTACGATGTGAATCTTATGATCAGGAAAAGGTACTCGTTGGTGTTTATTTTGTGCCTATTCAATTAACTTTGTATTACCTTCTTGAAAGTCCAAAAACGCCAAGTCGCCAAGTCAAATATAATTTAAAAAATTACTCAAATATAAGTGTCGATAACACAACATAGCTTCCGCAAAAATGGACAAATGTTTTGGTATTTTGAATCAATAAGAGGAAATAGTACCAAACTGCACTGTGACGATCAAAATGTTTAAAACGTATCTGTAATACACTTAGATAACTTAAAATAAAGAAGACGCTTTTCTAATTACATGCAGTACTTTCATAAACACTTTTGCCGTTTCCCTTTCAAGCAAACGTCTTAAAAACTGCCAATTAATAGCTAAAGATTTGCTGTGACAAGCAAAAACATGACACAACAATAGATCTATATGACTTTCAATGATACATAAATTACAATAGAAATAATTGGCTACATTGCTTCGTATATGTTTTCTAGGCCTATTGTTGACTTAACAAGCTTGATTTACAGATGTATTCTATTTTTTTGGGAATAAAATGTCTTGTTCAATCTTAAGCTCTAATTATAGTAACTTTCGTGAGGATGATTCATACTTAAATGATACAACGGTTTACTCACGCGTATTTATCGGAATAGCCCGACTAGTTTCGAACTGTTTCTGTTCGAAATACGTGTGAGTAAACCGTTGTATCATTTAAGTATACAATAAGCTCTAACTAGTTTGTCATTTTCTTCTGTTTTAGAAGAACGATGTCTTTGCTAGTCTTGTAACTCTTCAACGGATGTAAAGAGAAAAAAAATCCTTACTTAAGTATTATGGAAAAACTTATGTCTATCAGTTGGTCAGCAGAAATTGAATCGTTCGTTATAGGAGAATGTTTAACTCAGGGAACAATTTCTGCTTCCCTAGAAAAACAACACTGTCTTGATAAAACATCAATACCTACACTATTCTAAGCGAAGCGGCGCGCGGCGTCTCGTTACCGAATTAAGAATAATTTATTATCGTACTTTTATAAATAATGCATTTTAGATTTAAGATATCTTAAGAACACAATATAAAGTACAAAAACTTTTTTCCTCCTTCATTACCATACTTTCTCAGCGCGTTATAAAACCACAAGGGCATGACTATGAAGCCCTGATTAGCACACGCTGACACACTGGAGGGCCGCAGGTGTTATGTGCGGAACTAATATTTGTATAGACATACACTCGCACCTTGGTAATGAGTTGTCTATGTAATGAAGTTCAATGTCTTGCGTGTGATTCCGATTTAGTGTCTTAATTGTGTTTTGGTAGGTAGATTTTTGAAAGCATTGGGAAAGATAAGCTCTACGACCTATTTTTTTTTCACATTTAGTGCTTACTACTGAAAACACATAAAGTCCTTACCATGACAGAACTGTATCTGGTCAATATCGTCAAACACAAGCTGCTAAGTAATTTTAGTATAGAGACAATTTTATTGATCTCTTTATATAAATGATTTAAAGTTAAAAGAGGACCTAAGCGTAATTCATAAAATCACTATGCAAAAACTTAAGTCAAATAGAGCTTTCTTTAAAGCCAAGGCCAAAAAAACTTTCGCATTATTAATCTATCAGCGAAGGTAAGTATTAAACGAAAACAAAAGAGCGTGCCTCCTAACTACCTCAATTCGTTTCCACGACGAATTTGAACAATATCAAAAAATTTCATCTCCGCTTCACAATTGCGATAAAATTTCAACATGTTTCGTGTGAATTCGCTTAAAAAAATAACTTTCTAAGGCCGTAATGTCACGTAATCGAGAATCGTTAGAGTTTATCGCAAGCATGCTATTTTTGGCCTGTGTTTTTGAGGAAATATCTCAATTTGTATGATAAAGTTTAAGCTTATATTATTACTAGCTTTTGCCCGCGGCTTCGCACGCGTTAAGAAGTATTATTGTTTAGCAAGTTAGTATCAAAAATTAGACAAAACAAACAACTACAAAACTTCCTTGTACACAATATTCTTAACTAATTTGTCATTTGGCGCTAAACCTATCAAGCTACTGGGAGAACTTACTCGTGAGCAAGCAACATAGAACTGCCCATGAGAGAAGCAATGTTCTCTCAAGTCAATACCCGCAAATTTGAGAGTTTGCCCCTGAGACTTGTTTATAGTCATGGCTAGTCAAAAATCTAAGAAGATTTCTACAAATATCCCCTATTTCATCCCCTTATGTGTGGAATTTATCAAAATCTTTCTTAGCGGATGCCTACGTTATAGTACCTACCTATGTGCATGTAAAGTCTCAGCCCGATCGGTTTAATTTTGACAAAGTTTCATAAAAAATTTCATCCCCTATTTTATCAGCTTGGGGGTAGAATTTATCAAAATCCTTTCTTAGCGGATACCTACGTCATAACATCTACCTGCATGCCAAATTTCAGCCCGATCCGTCCAGTAGTTTGGGCTGTGCGTTGATGCATTAATTTCGATCGAATTTGATTACCATAAAAACGGTTCTAGTGACTTAATCTTAAAAGATAGACATATACTGTCGCGGACATTTTTTTAGATCATTTCAATAGGAATAATTCTTACATACATATATTGTGTGTATCTTGAACCGTTTTCGCAGCGCACGCAACGGAAACCCTCAAGGATGAACAATTTTCCCCGTTTTTTTTTACATTTTCCATTATTTCTTCGCTCCTAATAGTTGCAACGTGATATTATATAGCCTAAAGCCTTCCTCGATAAATGTTCTATTCAACACAAAAAGAATTTTTCGATTCGAACCAGTAGTTCCTGAGATTAGCGCGTTCAAACAAACAAACAAACAAACAAACTCTTCAGCTTTATAATATTTAATATATAATATATTAATATATATTATTATAAACAATGGTTGTTTGGTTAACGCATCTACTGGTGATCATTTTAAAGTGTCTTAGGCTCTTCGACTTATTCTCGCTTCAGAAAGCACGCTAAGGTCGTGACTATGATACGCGATAGTACTTTGACCTTTGACAGACATTAAGTCATTACAGCTCTCTTGTTGCAGTTCCAACGATGGTAAAAGGAAGTATGGATTTAAATATTCAATAAAAAAAATGCTTTTTGGCAACTATGCTACTTCAATAGTTCAAAGTCAGTAGAATCAAATCAAATAATAAAGCCAATTCAGTTTGTACAAAATCATACAAAACTTTTGCTTCATGGAACAAAAAAAATACTTTATTTTTCTTACTTGATATAGCACTGAGCCCTAGAAGTCTGCCACAAACACTTAAAGCCAGACTTTAGCAATTGCAGAAGCGAGACAGCGCTTTACCCCTTTTAGTGTGCTCTCCCTTCCACAACTGCTACGATTTCACTTTAAGAGGTTACATGTAAGTTTCAATGGATCCGATCCGGTGTTATTTAACCTGCGTTTGTGCAGTACAGCGTACCTACATCTTTATTTATTGAGACAGTACAATAAGACTAATCCGTCCGTGTGGTGTCCGGATATAAAGAATATCACCACCCCATATCCTCCACTGGGTGTCGTTAAAGGCGACTAATGGACCTTAAGACCCAGTGCACTGTACCAAGCACCTTGGGTCACCCGAATGGTGGCGGGTAAACAACCAACAATCGCATTCCCAAAGAGGGTTAGTGTCAGGCAGGCGGCCGACTATAAAACCATAGCCAAAACTTTAAGCAACACGTCTAGAAGACGTGTTGCGCCGACCCCAAATCGTAATAATTGGGATAAGGGCAGGGGAATGATAAGTACAATGTACAAACAAATGATGAGTACAATGAGACTAATTCATGTGCAAAATCATGCAAAACTTTCGCATTATGGACCAAAGTTCACTTTATTTTCCTTACTTCAGATAGCACAGAGCCGTGAAAGTCTACCACCAACACTTAAACGGAAACTGTAGCATTTGTGGGAGTGAAACAGCGCTGTACCCCATTTAGCGCGGTCTCGCTTCTACAATTGGAATAATTTTACTTTAACAGGTATGTAGGTTTGAATGGATCCGATCCGGTATTATTTAATCTGCCTATATGCAGTACTACGTACATTTTTCTTTATTGAGACTGTACAATGAGAATAAATTAGTTTGTACAAAATCATGCAAAACTTTTGCATCATGGAGCAAAAAGTTTACTTTATTTTCCTTACTTGAGATAGCACAGAGCCTTAGAAGTCTACCACCAACACTTAAAGCCAGAATAAGCATTTGCAGAAGCGAGACAACGCTCTACACCATTTAGTGCGCTCTTGCTTCCACAGAGGTATATACTATATTTTAAGAGATATGTAGGTTTGAATGGATCCGATCCGGTATTATTTAACCTGAGTATATTATATGCTTTCACCCACTCTCACTGCAGGCTTCATGTTGCGGCCGGCGTACCACATGTAATGTGCGTAAATGAGATGTGGCTATTAAGGGTACTTACGTTGACGACGCTAAGCTGTATTTATTTAAGGTAATCAGTGGGAAACTGTTTGTTGTTGTACAGTTGTGTTGTAGCGTCATTAGAATTTTATTATAGGCTTCTAGAATTGTATATAAACGACGCCAAATGTGTGTGAGATGTGTTATGTAAAGAATTGTATACCTACTGCAAAAGAACGTATCAAGTTCTGATAAAATTAAATGTTAAAAATGAAATTTATACAGACTACACTCTACGTTCTTAGTTTGTTTAACCAATTATGTAAACTATACTTATTACATTTTAGTTTTTAGTTTTCATTTATATTTTAAACAACTACAACAAAACAAAACAACTCGGCTATAACCTGCAAATTTCTTAATCATAACCAACTTTCTGAGTTGACTGAAGTTACATACCACTTCATACAGAAAATAATCCTGCATCCTCAACAACTAATGGCCCATATTTTTACAATCAGTGGCAATTTCTACTACAGCACCTAACTCTACATTACCATCATCAAGATCACCTTACTCGAAACGAGGAACTCGGTCGCATACCACATTGAGAATATCTGAGACACGGCCGTGCCACTGACACACAGCTTATAACAACGGTCCTATATCGTGTGAACAATAAAGGGGACCAGAGCATGCATTGTGGAGATTAATTGTTGAGAATATTGTTAAGTCTCAGTAGCTTCGTTCCTATGGGAAGGAAGGTTACTTTTGTTTTCGATGCTGTCTTTTTTGTTCTAGATTGTTCTATGTCGCCTATCTTTGATTTTATCGTTAGTTGATATGATTGGATCAAGACCGTAGTGAATTATTTTGTTAGGGCTATGAAAGGAAGAACTAGTGATAAAATTTCGTAACAATGCAAAATTCAATAATTCTGGTGAATTTCAACTGCAGAAGTAGAGTGATTTTTCTATCTGTTGCCTTGTCTGGATAAATATCGGGAAATATGCATGGTTAGAGAGCAAAAACACTTAGTTAACTCTAATTGTCAATGGTACATTCGATGTAGATGTGCTTAGAGAGTATCAACCAACACTTATTAATTAACAGTAGCCTTAAAAACAATTTATAAAATAATCCGAAACGACACACTCAAATTAAAATCCGAATCATTTGAGATTCATGCATTTCTACGCTTGCATTAAACCCAACCAAACACAAAACGTAAACAAACTTCACGCTTATTAACAGACAATGGTCCAAAACGGAGCTCAGTGCTCACGTCATCCGTGACCAATCAGGTTAGAGTCGCCAAAGTCGTAGAACCTGACAAAAATTACATCACAACTGCTTAGAGTCAGGTAGCAAGGTTAACTGGTTGCCACTGTTGACTGTTGTTCAGTGTTCACGTAATGTTTAGCGACGATGTGTTAATGGTCGAGATCATGTTTGTTTGCCAGTCATCAATGTCACCTGACATCGGACGTTCGTCAACTTTTAGGTTATTTTAATATTTTCGGTAATAATTAGTTTCCAAATCGCGCGCGACGCTTCGTAGCGAGCGGAAGGCTTACTCTGTTATCGAAATGATTCGTACTTTTTTTATTGATACCCTCAAATTAAAATAAAACAAAAATGAATAATAATTCAGATGATAATAGTTTACCGAGTTTAAGTAGTGAGGATGAATCAACAGTGTGTGAGCAACAAGTTTTGGAGAAGGAGGTGTGCAGTAATATAGAAGACAGAAGGCAGAGTGAGTCACATTTAGCTAAGAAGAGAATGAGAGCAGATTACGAGGAAAATATAGATGATGATGAATTTACTACAGTGAGTAGGAACCCAAAACGACTAAATCGTAGTTCCTTGTCAAACTATGACATTGGCCGTACAAAACAAAGCGAAGATTTTACAGTACAAAACAATTATGATGTTTACATTTCTTCTAAAGAATGCCTACCTAAACAAATTGGTCTTGCCAAACTCTTAAGATCAGAAAATATAGCAGGTATTACCAAAATAAACTTTAAAAACGCTTTTAGAGTACGTATACAATTTGAAAGTCGACAACATGCCGAGAACCTACTGTCTTGTGAAAAAATGAAGGTCTTGGGATACAGATGTCAATTTGCTCAGGAAGTCAATCTATCGTATGGAGTCGTCAAAAATATCGAATTGGAGGTGGATGAAAAAGAACTGATAGAAATATTTAGTTGTGAATATGATATTGTTTCCGTGAAGCGTTTAAAGCGACTTACGGAAGAAGGAAAATGGGTAGATAGTGAAACAGTTCGCATCTGTTTTAAAGGTTCTACGGTTCCTTCAACGGTTAAGGTCTACGGCTGCAAATTTAAGGTGGAGTCATACACATTCCCAGTATCACAATGTTCGAACTGCTGGCATTTTGGCCATCTATTACGTCAGTGCCCTAGTAAAAGACCTATATGCCCGAAGTGTGGTGGATTTCATGCGAACTGTGAAACGATGCAATTTCGATGTATAAATTGTAAGGGTCCACACATGTCCTTTAATAAGACTTGTCCCGTTTTCTTGAAAGAAAAAGAAATACGACGAATTATGTCTGCTATGAATTCCACATATAAAAAAGCACTTGATATTTACCTTACACAGAAAGAAACTAAGAAGAATAAAGCATTACATAATAGAAATGAAAAGGATGAACACGAAATACAATCAATTATAAGTGATTCTAACAACGCCGCAGATGAAAGTAAGCAAACCCCTTCTTTTAGAGATGTTTTAATGGGAGAAACACAAAAACTAAAGTCCTTAGATTACGAAAGAAAGCAGACTACCGAAGTAAATATGACATCTGTAAGAAAGAAGAAAAAGGAAATAAATGAGTATGAACACAGTGAAAATGAGATTACTACAGAACAGTGTATTAGAAAAGAGCTTTCAGGAAGTGAGAATTATAAGGAGCACGAGTCTAATCGGAAGGAAAACCGGCAGGATAAGCATCCTTTATGGGACTTAATGAAACGGATTAAAGACATCATCTTTTCAAGGAAAGAGATACATGTGAAGATTTTTGAAACAGCGAAACTAGTTTTTGAAACCATAAGACACGTTTTAATAGAGACAATGAAAGGTGGAGAGTGGCTAAACTACATTATTAAACTATTTGATGGATAGTCTCCAGCGTAAGTCAACTTTAAACATACTTCAATGGAACTCACAAAGCCTGAAACCAAAGCTAGTAGAATTTGAATGCTTACTACTTCAAGAAAATGTCCACATTGCTATTGTTAGTGAAACATGGATGGAGTCGGATTCTTACAGCCATATTAGTGGTTATAATATATCTAGAAGAGATAGATGTGACTCATATGGTGGTGTAGCAATTATCACTCACCAGTCCATAAAGACACAAGTATCGTCTTTCATACTTAATAATACAGGCATTGAGGTACTACACGTGAAACTGTTAAACTTTCCTTACATACAAAATATTGTGAGTATATACTGTCCATCCACTGTTAGAACCACTTCGTCAGATTGGGATTCGCTTTTTAGTGCTTACTCTCAAAAATCTATTATAGCAGGAGACTTTAATGGTCATCACACCAATTGGTCGTACAAAACCGATCCTAGAGGTATGCAGTTATTTGATTCATCCATAGATAATGGCTTCTTTTCTTTAAACAATGGCAGACCCACAAGGATTAGAATGGTTAATGGAGTGCTTCAGGAGTCTTCACCTGACATTACTTTTGTTTCTGCAGATATAGCTGTAAATTTCAAATGGGACATTACTAACGAGACATTGGGTAGCGATCACATAATTATCAAAATTGTATTTCAAATACCAAGTGGGAGTACAAACCAAAATTTTGTTAAAAGACGTAATTTTAAAAAAGCTAATTGGTTACTATACAAACAAATCCTAGAACAAACATTATCATATAATAACATAATTGCTTCAGATAGTGTTCAGGACAAATATAATATCCTTGTAAATAAAATCAATTCTGCCGCGGACAGAAGTATTCCTTTGGTCAAGATATGTACTGACCCTTTGTCCAAATTTAAACCGAGGCCGTATTGGAACGCAGACCTATCGAAAGCAGTAGCTAGGAGAAGGTTAGCGTTATCGAAATTTAGACGAAACCCAACCCCATGCAATTTAGATATTTTAAAAAAATATACCAAGGACGCAAAATTATCTCTAAGTCGAGCGAAGTCTCAAGGGTGGCGGGATTTTTGTAGCAGAATTAATGAATCAACTTCTGTTTCGGAAGCTTGGAATAGTATGCGTTGGATGAAAGGGCATAGAAAGTCTAAATTTTATGCTTCAAAGCAAGATA
Organism: Chrysodeixis includens; assembly: GCA_941860345.1. NCBI lineage: Eukaryota > Metazoa > Arthropoda > Insecta > Lepidoptera > Noctuidae > Chrysodeixis > Chrysodeixis includens. The sequence continues at coordinate 8,822,888 of OW796115.1, forward strand.
TTGAAGATTTGCTATGTAGTCTTGCGCCTGATTATGTCGTCCCTCAGATACCAGTAATAGACTCCAGTAACACATCCCTTGAAATTGAATTTACTATTCAAGAACTTGACAGATGTCTTAAAAAAAGAGATACTGCACCGGGAGAGGATCAAATAACGTTCTCTATGCTTTATAACCTTCCTAAATCAGCAAAATTGTACTTACTAGAAATATATAATTTGATTCTAGAAACTGGGAATATTCCCACCCAATGGCGAAATATTAAAATAGTACCGATTCCCAAAAAATGTACAGGTTCAATTGTCCCCTTGAAGTTAAGACCAATTTCTTTAATTTCTTGTACATGTAAAATGTTTCATAATTTATTATGTAAGAGACTGGAATGGTACATTGAAAAAAATACTTTTTTGTCTGTAAATACTGTTGGATTCCGACGTTCTCAGTCATGTTTGGATTGCTTGTCTCGATTAGTTTGCTACATCCAAATGGGTTTCTCTAAAAATGAGTCTACGTTAGCGTGCTTTTTAGATATAGAAAACGCGTATAACAGTGTGACAGTAGATAGTGTTATTCAAGCTCTTAACAGTATTAACGTCGGAAAGAAAATTTGCAAATATCTGTGGAAATTCTTATCCGAAAGGCACCTCAAATGCACATTCGATGGTAAAGAAGATAACTTTTTGATTAGGTATACCAGCAAAGGCATTGCGCAAGGCGACCCTTTATCCCCTTTAATTTTTAATATAGTCACTCATAGAATTTGTCACAACATTACGAACGTTATAATATCACAGTATGCCGACGATTTCGCCCTTTATATTAGCTGCAAAAATCTAGCGGATAGTGTTTTAGAAGTACAAAATGCGATTAATACAATTATTAAATTATTAGAGCAGTTAGGCCTAGAATTATCGGGTAATAAATCTCAAGTCTGTCTGTTTAGTAGAGGGCGAAGAAGACAACAAACAGTCTTAAACATTAATGGTTCACTAGTAAGTCAGTCTGAATATGTCAAATACCTGGGAGTATGGATGGATAGTAGCCTACGCTGGGGAAAGCACATTAACGAAACATGTGTTAAAACTCAAAGGTTTATGGGTATACTAAAAGTTTTGGCAGGAACAGCATGGGGTATGCACCCTAAACACCTTCGTAGACTGTACATTGCACTAATCCGAAGTAGGGCTGATTATGCAAGTTTCCTATATGATAACAGTGCTAAGACACATGTGAGTAAATTAGACAAGATACAAAACCAAGCAATGAGGATAATCGGTGGTTTTATACGAACCACTCCCATCCATGTTATGGAATATGAATTGTATATTCCTAACTTAACACTAAGAAGAAAATATCTAGCAATGAAATACTGTTTAAAATCTCAATCTTTTCGTAATAATGTAATATTAGATTTACTAAATAGTTTAAGGAGCCACATTTCTAATAGTTACTGGCGAAATAAGAAAACACCGTTATTAGTAACGGTATATAGTAATACTAAAGAAGAAGTTGTGTCATCTAGTTATCCATTAGAGATGTTTAGTCTAGATACCTGGGTTTCAAATGTAAATGTGGGAGCCAGCATTAGAGATCATTTAGATAATATAAAACTATGTAAAAAATCATACGATAATAACATTTTGAAAAACATAATAATGGAAGAACTACATACTAAGTATTTTGGATGGTTAAAACTATATACGGATGGTTCTAAGATAGGGAATGTACTTGGTGCTGCCTTTTACGATCCAAGGCACAACACTAAAGGAATGTATAAAATATGTAACATTAATATATGTATTATGACGGCGGAGCTCGTTGCTATATCGAAGGCTCTTACATATGTACAAAGTTCGGAGATGGATAACAATAGGATTGTCATTTTTGTCGACAGCAGAAGCGCTCTGCAGCATATAGTTGGGTGCGCATCCGGCCACAGAAGTGTCTCGATAGCCTATGTTATATTAAAACAAATATGGTATTTCACGTGCAATAATATTAATGTGATATTGCAATGGGTTCCGTCGCATGTTGGTCTACGAGGAAACGAGGAGGTCGATCAATTAGCAAAGACTTCCGTCCTAGACGGCATTGAGCTAAACGTTACTCCAAGCTACTTTGAACTTCTGCCGAAATACAAAATTGAATGCTCTAAAATCTGGAAAGAATATTTTAATAAAATGTCATTAGATAAGGGTATATGGTACAAGACATTGCAATGTGAACCCCCTCGTATTCCTTGGTTTGCTAATACTAAGCTTAATAGAAAGTTTATAATAATAGCGCATAGACTACGGTCTGGACACGCTCCACTAAACAAGTTTCGATATTTAATGGGGAAAAGTGACAGCCCCAATTGTACGCAATGCGACGTGTTGGAAGAATATGTCCATCACTTGTTGGTGGAGTGCGTCAGGACCCGAGCTGCTCGAGAGGCGCTGATGAATACCTTCAAAATTAACTTAATAGATGTTGGATTTTTTCAAAGCATTTTATCAGCGCCTCTCTCGAATGCGGCCATCTTAGTTTATAAAATAGTATATAAGGTTCTTAAGTCTGCATAGTGTAAATATTTTATTGTATTAGGTTACGATGGGGCTGCCATGGTCGTGTTTGTAACCAAAAGCCCCTAAATTTATAATAGATATTAAAAAAAAAAAAAATGTTTGTTTGCTTTTACGCATGCGCGTAAAATGTAAATGTCACCGTTCGGAAATTTGACGTACCTAAAGGTTTCTAGATGCAGTTTGTGGATTAGCTTAGCTTGAAGCTATCGAATTTGATCTCGTTTTTTTAGAAGGTAGGTACTTGTAGATCAGAAATTGTCTTTTGTTTTTCGGTGATGGAATCTAGAGGTTTCAAAATCACACACCAGAATATTGTTACAATGGAACCTTTTAAGCTCTTAGCACTAATCATGCTTCAACTTTCACCAGAAACTGAAGTTTGCCAGAATTTCAAAACCATTATCTGAAGCTTTGCTATCGAATTTAGCAAATACACTGAGAATGGATAACGTGAAAATAGTCATCGTGTTCCGATACCAGCAATTATTATTGGGTAAATAAAAATTGACATTTAAAAGACACCAATCAACAAAAATACCAGGAAAGCTACAAACACAACTAAATATACCACAAGTACTCTTAAACGAACTATGAAAGCACTCATAATGTTGTATTTCCTATCAGTAGGAAACTATTCATACGATTTCTCCAGACATTAGTATTACTATTTATCTTAGAATCGTTCATTGCAATAATATAACAAATGTGTAAGCATAAGTCTATGTCGTAGTGAACGCTGTTAGCGACCGCGTTGCTTTATCTGAGAGATCTAGGTAAAATGGCTAGAATACTGATCTGTATGCTTTAGACTTGGATCGTGACTATTAAACTTATTTGATATCTGATTTAGTTCTTGCGTTTGTTCTAGAGTTTCTAAGTGTTAATATGGTATAATTGATATAGTGAGCTAAGAGCTTGCATATTCCCAGAAAACAATTTTTACTTTAAGATCAGATTGACTAACTACTTCTAAAGTATTTTATTGCGTTTGTGAATAGAGACACCTCTCCATGCCGCTGTATGGGCCGCTGGTAGACGCTCAAACATCCCATTTTTTAAAGCAGACAAAAATCGTTTCCATTACTTACCAGGGTAGAAAAAGATTAGTGTCTAATGACAGCTGAAAATCTATACCTAACTCGATTCAATTGACACATCAATTCAAATTTATATCAAAAATCTAAATTCAACCACTACCGCTTACAGTATGACTTACTATCATAAGCACTGCAATAAAACTTTCCTTCTATGACCCTTAACATGACGAGCAGCTCACGTACAATCTTATAAAAACACACATTATACAGGCTGTGGCGATCCCGATAACCGAGGTGGGTTAATCACTGCTGTAATTATGGAAAAAAGGAACAATTTTTGTGTTGATACTGTATAGCTTAATGACTTGTTTCATGTTGGTATTGAAGTTAGAAACAGGCTTAGTTAAATATTACAGGAAGTATAACATAATTGTGATTTTGATCTGGGATACCTAGAAAAAGCTGATAGATGTACAAATTATTCTAGGGTTGAATAAATACGTCGCGAGGCTGGCAAGAATTTAAAAATTAAGAAAACTTAAATTAAAAAAAGTAAGAACACGAAAATGAAGAAAAAAGATGATTTTATATCAGTTGACACGGTTTTTTAAACAATTGAAGTTAAAGATTAAAAAATCACAGCCTCAGAAATATTAACAAATAATGATTAAAAAAACGGTGAACGAAGGATTGTTGTATAAGAAGAAGTAAAAGAAGTTAGAATATAATTATAAACAAGAGAAACTAAATAAATAAAAAAAAAACGCATACACATGACTCGTTACCATTTAACAACATACTGTATCACCATCAATTCAGAGAGTACTCCAAAAAGTAAAAATAACATTGAAAAGTCGATGAACTTTTGAACGAAAAGTGAAAGGGTTCGTGAATATTCGTAAATCTTCGAGATGATGGTCCGGGCTCTTCGGGCCACAAAACTCTTGATTGCGTGCCATACATCGCATGATTTGGGCCCAAATAACTAATCTATAAATAATAACGTGAATAGATATCGTGAGTATGTAAAGCTTTTGATTGAAGATGAAATGAAAGTAAAAAGAGTGTCGATAAAATTATTGAAGAGTAAAACTGAGCTATAAAATTTGTATTACAATTCCAATAACCAGTCTTAATGGGAATGCTACGTAACATCGTAGAATAAATACGTATGAGTATGTTGTATTGTATTGAGTATATTTCAGTGTTTTTTCTTAGGGAAGTTGGTGAGGTAAAGTCGAATACAGCGAGCATAAATTCGGTAAATCGCTTGTATTTGACCTCCTCTATAATTATGCAACCGATTTAAGGGCACAGGTTATTTTTTTCCTACCTTATTGTGTCCCACTGCTAAGCAAAGACCTCCCCCAAAAATCTTAATATGAAATAGCAGATTTTAATATGCAGTCCCTTAATATAAAATGATCGTTTTTAGTAATTTTGATGAAAAAAGCTCTCCAAAAACAAAACGCAAAACAACTACTTTTCGTTGTCATGTTATATCAGGCAAAAAATGATTTTGCCTGATGTAACATGTTACAATTTTCATTTCAAAATAAAACCTTTTTTTCAAGGGCTATATTCACAATGTTTAGGTACTAAAGAAAAATGTTTTTACAACCTAAACTCTAATAAAACACTTTCCTTAGATATTGCATTTATCCGGTTTGGTACACGAAGGAATTTATGACTAAGCAAAGAAAGTTGTATCCTGGTGATCAAAATCCTAAAAATGAAAGTGCATCTGAATAAGGCAATCATTTTGTAAGGAATTCCAAAATTACAGAGGAAATTGTAATGTCATTAGTAATCTTGATGGTCGTGACAAAATTACTGATTTCCTTTTCTGGCAGTCGGGTTGCATATTGTATTAAAACGCGTGTAAAAGAGTTGCATGTTTTAGCGGTCAATTTTGTTTTGAGCCTAAGCTATTTGTGACGCAGTGTAAAAAATATATTGCAATCAATTTTTACTTTTTACCTGTATGAGTAATGTTGTAGAGTTAAATGATATTTGAATCCTAATTATATTTGCCCGAGATTTAATTTTGTTGAACAACTTACTTATACAAAATGAACAATTGATAAGACCGTTATAATCTTTGAGCTCTTGTGAAAAGTAGTTGAAAGTTTGTAAACTGTGCATTTAATAGGTAATTTATATGTCTAAGGCAAGGGCCAAGGGATAAATGACTGTTAAGACACAGTCATTTAGTAATATACCTCCATTGACTAAATCAATGACTTTCTAACTTTCCAGATAGGGCTATGGGCTCACAGAAACTTGTTTCATGGATAGATTCCGAGATATTATGATTCATTATACGCCGTCAAGCCCTAAAGGAATGTAAAGGTAAAAGTACATTCAAACGTAAAGTAAACATTAATATAAACCTGTTTTATAATAAAATACATATTACTTTTACTGTATACCATAATATATGTGCTTAATGTTATAATAGAGAACTTCAAAAATGTGCTCAGCTAAAACTTCCTAAAAGATCTCAGAAAAAAAGAATTTTTGAAATCGGTCCAGAATTGACGAAGTAATCGGTGAACATACATAGAAAAATAAAGATTCCGACGAATTGAGAACCCCCTCCTTTTTTGAAGTCGGTTAAAAATAATTTCGAGGCATATTTTAAACCCGTGTGATTGGTTGAGCTTTTGAGCATTTGGATTAACCTATAATTGATGTAAATGAATTGAAAATTGACGCTCTTTTGAATAAATATAGACCAACAGTCCGAGACCAGTAGGCCACTACGATACGCTTAACTCTGCTTATGAATGTGAATAAGTTGGGCTCATTAACTACCTCTGCCAGTGGTAGACGACACAAATTATTTAAATTTATGTAAAATATTATCATTTGTTGTATAATTTTTATCAAATATTTGTTTTGGAATTTATGATTTTTAGTCAGGTGGATTTATAATAGCCTTGTAATCTTCAGCTTTGATGCAGTAGTGGTAATACTCTAATTCTAATGCTGTTATATAAGTTTACGTGGAACATTGAAAAAATTTTATGTACCTACCAGCATTTTGCTGTATTTGAATTTAAAGGCTTACTCATCATTGATAATGAGAGCTTTAATTACAGAAAATAATAATGGACTTTCGGTTACATAAATGTAGATGAAAGTGACCACTACAGCTTTTAGCATTCGTCCCATATTAGAGGAAAAACGAACCATAGTACAACAAACGAAATATTTCAACAAAAATATTTGTACCAAACATCCTGCTTGGTAAACATTCACATCAAGATATTTAACAAAAGCACATATCCTAACAGTTAACCGCTAATTCTCAAGACAACAATAACAATTCAATTAAAAACGCATTGAACTTTCACACGAAATGCACTAGACTAGCCTACTAAACGAATCTAGGGCCCAAAAGTATATGACCTACTTAGCTTACCAAAAGTCCGCATCCCAAGTTCACGACCTTTGCAATGACCGCACAAGGCTTTCGTTATGAAACCTGGACTTTTACTTCCAGACTGAGAAAGTCCATTTTGGTGGCTGCCACACTTGCTCGAGGCTATATAGGATCGTGCGCGATGCCGGCGCGCAGATGTAGCTTACATTCACAATGAGACGGTCGACTGTCTTGCTCCTATTCGCGGTCGCGCACGCGCTCCCAGCCCAAGACTCGGGCCACACAGACAACGACATCGACGGCTTAACTGACTGCCTCAGGAAGGAATCAACAACATGCCTCAAGTACAAATTCTTCTCGTTCGTCGACAAGATGATTGGACAGAAGGAGTCCTTCTCCCTCAGCGATGGAGTCACCGTCGTCAAGTCAGCTGACGTCCCTACAGACACAGGAGCCCCAAGATCTCTAGATCCTGTTTCGCGGTTGAAGAGTTACTTCGAGACGCATTCCTTAAGAGTTGAAGTGAAAGGTTCCGATGTGATTGACGCGGTGTCAAGTGCAGGACGCGCGCTCGAAGATACTGTGTCATCGTTCACCGAGGACAATGAGGTCAGTGAAGGCAGAGGGAAGAAGAAGAAGGCAGCGAAGATCCTTGGACCGTTGATCGCAGCGGTGGCGCTGAAGATGATGGCGTTGATGCCGTTGGCTATTGGAGCTATAGCGCTGATTGCAGGAAAGGCGTTGCTGATCGGAAAGCTCGCGTTGGTGTTATCAGCTATTATTGGGTTGAAGAAGTTGTTGTCGCAGCAGAAGCACGTGACGTACGAGGTGATTGCTCATCCCCATCACACGTCGAGCCATGACTACAGTGCGGGGACGAGCGGGTACGGGGGTGACTCCGGTGGGTCGTCGTACAGTAGCAGCGGCAGCGGGGGCGGGCACGGCGGCGGCGGCTGGGGCCGCTCGATCGAGGCGCAGAACTTGGCGTACTCCGCGCAGAAACCTTAGCGACCCGGTTCCATGGCCCCTTTTCAACTGATTTCTCCGATCTTCAATGTATTTAAGTATTATTTATCTTGTATGGATGTGTGCGTGTCAGTTATTTATTGAATGATTTATTTAATAATTTATTAACGTCTTGTCATGACTTGCGTTATTATTCGATAAATGACGTTTATGCCGTTTTGTTATTTAAGATACTTCAGTCATATTTCTTGGTTTTTGATATGTTTTCTTCTTTATTTATGTGTATATACGTTTTTATGTCTATATTTAGTTGTTAATGTATATTTTTATATAAAACTCAGTACCTGGCTTTAATATTTTTAAGTATTATGTAAGACAATTATGTATACGTATCTTGAGAATTGTTATGTACTTACCTACTTATGTTATGTTTTGTTATATATGTGTATGTAGCTACCTCTTCCCTAAATACTCATTATTTAATAGTTATCGTTGTAATGATATAATTAACGGTAAACAAAGATGTTTAATTGTTATATTTTAATAAAAATATACAAACTTTGTTTTGTGCTTTTATTTACGGAATCCTTAAATGAATTGTCACGTTATTTATTCCCTACAACATGTTCATGCTACTGCAATCGCGAAAATGACTTTATTACCTTTGGATTTTATTTCTTTCGAACTATATTTTTGTTGAATGTAGATTGTTTATTACCAAGAAAAAAAGCACGCAGCATGCGAACCCAAAACCTACATGAAATCTGAAAATGATGCACTTATTACTATTGCTATTTTTCAAAACAACACAAAGTTATTCATAGCATAAATTCGTTTCATTCTTCACACAAATTAAAACGTTCAATAGCATTCGTGTTTGGCTTTAATCCGTATGTTAGACTTGCGTAAAGTTCCTGCCTTATCATAAAAGTTTATAATTCCAATGTATTTCCCATTTGTTTTAAATCGTTATAATTTTCTAATAGTTCGATTGATGAGAACTGGTTTGAGTGAATATGTTTCATCTCATCATCATTAAGGTTTACCTATATACCTTTTGATTATCAACTTCCCACATTTTGTTTATTATATTATTGTTTAGATGGAGATTACGAGAAGACCTGGATATATTTCTACTGAACTGGTCACTCGTTCGCTGGCTCTTGAGAGAGACAAGTGAAAGAAGAGTAGGGAGGCCTTCGCCCAGCAGTGGGATATTTCAGGCTAGTAATAATAATAATTGTTGTTATTTATTATTTACATCTAAGACTTACACAAAAGCATTACCGTCTACAGCATTCGTTCTTAAACATGGAAAAAAAAATCTCCTCTACCTATCCCCTCAAACCTTCGTTAACTTTTAATTCATTTTGTCCGACACCATTATTATTATAATAAGACTTACTGTAATTCTGTTCATCCGCCATTTCTCTATTTCCCACAATTATTTGTGAATCAGCTTCTAAGTATCCGACGCCTAAGGCATTAACTTCAATAGTGTTACTAGTTTCTAAAGCTTTCAAAGATTTGTGATTAGTTCAATGTATTTTACTTCTACTTATCTAACTTGGCTTTGATCATTGATAAACGCCACGTTATTTTTAAAACTTGTCTTAGTTTGGGATATTATAGTCTACAAGGATCTTTTGGCACGTGGCCGGAATCGGAACGAATGCGTTGATTCTCAGTCAGGTGCCAAAAGAAGCTTGTAGCTCTATATATAATTTTGTAAATTGAATTTTGAAGGATCGACAGAATAGATATACCTAAGCTTATCTTAAACTCGATATTTAACTGATTCTAGTAAGAATAGAAACCAACCCCAACAGAGTTATTTTGATTCCAAATAAGACAATTAGACAGGCAAATATTACACGCCAAGCTACTTCACTTAAAGCGATCACGACTTAAATTGGTGACCGTTATTCGCAATGTGGATGCGCCCTGAAGAACACGTTAATTCAATAATATACAAAACTACACAATTATTTAAAATATTCTGAAATAACATACTATATTAAAAATGTTCCAGTATTTATAAAAAAATATCTATTTTGTTTATTTTTACCACACACTGGTCTATAATTACTTAAATGCTACTTGTGATAAACCAATATAATTAAACAAATACCTATGAGCCAATTTTTTTAAATACTCAGATTAAAATTGAATGGCTGAAAACAAATCTCAGTAGCGTGCACTTGGAGAGTCCTATGTCCAGCAGTGGACTGCGCTAGGCTGATGATGATGACTAAGTTTTAGACTTTAAACGTATTCAGGAGTCAACGCCAAGTTTAAAAGTTCGGGTATATGAGATAGTTTCTATTCTTATTGTAATGATACCATTTATCGAAATCCACGAACAACGATACTTGGCTATTATTTCCTTGTTTAAATATTGTGAGTAAACTTTAATTGGTGTGGTCTAAGTGAAAAACGTTTTTTATTCTATTTTTTTTTTACTTACTTTTTTATTGTTTGAGATTTTTATTGCTGCCTGTGATTGAACCATTTGGCCCGTTCGACTTTTTTTTTTAACTCTTTCACCTTTACTTATTTTCTTGGGGCAAAGTCGACAGTAATTAAATCATCAAGCTATGCGTGTATCTACACTATTCAAGAGGAAAATCATTGTGTTTTAGGGTTAAACAGGCTTACTCAGTTACATAAATATTGTGCTTGAAGCCCATAACTTTTCAACTTACAATAATTTACTTTAGAACACGAATAAGAAGCACCTTCTAAATTAAAAAAGAAAGAAACTATCATGAAAGACGAAAATGATATCTTATTAGAAACAAAACTTAGTTAATCAGTGCTAAAATGCATTACTGAAATAACATTTAAATAAACTAACGACTTTTGTTAACTCCACCGCGATATCTCTTAACTTAAACCACACAGCTTTCCTTATATCCAGGTCGGACATTTGCCCCTAACAGAGAAAGGTGCAGTGTACGGTGAAATCACTCATCGCTCACGTTTGCGATGCAATAAAAGTAAAATTTTGTATGTGAAGTATTGTATGGTGATTTATTCTCTAAACTCTGACTGAAGATTAGTCTTCGTAATGTGCAAAGGTTATCGAGAAGTCTATCTACCCGCGATTTCGCCGCATATGTCTAGGTAATAGCTGCAAAAACATAACCTCCCTCCGACGCAGTCGGTTAAAAAGTAGCCATAGCTTGTCTTGTGAACCGGAGTAGGTAGGCCTGTAAACTTTTGTAAAATTGGTGATAAACCTAAATGATTACTGCAAGCTTGCAGATTATGTATACAGAATAACACATAATAATATAAAAGCTAGTAGGTAGTGTAAAAGCTGAAAATCAAGTTCTCATGCCCGCATTAGGAATTCATTGTTTATTCTAAGTATCTGCAAATACCACGTTAGGTAAAAAATACATTGCTTTTTTTGTTGGCTCTCACTGGCGTCATAAATGGTTCTTACTAAAATTGCACGAGAAAATAAGCTAATACTAGACATACATTTGACATATATTGAAATCGGAACCGCTGGACTATATTTCAAGAATTTAGAAATAGGTTTTGTTTTTAAATAGTTCTTGGAGAATAATAGTTTAAAACACCTTAAAACATTTCCCAAGATTGGTTTCGATTGTCAACAACAACAAGGACTGTCAGCCAATCCAATCCAAAACCTACTCTAAACCTTTTCTTTATGGTTCAAAGTTCTTTATACATACACAACATCGTCCCAAGTAAACTATCTCAAAGAGAAACGCGAACATTACGCTCTTAAATACACTCAGCGGCACGGAATTTGGCCCAAACTTAAACGGAGCGATAACAGGCTAAAATTGTTGTCGCCTTTTAACATTTCAAGTGGCAATTTGTCAATACGATTGTTTTTGTTTAGCTAAGATGGTAAGTACCAAAAAAAAAATTGTTTATGCACTTTTGTGTGTGTCGAACCACATTTCTCTCGTGGAACGCAAAGGACACTGGTGAGTTAAAATTCAATATTTGAATATTCTTGGTATTTATTGCTTCACTTTTATTTTTTTAAGTATCCTGTTGTTATTCTCGTTTACAGAAACGAAAAACAATGACTCTTTCTCCATACCAAGTCGCTCAAGCTGTGTTGCTTAGGAGTCAAGTGCGAACTCAACGAGAAATCGCTGAAACTTTAAATGTACCGCGAACAACTCTGCGATATTGCCTTGCAAAGGTACGATCAGACGGGCCTCTGTACAAGAAGACCAGGAAGTGGAGGAATCAGGTGCACAATAGCCCAAGATGACCGTTTTATTACTCTCGCGATCCTGAGAAATCGGTTTCTCACTGCCGTTGAGATACGACAACGCCTACAAACGGTGAGGAATATCAACGTGAGTGAGCGTACAATAAGAAGAAGAATGGAGGAACGCAATTTACGTGCTCGAAGACCAGCTCGAGGCCCAGAACTCCTCCGACACCATCGTGTAAGTCGATTGCGGTTTGCTCGCGAACATGTAAATTGGATTCACGAGCAGTGGAGCAAAGTTTTATGGACCGATGAATGCCGAGTAGGCTTAAGAGCTCCAGATGGCCGGGAACGTGTGTGGAGAAGACGTGGAGAGCGGAACCTACCTACCATTACAAGGCAAACGGTGAGTTTCGATGGAGGGTCTGTTATGGTTTGGGGAGCGATAAGTTCAGAGGGTCGTACCGAGTTAGCAGTGGTTGAAGGTCGTCTGACAGCAATTCAATACATCAAAGACATCCTTCAAAACCATGTTTTGCCGCACATGGGCGTCATTGTACACGAAGATTTCTTGTTAATACAAGATAATGCCCGGCCTCACACAGCTCACTGCGTTTTTGATTACCTTTCGGAGGTCGGCATTCAAAAAATGCAATGGCCTGCAAGAAGTCCAGACATGAACCCCATAGAACATGTCTGGGACATGCTAAAAAGAAATGTTAGACGCAGTTTTAACCCACCACAGACCCTCCATGAATTAAAAACTGCACTGGTGGCGGCCAGGCAAGACATTCCTCAAGTGGACATAAAAAACATAATCCACAGCATGCCAGATCGTATGCGAGCGGTCATCAGGGCCAGAGGGGGTAACACCCATTATTAATTTGTTTACAAGGGTGTGAATTTTGTTTAATTTGAGTGTGAAAGTGCGATTTTAATTTACTACATTTTTCGTAATTAAGGTGTTATCTTGTTAATGTCATCAAAGTTTATTAAATTCTCGTTTTTTTTTAGTGTTAATTAGTCTTTTGTATTAAAAAAATAGATAATGTAATTAATTATACCTACAAAACTAATATTTTATGTTTTATTTTGATTATATATGAGAAATTGCGCTTGGGCCAGTTTCCGTGCCGCTGAGTGTACATTTAATTAAACGTTAATTTCTAAAAAACACGGGTAAGATCTGTTCGACGTCCGCACTTTCACTATGTTGTTATATCGAGAAGAACATTAATGTAGCTATTTAATTAAAGGCTAAGTTGTAAAATTGTTTTTTAAATTTACATTATTACAGTTAAGACTAGATTGGACCGGTAGATTTTGAATCAAATAATTTTGTGTTCAGTTGTAGGTACTTTTGTAAGCCACTGGAAATCCCCCGTGTATTCCTCTGCCTTGGGAAAGGCGAAGGGGTATGACTTTTAGCGGTAAAAACCACTGAAATGCTTTTCCGTTCCCTATTGTCAGGGGCCAAGGGAAAGGCTTCGCACACTACTGCAAATTGGGTTCAGCTACTAGTATGAAAGCTTCAAGACTACTACTGACGTGCTAACAAGATCTCTATTATTTTGTTTGCTTAAAATTACTACTAGGTACCCATAAAAAAGATGATATTATAAGAAACCAAATTTTAACAACAGTAGTAATCTATGCAGGTTTAAATCTCAAAGAAATGGGGTTTTACCTAATGAACATAGGAGCATTGACTCCCAAACTACATAAAGATCTTGCTTGAATTTTTTACCTACACCAACAAACATACGAATTTGGTCACTGACCCGAGACCAACACGACATAACCAAAAAACAAAACGTAAATTTTCAACAGTAATTACGTTTCATTCCATGCAAATGCTTATGTCTACATTAAAGTGATGATAAACAATTTCAATTGGCTAGTATTGAGCCAACAATCTATAAGTCCAAGTCTAAGCACCATTATAGAGAGAAAACACTTGATATCTTTGAAACGAGGCTGGAAAAGCAGGAACTGTCTCGTCACTCGATAAACGAGTTCTGTGCGTGCAACAAAAACTTACAAACATACAAACATATTATAGTTAGTGTTGATGATATGAAATCTTTAATTTCTGATGATGAATATCTAACAAATGAAAATCAATGTATTTAGCCATTAGTGAACTGATCTATGAACGCCTCAAAAATTCGTTTTCCAAAAAAAATATTATTTGTATATTGTGTTCTTTCAAGCTTTTCACGTTTACTTCCAGAAAATCGTTTCTCGAAAGATATTAATTTCAGTTGTCAAATCTTGCAATAGTTTTTTTTTGACTTCTTTATCCTGTCTGTTTAATCATTTTGGGCTACTGCAATATACATTTTTCCTTCCATCTAGCCGATTTACTTGTCCTTTCATCTCCTTATCTTATATTACACACAGTCCATCTTTGTTTAATAATTATAGGTGCTTAATTAATTTTCGGGCTAATTAAACTTTCAAAACCCCCAGTGGGATTGAAATTCTATTTACATTGATACCGGCATAATTCAATATAATTGCTTAAATACATTATTCTAAAAGCTGTTTCGAACCCACTATAGCAGTAAAGTAGCACTAGTACCGCACTGCGCCATTAGGTTCTAAAACTATACAATCAAATAACATTATAACATCATTACACCTGTTTGTCTACAGAACTTTACGTTAAAATAAAACAAAACTATTCAGGTCAACTTACATAAAATCTTAAAACAAACAAAACAAACTCAACCCGAATAAGATCTAAACTAAATAAAAGTATTGTTAAATAACTTACTTCATACAAAAATAAACGAAAAGAAACTAGCACACGAAACATACCGCAATGCAAAAAAACCAAGACAGCGCCATCTATTATCTCGCGCTTGCAACAAAACAACGACGACTATCGTAATTCACAATGGCGGATTCCATTCATGTTTTATCGTAACCTTGACAACTAAACTTATGAATGAAAAGGTATTTTATTGATAAAATTAATACAGTTATGTTACAAAACTGGTTTACAGAGAACAGACGTTTTTTTTCTTTTATTTGTTTGTCAAGTTGACCTTGAATTATTTTTTGCTATGATTGGATTTTAAAGTAAGTACCGTAAGTAAGTTTGACGTATTAAGTTCATTAGACAAATATTATGGATTAGAGTATAATTAATTAACTCACTGGAAGTTTAATTACCTAAATTAAAGGTCATTTTCAAAATAATTTCGCCCCAATTGGTACCTACATACAAATTGTTCTACAAAATAACGATACATAGCAATTGCATTGACTTCAATAATTCATTCACTGCACAAAAAAGTTCGTTGCAACATATTGAATCAATGTAAAAAACGTAAAATAAGTAACAAGAGTTCGTCGACTCATGATTGCATAGCGGCAAAACCTTGAACTTTTGTTTTATTTGCGCGATTGTAAACAAAGATGACCGTGAAAATAGTTCGATTGCACGCTCATAGATGGCGCTGTTATAAGAATTAAGCATTTAATGGTTACGTTTAGAATGATAGACTTTTTTAAGTTATAATTAGTTTATTGTGTCTTTTATAGTTAGTAAAACCTTTTTGAATAGAATAAACAGTTCTAGGCACTAGATTTGTTAGTTTTTAGTGTTTTCTAATTAGTCGAGAGTAAGAGATGTCTATGAGTATAGCATACATTGCAAAAAAGAAAGACTTTCTTAATGATTCCTGTTGTGTAGCATAGATGGCTCTATTTTTTTTTCTTTTTGCTTTTCATGTAAATATAAGTTTCAGCAATAAAAATCAGCTTTGAATCTTCTGAATAATGTACTTACTTAACATGTTTATTTTCTCACTCATGACCATTAATTGTCTTATTTGTCGTACATTTCTGCTTAACTCTACATTTGCAATTAGGCTAAAAACATTTCCTCTTTGGAAAGTAAAACAAAAATCTTATAACTACTTCATGTTGTCCAATAATATGAGGACACAATTTCGCCTCAGCCCAGCGTGTAACCGTCCAATTACATACGATATTAACCAGCCTACGAATCCGTAACTACTAATATACGTAAACGCAATGTACAGTCAAACACCGAAAATACGGCCTCATTGGGAAAATGAACTTTGATGCATGACAATTCAGTAATAAGTAGCCTTAAAGTTTATTTTAAGCTTTAATTCCTAGTATAATTATGTTTTTGGATCGATCTTCTCAATCTTCTATATCAGTGAGATTAGATAAGATAGTACCCAAAAGGTTGATATTTTTTGACTTTGATCTGACTACTTGATTTGGATCTTATCGTGATTTTCTTGGTCTTGGGGAATACGATGGTTTATTGCCTGAAACCACCGAAGGCATCTTTGTTCTGCTTTAAAGGATCACTAAATGTTAACTGGATGCATTTTAGCACGATGTAAGGAATAAAGATAGTAATACTATGAAACGAATGAGCTGCAGTTTATAAAACCTCGTTACAATTTATTCGAAAAATTTACTTTTACAATCATACCTCACGAGATAGACACAAAGCAATCAAGAAAATAATCGCTCAAAATATGCTACTATTAGACCCAATTACTGCACATCCTATAGAAACCTGGTAGGTCACAATTTTTCCATCTAACTGTATCTATTTGACCTGCATCGTCTTCCTCGCCATCCATACGAAATCGCGTGCATAAATACCCACGTATGTAAGTCATCATTTGGTACAATTTCCTATACGTTTCCTCACGGTAACGTGGAGGAAATCACGCACGGTCTAGCATGGATACATAGTTACATGCTATGACGGTTCACGAATTTGTGTTTAGGCACCAAATTAAAAAATCCAGACTGGAATTGTCTAAGACTTGGTTATTAATGAGATCTCGTAAAATTTCACATGCTTTGATATTCTGGAACAGTGCAGATAATTATGTCGTTCGAATTAGTATCCACAACAATAACTACATTTTGTGGCAGTGCCTCAGAATCCATTTACCATGAATTAGACAAATTTTGACAAGAACAAAACCAATTGACTTTAGAAGCACATGTTTATTTTGGAAGTTAATCACAATGTAGTCCCTTTAAAGTTATATTGAAGCTCAAGTTTTTTAAAAGTACGCTTTAAAAATTATCCTAGATGTGTAAAATAACGTCAATTGAGAAATAAAAAATAATAAGAGGATGAAAAATGAACACACATTGCGTGCACCCCAAATTTTTTATACCCGGTCTTGATGTATAAAAACACCAACTACATCATTTTGCATTTACTAAAGTGCATGACGATGATTTACATATGACCAGTCTTCAAATGAGGTTCTGTTTTCGATTCACTTTTCGTGACATATTTGTAAATTCAAACGCCGTGTACCTTCATTGCATTAAATATTTCTGTCTTGTTCGAGGCACGCTTTAAGAAATTGAAAGCTATTGTTTTACGTTCCATTGTTAACACTTTCTGTTTGAGTTTGTAGTAAATTATATAAAATGATGGGATACGTTGTATGGGAATGTGTATGAATTGTTGTTGATAGTAAAACTTTTGAGAACGTGTGATTTGGGTGTATGAGATTTCACGTGGATGGTACTAAAAATTCCGATATTATGATAAAGAGAGGGTTTTGTTGTCACCAGTGCGTCGTAAGTAATGAGCTATGCACCTTAAATTGTTTTCTATAGATAACAACAAAGGCTGACCATTGACCTTAATTGTATCATACATAGCATAGACTACATGTTTTGTTAGTAATATTACATCGTCAAAAAAAACCTGAAAAATGTTTTTGGGCACCGACTAAAAAGTTTTTTATTAGTATGTTCCGTTCCTATACCTACTCGTAAAAGAAAGTGCACTTAAGTAAATAAAAGTTAATATAAAACCTACTACTAACTGGTACTAAACCGAAACGAGATTCTCAAGTATCGCTCAAACGGTACTTATAGTACTCAAGCACTACAACACCGTATACTCTCAAGTGAAGAATGCATCCCACATGTTTTTAAATAACAGAAAAACGCCTTGTTGAAATTACCTACGAAATGGAAAAACTTGCGATGTTCTCGGTTTTGAAAATATCATAGAGTTTATTATTCTACTAGTCAAGCCCTTTCATTTGATACCCATATTTAAGGGGGTTAAGAAAAACAGGAATTCGCCATTCTATGGTGACGACCATTTTTTACCGTTTTTTCACAAAATATAGTGAAAAACACACCTGTTAAGTACAGGTGTATATTTCTAAACGTCGTAATCGCCACGTACACGTACGTACTTATACCTTTTTTCTCTTTCTTTCAGGCGTTTGAATAAAATCAATTTCAGCTACTACATGAGACTAATCGACATGACATAACATGCGTAGATCAATACAACATGAGGGACGTTAAAGACGATTTTGACGATTTTTTTTTGCATAAAAAGTAACCAAACATGACTGTGCATTCAGTCGTAACTTTTAAGTAAGAAATTTTTTTGGTTGCGGTTTTGTAATGACTCAGTGTTTGATATTACATCTACAACTCTACATAATAATATTATAACTTTACTATCTACTAGCAAAAAGTATATAATATTAAATTCAAAATTTTGGAACTTTCTTAAATTTTTCGTCTTACTCTTTATCACAAATTCTGTCTGTCGTTTTCTACTAGTACAAGTTTAAAAACAAATCACACAACAGTCACATTTAGATCAGTGCAATCCGTTAAATTGCTCCGTTTGAAATAGTTCCATGAGACCGTAATACAGTTTATGTGAAGCCAGACAAATTCTAGTCATGGTGTGTCTGACTCACGGCGAAGATTAATATCTTTATTGAAGCTAGACTGTGTCTAGACCACGTTTGAAATTTCTAGGAAGCGATGGAATGGCGTAAGGATACACTTCTATGTTCCTAACCGACTCTTAAATCCTTTAAAGAGTTCTTGTTCCAGGCGGTTCCGTATTTTTTTTAATCTACTCATTTTGTCGAGGTTTTTCCGCTATTTCTTTTTCACAGCTAGAGCATTAAAGAAGTGGTGAATAGTGGACGATAAGTGGTGCTGTCTATTTTATTAACAATATTCAAAAAGTGATAAATTGTGGCTTTGCTAGAATAATTAATGTCTTGTTTTCGAAAATGACTTAAAATTTAACTGGGTGAGTCCTCTTTGTAAAGGCGGGGAAACTCTCATGGACATTCACCTCCTCGAGGGAGGAAAAAGGTAGTGTCGGACTCTTACTGACTAAACCTGACCTGCCGCCGCCGTGTAACGTCTCCCGCATTTAGTCGGTGCGTGGTAATGTATAGCAATTCATCACGCCGACCTACCATATAGCAGCTTATAGCTTATACGCTAACTCATAGCTACTACGAACCCAAGTATTATTGAAGCTGTAGAAGATAAACACTACTCTTCCCCTTCTAGTGTAATGTCATGCTTCTACAGTTTTACTTCTACAACTGCAACAGTTTTACTTCAAGACACAGTATTCAAGTTCCCTTCAAAATCTCATAAAAAAACCATTTCTCTTCTCTCCATATTGTTACGCTTTTTAAATCACAGTTTAAGTAAAAGTCCCAAATTGGATTGTTAACACTTTCCTCATAATTAATTATAATATATTATCATATCATATAATGAGACTTTCTCTCAAACTTTAATTATGTCTTATAGTTTTGTACTCCAA
Source organism: Chrysodeixis includens (assembly GCA_941860345.1). Classification (NCBI taxonomy): domain Eukaryota; kingdom Metazoa; phylum Arthropoda; class Insecta; order Lepidoptera; family Noctuidae; genus Chrysodeixis; species Chrysodeixis includens. Next base: position 8,842,686 of record OW796115.1, read on the forward strand.
AAGCGTTAACTATTAACCTTTGTTAATTTGTTTTCTTATTAGGTATCAGTAGGCAGATGTAAAATATATATTTTTTTTTTGGTTGAATAAAACTGTACCAATAATATTAATGTCATTATGTTTTAAATGAATAACTAAAACTTTAGTTTAATTATGATACATTTATGATACCGAAATATTCAACCCTTTGGTCCGACCAACCGATATGGTCATACATGCATGAGTGGTTGGAAATCAGCCTATCGTACGTTTAACACACTGGCTGATTAATACTTTGAAAGACTAGCAAATAGTGAGAGATGATAATGTTTTCTTTAATTGCAGTCAATTCCAAAAAAATATTCATCTAATAATAATAATTTAACTTTTTCTATTTTACATATTTGGGTTGCGTTTTGCTCCCAACACTTATTGGTGAAATCATTTATTGGTTGAAATACTGAACTTACACACATGCATCAGATGACAATAATATTCTTAAGTCAATTTCAAAACTTAAACAACGTGTGTGTCATGATATTGAAAATGTAACCTTCTTACATAATTGAATTAAGCTAATGATATCAGGAAAAGCGCCAGAGGAAATGGCGGGTAATAACAATTAAAGAATCAAATTAGAAAATGTAAAACAGCTCAAGAATCCTACAAACGCAACCCAATTTCTCCATCTGTGTAAGAAATGGAAAACAATTTACAGGGATTTCTCTAACTGTGGTCGCGTTTCCAAATTGACTCGTAAATCACATGGATAGACATGAAACAAATACATTCAAGATGTATATATTATGGATTTGCGTGCAAAGAAACAATAAGACTACCGTGCTACTAATTTGACTATTTACTACATACTAATACATTCACGAAAATATAACTTAAATTTACTAAAAATACTGCTGTTTATGATCGAAAAAATAGCCATTGTCACAATCAAATTAAAGTATTTAATGAATTAAACGTCAATCAATTTTAAGACCACGTTTACTCTTACGCTGTCATAAACATCCAAATAAATTTCAACGGTAAGTACTTTCGATAATTTCAATAAAAATATCGATCTGAATATTTTGTTAGTGACGTTGTTATGAAAACAAACTTGTTTGAAATCAATACTTAAAATAAGTCTCATCGTCATCATTCTCCTGCCCTTATCCCGATTACAATTATTAGGGGTCAGCGCAACATGTCTTCTTCTTCATCACGTTTCTATCTAAATTAAGACTATAACCTACTCATGTCAATCATACTATTATCCTGAAGTCCTAATTTGTCATTTTCGATATGACCGTGTTTATTTCTGGTTAAGAATGGAGCTAACTCTTGAAAAGTTTCCATTCCCAGTAAAGAGCTTTATAAGCTAGATACTTTACCAATGGGAAGTGAAATTGCAGGGTCACTGATCTCTGTTCGAAGAAATCTATATATAGACTTTCAAGCTTCAGATAATACTGTTTATTCTGCGGTATATTGCTATGCCTTACCACCCACGATTTCTGCTTCGACTAGTATGGCTAAATCATTCATAATTCAGATTTTCATATCAATATTTGCAGTTGTATGAATCGATATAAATATTCAGTTTGAATATTCAGAACGTTTTATTTTATACGCTGCACTGTTTTGTTTAAAACTAATGTTAGACTGCTGAGTGAAAAATAAACTTATGAAACGTCGAAACTGATTCGTCTACATTTCTAGAATGATTTGATAATGTATAATGTGAAATACAGAATTTAAGAAATGGTTATGCATCTTAAACAGTTGCTAATCCACAGAAAAATAGTCAAGTCTTTGAAAGTTTGTAATAATCCGATAAACCAATAATTAATAATGGTTCTAATACGACTACTACTTTTATCATCGAAGCTACTATTAAAACTGATGGCTCTAACGACATCAAAACAAGCGTGCATGAGGAAGCTACTTCTACACAATTTAGGTCAACAAGACGCACTGCGTATAGTAATATCAAAGTCTACCTGTTGTGGGTCACCGTTAAAGAATGTTTGGCCAAGTACACTTGATAAGCAGTTTGATGCTACACTTAACAACCTGAACGGAATGATAATGAATAGCTTTTATTTCTAGGTAGTTGTTGAAGGAAAAAGTTTAATATAGGTATTTAGACCTCAAATTGGTTGATGCCAATTTGTTTCGGAATTAGATCTAGGTTGTTTTTGCGTGATTCATTTGTTATTATTTGAATGATGATGTTATTGAAATAATTGAATAATTTTGAACAGCTTTGAAGTAGGTATGGTTGGATTCAAAATAATACGAGGTATTTTAAAACAACTGTTATATTTAGTTTATTTGGGTGGTTCATAATAAATTATAACAGCTAAAGAAAGAGAAGACTAACACACGAAGACATCACCTACAATATATAAAGCAAATATATACGTATAATAAAATATATACGATATTATAATCGAAGATGCAAAAAATAATGTTTTACTTATATACGTGGATACGAAACATATTTACAAAAGCAATATAATATATATAAATATATAAAGAAGAGAGAAATATAGATCGACTAGTTAGAAATGAACACATATAAATTGATACTAAAATAAAATATCATTCTCCTTGGCTTTGCCAGTCTGCTACAGATGAACAAAAAATAAAAATTAAAGCTATTATCGTAGATACATTTGTACTTTAAGAAAATTATACTATTAAAACAGGTACAATGTAGTAAGAGACAGATAAGAATAAAGATGCCGGCGATGCTAATGGAAATTCGAGACAAGATTCACTCGTTCAACAATCAATAAATAATTTAAATAAATTATTAAATAATAAATTAAAATCGTTACTTTGAGGTCCAAACTAAGCTACATGAAGATTAACCATGGCCTTTAGGACTTAGATTATCTTAGGTATTAGTTGGAGTAGGCGCTGTAGGCCAAGTTCTGGGCGTCCTGAGCGGACCTGCCCCAGCCTCCGTGACCACCGCTGCCGTGGCTGAAGTGCTCATCGTGATGGGGGTGGGCAACGACCTCGTAGCTCTCGTGGTGCTCGCTCTTGGAGAGCAGCTTCTTAAGCAGGACTAGACCGGAGGCGAGGAGGGCGGCCTTGGCGAGCATCAGACCCTTGACAGCAGCGAAAGCGATGACTCCGAGGAACAGAGGGATGAGGGACTGGATCTTGAGCTGGACGAGGGCGAGGATGGGGAGGAGCTGCTTCAACTTCTTCTTCTTGCCACGGCCTGCAAAGAAAATCAACCTTTATAAACAACTGCATAAGGTTAAGTATCTCTTGAAGCAGAATTTTATCGTCGACTCGAGTCTTGTAATGATCATACAATTTACAAGCATTTACTTTCCAACTACATATAAATAAATGAGGTTGCGACGGAAAACGTTTCAATTATAAATAAGTAAAACCGTCGATAACTAGTTACTGAACAAGAAAATTTATAGAGACTTGTGGTAATATAACATTATATTCAAAGCGTCATCAATGGCGGACATTGAAAGCCAAGCTTATAAATTTTAATTAACTTAATACACTTTCTAGTTGAAATGGCTGTAAACCATACATGCTTGCACGTGGTCAGGTAAGAAAATGTGTTTGTAGGCAAATGCGTATTTGAATTTAAAATGTCCGCGTGCCCGGTTTAGATAATTTACTATTTAAGTTCAAATGTTAATCGAGTATGGAAACCTCATTGAGATTCAATGTCCTTAGCACTCGGCTGAAATTGAAATTCACCATGTAACATCAGGTTTGCATAACCCCATTCACCTAGAAAGTGTTTGGCTGGTACCAATTCGAAAGCTTCGAGCCTACATCCATATTTCGTTAGCAAGATTACGCCTGGAGCGTTACTTTTACTCGTTTCTTGATAGAGATTTCAATCGCGGTCCGTCTTAGCGGAACTTCAGAACTAGTTGAGCCTACATAGTAAACTTGTACTATGGACATCTAGCAAGAACCAGAAACAGTTCGTCCGCTTTCCACGATAATCAACCTTGTTAATAGGTTAGAGAAACCCTCTCGAGACTTGTTTCTGGCGTTTTCTAGCTTCTCAAGCTGTGTTCCGGATATCCGTTTCAAATTTTCTATATTTCGTAACGCACCTGTTTTAGTTTCGGTATTAATTTCGTCTCGTCATGTGTAACATCAGATTAATTTTTGATCGGACTTTCTATTTTAAAATTCTCAAGCACGCCAAACAGGTTTTGGCGTGTTTTAATTTATTTGGCGAGAGTATGCAGGGAATTATACATGAACATGACTACAGGGTTTATGTAATGACTTTTTACTTTTATGACGTTACCTGCCTCTATGTCGTGACTTGTATCATATTAAAAACAATCGAGAGCTCACTTCGAGAATTTCACTACAATTACATGCGTTTTTGAACCCGTCTTAAAATTTTATGGGTCCCACAAAAATTAACAGTAAAACCAAAACCAGTTTTATGAATTAGTTTGCTTGTAACATAATACGTTTCATAATTCTCTATAACGAATTGGCAGAACTAACAACTTTGAGCACCCGGCTCCGTACCGTGAAATTGTTTAGTTATACTTTTGTTAATATTACAATGAATGGACCTTTGTTTTACTACGATGATGAGATTTTGATTGACCTCAGAAGAAAATGGTTGCCCTTTTAACAAGATAGCATTGTTGGACATCTTTTGGGAGCTGATCGTGATTATATTTCTCATTTACTTTCACTTATTTCGTTTAAATAATTAGATCGCTTACGAGAATTGCACCTTAATGATATGGTAGATGTTAAATACAGGTTCCATAGTGATAAATCTGTGTGTGTTTTGTGCGTTCATCTTATTGAACGCGCCACATGTAATTATTTCGGTGATGTGAGAAAAACTTATGCATGAGTAATTTTTATGGGAAGTAGTTTAGAATGGCTGCCGTTAATTTACGTCAATTGTTGTTTATACTATGTGAATGAGAATTTGAAGCATTTAAGCGTTTTTTTTATTTTAATTCGTCTTAAATGTTTGAGTAGTTTATCTGATGAGATTGATATCTATTGCAAATTTTGATGGTATTATGACTCTGACCTCATCTAATTCATGACCATATTTTCTATCTTTCTTTTTGTCAATATAATATGAGCTTTTAGTACTGACCTTCTTCGAGGGATCGCTTCATGTCTTCGACGGTGCTCTTAGGCATGCGGAGCTGGATCACATGGTTTTCCATGAAGTCAGCGGCGGCGTCCACTAGCCTGGCTTCGACCTGGTTCTCCCTGGCCTGGGGTTCCTCCGGGAGGGGCTCGTAGGACCTAGCAGAGCGTGATGTGCCGACATTGTAGATAGCGAGACCATCAGCAAGCTTCAATTCTCGGGCAGAAGCTGCGTTTTCTAAGAATCTCATAGATTTTTCCTGTGGACAAAAGAATTTTTATAAATTAGTTTTTTGTTGTGTTTAAAATAATATAATATTTCTATAAATAGCCCTCATTGTGCCCTGTGTTATACAAGTTATTGTAATAATTGATTGTTTAATATTATGACGACAAAGCTGCAGGGTTTACAGCTTTTTAGAAATATTAATGCATTTTTTTTAAGTAGTTGTAAATTGGCGTCAACCAGTTGAACACATAGTAGCTGTTTGCAACCGTAATGTGCTAAGTTATTAACTTGCTGCATTTATTTGTTAGGTTTTAGGTGCTAATTGGTAAGAGAAACAGAATTAAATAAATAAAATGTAGAGTCAAATTAGAGAGAATTATCAAGTCGTATTATAAATTAAGAAATGTTAAGAGAAAACATAAACTGGAATTTGTAATTGCGGTCACAAAAGCTTGTTAGCACAATCATAATTAAGTCCAAATAAAAATTAAATATGAATTCAAATAGGAGACGAATTGAACAAATAAAGTTTTCTAGACTAAATAGATCCGGAATAGGAAGTAGCACAGTGTGCATCTCAGGATGTCGTCAATTAAAATAGAGATTTGACCCAAATAGGTAGCAATAATTATGGGATTGATCGAGACTTTGACAAATAGGCCCAAAACGAGAATGAAAGTGATTGACAGAAATCAAAAGAGGTTGGAGTCCAAAGCCCAGGGGCACCACAACACAACACAATTGTAACACACCTTGATACACATCCAGGGATCTTCGTCAGCACAGCTCTTGACAACCCCGACGACTGACCCGATGACGTCATCGTCCGAGGTAGCTGGCTTGCAGCTTACTGCTGCCACACACACTAAGAATACAAGGAAGGCCTTCATTTTTTTGGTCCTACACTCCTTCGCGGTGGATAGTGAAATGTGGTGAGGGGACGGACCGAAAGCGGTTTTATTCTACGTCCCCCCACTGCGGGGTTTGAGCCGAAATGCTCGGGCGCAGTGCGTGTTACGAATGTTATAGAAGCGGCTACAGGTGGAATACTTTTTATGATGGCAATCATTGTGTAGGGACAACGTACATTGATTTCGTATTTGTCCTTTTCATTTAATTAAACAAATCCGACATTTAATTTTTCGATATTCTTCTTAATATATCTAAGTATGTTAAGGTTTTAATTAATTAGTATTGTCGCAGTACGTACTAATTGTAACGAGAGTGAGAATTTAGAGAAATCGAGTGAGCCTGCATTTTAATAAAGCTCGAATGACATTCGTATTTATTGTATTTACGTAGTATTTGTAGAAAATTTGACTGATATGATGTAATATTATACAAACAGACATGAAGAGTGATGCAAATAAGATTTTTTAATAAAGTTTGATTAGAAATCGATTTCGTTTTCATCGATCTCATAATAACCTATTTGTTCATATTTTATATTCTCTACTACATTGTACTATTCATTATCAGGTTAATTTAATACATTTTAATTCATACCTACTTAAACAAATTTCTTATGTGCAGCCTCTTCAATTTCACTTACATTATAAAATTTAATGAGATAGGCTTAGTTTTTATTTTAATGACATGGTTGTATAATTAAAAAGTACGTTTAACTTATTCTGACTGAGTAAGTTTAATTTCGAAATTGGTGATGCTTTTCAAGTTGTTTTTACGTACTCGAAAAAAAATCTTTACCTGTTCCTAAGCTTTGTGATATTTGGTTTTCAGTTTTACTTATACTTATAGAGTATAGCTTATCTATACGATCTATTTTGCCAGTGCAAGTGCCAAAAGCAAATAAATTAGCACGGCTGCTGTTTTATCATCTGTCATAGATGCTAGAGGCCACTGATGATACGACCTATTTAAATAAATGACGTAGTATTCTACTGTTAGATCTGGTCTTATAAAAAATATTATTATTGTTAGGTATTTGTATCCCAATGCAGGGTAAAGGCCTTCCATCCTTCTATTAATCTAGGTTTATAGCTAATAGGGGCTAATCTTGTGGCAAAGCATCGAGCTTGGTGTTATTTTGCCGGCCTATGGAGTTTCTTGCCGGTTCTCCATTGGAATGACATTTTTGGACCCAGTAGTGCACTAGTTTACTCATATAAACGTCTCAATTAACAAATATTTATTTACACTTCAATTGACCTTATAACCTTCATCTTTCTATTTTTTGAACAAGGGATTAATTTCAGATTTAATTATTTATTTTAAAATTGTTTAACCATATGGGTTCGTATCATTCTTAAATTTCAGTACCAAATAGATTTTTTGTTGCCAATTACACAATGAATTTACTCATAAAGAATAAGTCAAGTATTTAATTAAAGTCTCTTTATAACTTATTGCTATAGGTAGAAGTTTTGATAAGGAGGATAAATTCAAAAGTTATGCCTAGTAAGCGGTAAAACAGGTATACGAGTGTCGTAGGTCATAGTATTGAGTACGTTAGCTAAATACCCAGCTGTCTACTCATTTATACTCGTAATATATTATCTTTATGAATTATAAAGGAACCTAACCTAATAATTATTTTACTTTTATCATACCAAGGTTAATTAGGCAGAGGTCAAACTAGACTAGACTAGAGAAAATAATAACAGAGATAATTGATTATAGTTCCCTTTTCTAGCCTATCGTGTCCCACTGCTGAGCAAAGGCTTCCCCCAAATTCTTATTTTTTTCCTTAAAGTCAAATAAATAACTTGAACACAAATCAAATTTCACTTAAATGCTAGGCACAAAAAATACAGTCGATTCCAGAAACTCCTTTATTAAACTCAATTAAAAAGAGCTTTCTAGCTTCCTGTGCATTAAAACCTCTTTCCTTTTCAATAGCTTACAAACCTTTAAATTCCGCTTTAATATCAGTATTATTACCAATAAATTCACTTAGATTCTTATTAGTCGTTAAAGAACCGGTGACCATTGCAGTTCCTTTAGCTCAACGTTTATAAGTCTGTAAAATGGTCCTGACCTAGTCTTATACGAGCTACGTTGATATCTCGTGTGCTATTGAAGTAAGATGCGTATAAGACACATCTTACTAAACGAAACTGTTGATAGTGTTGTAAACTATTGTATAGTACTGTTATCGTTTTTGTGCATGTGTGTGTGATAACCTGTCTGTCTTACTCCGTTGCAATAGATGATGTTTTCCTGTGGGGGTGTTTACTCATATATGTGCAAAACTCATATTCTCTTAGACTTCAATGGGATATTTAATCTTTACAACGAGATTTTTGGTGCAGGAGTAATGGTTTCCTGATTTCTTCTTCTTACCGTATGGTTGAATATCAAAATGGTATTAAAATTTTAAAGCCACCTTTCTAACGTGGCTTAACAAACCTTTAAAATCCCAGAAATTCTTACCTGAGCTGGTTTCCTCACTATATTTTCCTTCATCTTTTTTATTTATTTGGTTCACATGGTTAGCTAGTACTTATTTGTTAATTGAAGGTACATTAGTCGGTAGAATGCTATGCATGAGAGGGTTCGAATTGTCACCGGCTCAAGAAAACTTCTGAGGGTCTCTGCCCTCAGAAATTTTCTTAAGCCAATAGTGAGAAGGTACATTAGTCTACCGACTATTGTACCTTCAATTAACAAATAAGTACTAGCTAACCATGTGAACCGGATAAATAAAAAAGATGTACCTATACATATTTCCTATACCATCAAAAACGAAAATCTTGAATGAAACGCAAAATAATTAATAACACTTTCTTTTCTTGGCATTATTATTATAAATAAAGTTTATGTATCTTTATTTTCTACTGCGAGTAACGTTTAATGTTCAATTCATTTTGACCACCGGAGGGTTACGCTTTATGTTCGTAATAACTGTCATTTTAGTTTGTCCGCTCTACCTATCCTGTATACTCTTTAATTTACGTTGGGGAAAAACGTGCATAAAAACAATTTGTACATTATTGATACATTGTAGAGTGCACATACAGTATTGAGTATTTATTACAAAACTACAAGTCTACTACAAGTCTACTACATCAAACACAAATTTAATTATGTATTTTCGAAATTTGAAAGAAGTGTACAAAAAAACGATTAACTTTTTATACAATTAATAAGCTACACGGTTCCTTTTTACTATATTATCATACTGTAATCCAGAGACAGCGTGCTGTTGTTAAAAACTGTTATGCCGTTTCTTCTTCCATAACGAAAGCACAAGAAGTGGGCAATGGGCAATTATTCTACACTACTTGGCCTCGCAAGAGATAAATCTCGTTATGCAGAGCTGACTGGCAACCTTCAGCCAAAGAAGCACAATAAAGAGAAAAAGAAAGCCCTCTTATAAAATTTGTTGTTTATATTCCTTTACTTCAGTTTCGAACTTTAAAATAAAGGTATCAAGTAAAATTCTACATTTCTGAAATAAGAAAAAAAACTAAATCTCATAATCTCAAAAACAGCTAAAAACTGATTTAATTAACTTAATAGCCGTTACATAAGACATTGTCCATCATTTAATTAAATTACTTAAAGACAGACAGAAATACGTAACAAAATTAACATATTCAAATTAATTGGTTTGTTCAACAGTATAATATATTCATTTATCAACGCATCATTAGTTTGGTCTTAACGGCTTTATTACGATGAACCAACCGTGACAGAGCGAAGATTGCTTACAATTTACTCAAATGAACCTATCTTTTCATTGATTATAATATATTACAATGTATGATACTATAAACTGAGCAATAATATAACTACATTTAAAAGTAAACTTATAGACTTCTAGACCGCGCGATTATCGGTCAAAGCTGCAAAAGCATTACGCCTCTCTGACGCAGTCAGTTGAAAAGTAACCTATTTGTTAATCCAGGGTGTCAGCTAACTGCATACCAATTTTTGTCAAAATTTATGTAGTTAGTAGTTTGAGCGTGATAGAGTAACAAACAACCCTCCATACATACTTACAAACTATCGCCTTTATAATATTACTACGTTAAAATACCATAATATTTACAAAACGTCAAAAAATATGTCGTCATCTATATCAATGGCGGGAAACGTGCCCAGAAAACTGTCAGCAGCACCACGTTTAATAATAATGCCATTTTCTTCTTTTATGCTCTTTCAGGATAGTGGGGGACTACCATTATCTTTTAAAGTAAAATTTATAGTGGTAGAAATTATGAGACTTCACTTAGTTTAACAGCTTCTTCTATAACTACAATATTGTTTCTTATTGGGTGACCCTTATAAGAAACAACCAGCCTACTGCCACCAGTAGGCGCCTCCGCCCATTTCTTAATGATTGTGTTCGCACTTTATCAAAATAATATGCATCAATAAGTTTATAAGAATTTGCAGAAGTCAGATAGGATGTTTTTTCATGATAGCATTATTACAGCCTAAACCAATGAGGATGAAAGCCGATCAGAATATTAATATTAATACCAGTCTATCAACGTCCCACTGCTGGGAACAAGCTTCTTCCAAAATAGAAAAAAAATAAGCATTTATAACTATGCTAGTTCACTGCGGGCGATTTCAGATTCCAATATTTTATATATATTTCCAGGTTTCCTCAGGAGTTTTCCTTCATCATTTGTCATTAGTCTCTTAGAATAATATTAAGTAACGATAGATCAAAGACGATTTTTAAGTAAAAAAGCATATGTCGCAGGGCGTCTTTAGGTTCTATTTTACCTATTAAAGAACAAAATACAGCTGTCATTGGCTGATACTCAGTCATGATCGCGTTCATAACTTAATTAAGCTGAAATGATTAACAACGTAATTACAAGTCTGTTACTATCCGACAGGAAATAATATAACAACGCTTGTTCATTCAAATCCAAATCAATGTAATTCTATTATTTTTTCACCATAATTTCATACTCTTTTAGATCTACTGATTTTATTATAAGGCCTGTATCTCCTCTCATAGCTTGACAAAAAGCCTCCAACTTCATTTTCCAAACTTCTTTATTTCGCGCGATGTCTGGTCCCGTACACCCCTATATCTGAAGACTTGATCCATTAAATCAACTACTTCAGTATTATCAGCTTTAATGCAAAAAAAAACATCTTTATATAAAAATCATAGCTTTATTAAAAAAACAACACCTGTGGATGATTAAAAATCGAAAAAAAATTGTCGACAGCAAAAAAAACAAGTTTAAACGTCCCACAGAAAGCGGACATACAGCTTAATATCTTGAATTACTCTGATTACCCCCCAAGGCAATTGACGCGTAAACTTATAGACATACATACGTTTTTATGATTTCTAATATTGCGTAACGAGGCATACGAATACGGACTGGTGTAATGTTTGCGTGTATACTCTTGTTTTTTTTTTATATAATGTCCGTATTAATGTGAGAAGAACGTTTTCCTATTTTAAGATTACGTGTTTTATTGTTTTATGATTCGGTTTTGTTTTGTTGTTACGATTGAAAACGTGTGGAATTGAATTTGGAAGTGAAACGGATACACAGATGCGGATGATTTTTTGAGCTTTGTGTCATTGTAAAACTAGAGTGTTGTAAAGAAATAATTGTAATCGTTCGTATAGAGTGTAATATATAAGACCTTTTTTTTGTAACCCCGTGGAAATCCTGATGGACTATTCCTCGTCAGAGGGTTGACGAGGGGGTGTACCAAACTTTTACCGAATAAAACCATTGGAGCGTCCTCATCTGCCAATAGCCAGGGGGTACGGGGCTCGTTTTCGCATTCACCGTACTAAAGTGTAATAGGTCCTGTGTCATTCTGTTGATATAACCCCGAAATAAACTTTTTGAGACAAAATGTTATAAGGAAAGTTATAAAAATAAGAGTAAATGATGAGACGTTGAAATATTGACACCAACGAGTAGTCTGCAAAACTAAGGATTCTTTGTGATACTTTTGCACGAACACATCAGTTCAATACAATCCACCTGAAAAAAAGATATTCATCAGATGTAGTACGACCACACCTCGTTTAGCTACGTGGATAACATTCTGATCCAAAACGCGGGCTCCATTGATAATAACACGGTATAAGCCACACACGGCGATTACGTGCGGGGTTTAAAAGATTTAGGAACAGAATTGGCAATTTTGTGACATGTTTAAATATGTAGGACAATGAAGGGATAATGTTAAAGTTGTGGATAGGAAAGGCGACGTAAAAATCCATATAAGAGGTTTCTAGACTTCTATAGGATTTCTTCGTATTTTGCGGGAGATTTTAGTGCAGCCTGGTGATAGAATATTAACCGCCCATAGTCCCCGACTGGTGACGGGTCAGTCCACCCGTGACCAAGTTCAGTGCGACTCGACCTAAACGTCGTCGGGAGAAAAGAAATATCGAATTACATCACGAATAAGACACGTTTACTGTCTAAAATACAAACAATGCTGTCATCGACACAATAAAGAAAAACGAAGACTTTGCCAATTATAAAGCACTAACATTTAATAACAAGTGAATCTAGAACCATCCATACAACATTAGCTAAAAACATAACACCCATTAAATACCATGAAAGTGAAGATTTACTTTTTGCTAATACTAAACGCCATTGTATTAAACATACAAAAAGGTATACTGAACCAATTACGGTCGCACGCGCGATAGAAAGAGCAATTTGTAGCAAAAACTGTGATGTACGTGTTACTAAGTCATTTCTGACAGCTATTCGTAAAGTAGATCTCTTTATATAGGTACAGGCTTTTTAAAGGGTCTTGTTATCACTATGACTTGATACAAAAGGATGTCTTTGACGAACAAAAAGAGGTTCTTGATGATTATGGGGTGCATTCCCTGCAACTGGTCTAATATTGGATATTTATCTTGTGATCTGGCTTAGGCATAGCTTGTATAGGTTCTACATTTGACCCTTTAACTACTTCTTTTCATGTGGAAGATTTATAACTTAATCATTTACTTGTAACAAATCAAGTTTTACAAGGATATGTTAATTCACGTCGGAGTCCTAAGAGCGGCCTTAAAACTTTGACAACTGGATGAAAACCAATCGCGAATAGAGATAAAAATTAGGATGGAAACATATTAACATAAGATCATGTTTAAATAAAATTAGGAAACCCCTGATTATAAGTAACAGCTTGGCATCCTAAAACTAAAAAGAGAACTGTATGCACAGGATCCCAAAGCACAGATAAAAAAAAACTCCACGAGATCAAACAGTTGGGATCATCTGTACCTAATAAATTTATTCATCGGAGAGCAGTCACCAATATCATAAACAATTTTAGAACATAAAGCAGGCCAACGGAAAACAAGAAGTTTTAGACCAAATTTTGATTCACCAACCGATAAAAAAGCGACGATCAATCTTATTATTCGTGCATGAGATAACAGATCGTTAAGCTGTGTTTCGTAAGAATGAGGAAACTGGTTTTGCATATTGATCTGCATGTTTATATCACGATATATCCATTCATTGATCTTTTTAATACACAGACGGAAATGACGAGGGACTTTTTTAATTCAAAATTTTAAATAAGGCTATTGGTATTTTTGAGTACATTTCAGTGCCCTGGAGGACTCCCGGTAGCATTAATTGAAAATCGGTTGTCCTGATATTAATTGAGTTGTTTATAGTACAACTGAATAGTAAATTGGCAATAACACTAGCTGCTGTGTATTTGTTGATTTGGAAATCCGTCTTATTGGGTTATGAGAGTAAGGGAATATAAGTGCATCTGGGTTTGGCACACCTTGTGCACTATAATATATCCCAAGTAGCTGGCTACTGTCATAGAAATACTAGCTACTGCCACGGCCAAAATTGCTCAAGACATTATTATAATTTAAGCGGCAAAAATAAATATAGGTACGAATATAAGCAAAGATCGTCTCAAGGCCAACAAACTACTTAAATAAAACCAGAGAAATTAGCTAAAAGTGAAAACAAATACCAAAAATCTAGTTCTACTTGTTCAACTAGAATGCCATTTTATTTTCCAACGAAATTTCGTCGTATAGTCGAATTATTCAACTTTCATTTACGTATAATAAACTAGTTGTGCAAATTATGATGTTAAAAAGCTAAAAGTAAAAGTGGTTTTAATGCTATACATATGGGGGTGTAAGTTTGTTGACCTTGCTTGATATAATGATCGGAAGCCCATGATGTTAAATACGAAAGTAGCAGAACCTGTGTGTTGTTGGGTGGCCTCTTGAAGGTGGAGGAAGAGATTGTTTCAATTCTGGAGGTACAATTTTGGCGTCGCTTTCCCCTAATTCTTGGCTTATTGAATCAATTCTTATTGAAATGATGATGAATGATAATGATCTTTTTCAAGGAACATAGCTACGGGTAGGGAATAGAAGACAGTATTTTAGTTTATCAAATTATACACTTCTTGTCGAATGCTTTTGAGGAATCCGTAGAAATCCTTTGGATTGACGGACACATTTAAAGGTCTCAGAATATTTTATTGTAATAACCGATCGGCTGCGGATCTGCGTTTTAAAAGAAATACAAGAGATGATCTCGGAAGACATTTAATCCCTTTGAATATAACTACTGTATCTAACAACCCAAATCAAACAATAACTTATTGAATACAAAGCATTCGGCTACATGTTTTGGACATCAGCAATATAAAGAATAGCACCTTCTTCCTCCTCATCATCTCTTCCTAATAACTCAAGTTGTGGAGAAGAAACAAGACAAAAAATCTCCCCAGTAACATGCTGTTCTTTGATCTACATACACAGCTAAAACTCCAAATCAAATGCTCTAAGAATTCCGATACTAGGCCATAGACGTAGGTATTTGATTGAATAAAGATGAAAGTGAATCAGTATGCTGGTTGGGCTAGCAGTTCAAGTTCAGTATGTCAGGCGCCTGCTATCTGAAGGTGTTTCTATTTCCTTTAGCTGTTTGTACTGGGATTTAGCATTCCTTAAATGCCTTTTAGGAAAGGAATTGGTATTTATAATTTTAGTGACTTCAGGTAAACGTTTTTTATTGGTAATGTAAAAAACGTTTAATTGTGTCTGACTGAAAAATCTTATATACATTGAACTAGCGTTTTTCCGAAAACTTAATTGTCCATTATTCTCTTAAGTGAGTATACGAAAATTCTGAACAAAAAACAGTAGATATATTTTGTCTTGATATCGAAATCAAATATGAGTATAAATAAAAAAGAAAAGACTTTAATGGCTATCGAATAGTGAATGAAACAGAGACTCAAAGGAAACCCACGTTGGTGTTATTACTTCATTGATATCTTGGGCAAGGTTTGTGGTGGCTGAGCGCAGTTGGCGATGGATGCGGTATATTTTGAGTGGGTGAAAGTGTATGTTGAATAAATGAATTATGTATCTCCATCCTCTGGTCCCAACGACCAGAGGAAGGAGATATTGGAGTTCCCTAATTATTACTTTGATGAATTAACGTCAAATTGAAGCTGTTTATTTCGTGCAGGTTTTATTGAAAGTATAAGTATAAGTTTCATTTTCAGTTATGTGTGTGTTACATCTTTTGTAAAATCAAATAAGTTTTTTTTAGCGTTTCTTTAAAATTTTATTTTATAAGCATTAGGTACTTGGGTTTAGACAGTACCAAACTCAAGTTTTAAATCCATCCAATATCAAATTTAATATTTCAAAAGATACCACATCCAGAAAAGCTCAACACCGCCTCAATGTACACGCACGTGTTTCAAATAGCCAACGTCACGCAAAATATCGACAACTTCGTTTCGTTCCACTATAATAAAACTTTCATCGTATCGATAAATCGACAGTGATGTAATGAAATATGTTCCGTTGTTCCGCAGGAAAGTGGCTCGAATAGAAACATGTCTTGTTTGGAGATTACAATATATTAGGCTTATGTTACTTGAAGAATGGAGGCTCATTAATTTAAGGGTTTTAGAAGAATTTCAAAAGTATTTCCAGGACTGGTTCGAAACGACCGCAACGCAAGATAGAGAATCGTAGAGATACAAAGCCTTCAAGATAGAAAGCCTTTACCCAGCAGTATGACACTATAGACAAAGAAAAAAAAGAACCAAAAAATCTTGAACTCACTTTTCCTATTTCTACTCTTTGTTTTATATAGCCAGTCTAAGACACCACAGCTGGGCAAAAATCTCTCCCTATTTTCTTCCAAATTTTTCGTTTTACTAGAATTTTTTTTTTATATTTCGCCAAGTGACAAATCAAATCCCAATTTACTCCCGGATGTTTAAATGCCACGATTTTTTTCTGCGTCATCTCCATCATCATTACTTGTACAGTTCATAATATTATTATCTATCATGTCTAAGCACTAATTTAATTTGCCGCCATCCTTTGAATGATAGGTGACTCGTCATTAAATGTACTAGTCTCGGTATGAATCGTTTCTGAATGGCATTGCATCATACTTACAACTTTTATTCTTACTTTTATTTTCTTTTGAAATAAGTATGAAGTTTTTTTGTCGAGTGATTGAATTGTGTGGTTTTATTTTATTTTTAAGTAGTAATTTTGTTTCTTTGGACGATTGAGTGAGTAGTGTATTGAATGTGTGGGACACAGGTCAGGTTTTGCAAAAAATAGTAGTCATATTTCAGTGATTGTGTAATACATTGTTACACACTAAAATTAAATAGTAACCTACGTTTTGCATCCCCTAGGTCATACCCTTAGAGACTGACTGAGGGGTCTAGAGTCCCCTGAAAAAGCCTTTTAATATATTCCAGCAAACTGTATCCGGCTCTTCAAACTGCCAGTGTTTTAGCCTTTCTTAGCTGGACATCAGGCAGGCAACCCTTCTGAATCTGCAAAGGAGAAAGTTAAAACATCAATTAATTATGGACCAGACTCGGAGCTACACAAAAAATGGATTCTTAATTCATACTCTTGGTATTTAGGTCAAAGAATAATCACCATAGTACTATCTAATTATCCTACCGTAACCGGAAGTTAACAAAGCCTAATTACAACACTAAATAAATTTTCTCTCACGTATAAAGTCGTAAGTCGAATACATATTATGCGATTATTCGCATAATCGACTTTCGACGGTCGACTTCGATATAGCCTTTAATGAATCGATTTGAATTGCAGTCGAATAAAATCGCGGCTAGACGATAGTACCGTTTTATTTTCTTTTTATATGATGGTTCTATAACTTGTTTGTGGATCTCTATTCTGAATGATTGCCCCACATTTATTTTATAATTTTATTTTCAACAGGTGCTACTGCCATTACTAGATACCACTTCATATTAGATATTGATATTTAAAAATTGTTGTTTCTATTGCGGTATAAAATGTGACGAGTCTGATTTGGATGGTTATTATGATAAGCCGGAATCGCTACTTACCGGAGTAGATACATGTTTTTTGTATTAATTTAAAGTAGCGTTTGTCTCGTTATTTTTTCTTCTGCTTAATTGAATCTACACCTGTCTATGTTTTTAATTTAACTCGCCATTTGCAGGTCTGTTAGAAGAGTTTTCTTTAAGAAAAAACTTTTCCTTTGTACACAATCATCTTACCAATTTAAGTTCACCCATTTATTTATTTGTGTACATGAATTATTAATCAGAATAACTTATAAATGAATAGACAAGATATCTATGCTCTGAAAAAAGTTATGGAATCTGTGACTTATGCTAACAAAGCTGGGAAGTTTTTGATGTCTTCCTATTTGTATAAGTCCAAAACGTTTCATCGTCTTTACAAAAACAAAAGAAGAACTTTGTTTCCAAACTCTAAACAGCTGATCTGCATTAGACTCTAGCACAATTAACATACAAAACAAATTAAATTATCATTCATACCAGACACATCTTTATTCATAGCCAATTAAACATTGCTATTCCGCTTACTATCAAGTAATTTTAGCGTGCTTTTAATTGGAACTGTAACAACTACGTAGCAATTCGCTAAATAATTGATATCTCGTTAGTAACTATATGGATTCGACAAATAGTTATTAATTGAGCTGTTCACGATTAAAGAGTTTATTTTCAATCGACATCGTAATTTGCACACTAAAATATTAAACGGCATCTTTTCGTCACTTGTAAACCTTAATAGGTATAGGTACTAAGGAATTTAATACTTGTATCGCGGAGGGGTTTCTTAAACCTTAAATTTACATGCACAGAGACACTCAGACTCAGAACAAGCATTTGTGGTTCGCACAAATTCTTGTCCTACGCTAAATGGAACCCGCGACACGTCGCGTACAGTGGTAATTGGCGTGATGACCTATTAATACCACTCGGCTATGCGTTCAGTTATGATTATCCTATTCTGCCAAAACAAGACTATAATCAACTAAATTCTCTTAGTCAAGTGACATTTCTAATATCTTTACTATTATTAGATGACACTAATGATTGTAGAAATGTCTCTGTTAAATGTAAGGAAATGACATTTCATTTCGACCTGTCACTGTTGTCGATTTTCTGTCAAAACTAACGATAGGAGCATCATTTGATGATTTACTTTCCCTTTTTATTATGTTTTGAGGATCCATTATTTTAGTTTTAAATTAGAAATCATTAACAGCTGCAGCCATATAATTATAATCTGGGCTACTTGACTAACGAGATCGCAAACTCATAAAACATTTTCCACTTCGTAGGTTCTTTCCATTGAAACTAAAACCCTTAGCGTTTAATTAAAGTTAAGCAGTTCTAAGTTTGTTATCATTGTTTCCATCTGCACTGACCTGTATGTGCATCACATCACGCTACTTTGCAGAATATCTTCAGTAAGACTAGTCCCTACAGTATTCTAAAATATGATGATGGATGTGTTGAACAGCATCATCATCATTAATTACCTGCCCTTATCCCAATTATTATTTAGGGTCGGCGCAGCATGTCTTCTTCTTCCACACATTCCTATCTCACGTCATCTTGAAGTAACACTCTCCGAATTGATTTTATTGTGATAAAAAATGGCAAGAAATGACAGTGATTGAAGGCGTTTCTTGAAGGTAGTTTGTTTAATTAATAACTTGAGAGTATTGCTTCTTTTTATCGAGTCGGTGTCAACAAAATTTTGTCGTCCCATATTATGAGCGTATTTTCTTCCTACGAATAGTTCCTACTATAAGTTACGAATTGGGACTTCTGTTAACATTGTTACCTTGGGAACCATGTTAAAAATATGTAAGTTATGCATTTCGGCTTGTGAAAGTGATCGTGATACGGCGCGCGTGCGAGAAGCCTTACTACGGAAACATACAGAAGAGTAATGTTTCAAGCAACGTATGTTCCAACATGTTGTAGTTTTTCTACTCTTATGGTTTATTTAACGTAGTAATGAATACCAGTCAGTAAATATCTCACTGTGCTCCTCCTGTATAGTAAAAGAACGAATAATTACTATGGTATCTTATTCGGGTGTGATGATTTATACTCTCAATCCGGATTGGCTTTTTCTTACCCTTTCTAAACAGGAAAATTGTAATCGAAAAAAAAACTAAACTTTTATCGGTTTAATCGTGGACCAGTCGGAACAACGTTTCAAAGTGCCTGGAATCGCATGACAATTATGTCAATGAATTAATGAAAATAAAAACAAAATAAGGAAGCTTGTTGGTAGTTTTTTTATTCAGTGTGGTTAACCTTAAACCATTTCAGTTTCTGGAGCACATTACAAAAAGGGTTCACCATTTTTTTTTATATGAAGGATATTTAAAATTATCTCTTGTATAAGAATATTGACATTATAAACAACACCCATTGGGCCATAATCCATTTTATACCAAAACTTATCACCTAACATGTTAGCCAACTCGCTCTTCAAACTTGTTCGACCACTTCAGCACCCGGATCTCACCAATAGGTCTCGTGCTACCAGACGGTCGCGCTTTTGTACATGTCATAATTATATAACTACATAAGACCATGATTAAACATTTTCGGCGGGTTCGAGTAGAATACGTAAAACTCTCACTTGTACCGGACTTCCTAATGTCGTAGGCCTAATTATTTGGACAACATTTGTGACTGTCAAAAAATTACTGAGCTTAAATTAGGTACCTAGTATATTTTTTAGGTAAATTATAAAAACAAGGAGGGTTGGAAGAAGAAAGGGGAGGCCTTTGCCCAGCAGTAGGATCTTATATAGACCACATAAAAAAATGTTACTCCTAAGATAACACTGATATTCAGCTGAATATACGAGATTATATTATATCAATAATACGGTTAAACAATGGTTAAACAAATTCGGACTATGAGACTGAAAAAATAAATGGAAACATGGTTTTGCGCAAATATTATTTGTTCTTTCAAGGTCGAAAATCTCATACCATCGAAAATCAAACTTCTCAAATAAACCAGTAACAAAAATGTTTTTAAATCTATTGATAAAAGTGACATCTAGCGGAAATCAAGAAAACTTATTGGTGAAAGATGTGACCAAAAATGTTTACAACTTTCTTCTTCAAACTTATTTTTTTCATTCTGGTATTTTTGGAATTCGAATCCAACGAATTTTCATCGGAAAATTAAAAATAGTGTTTAAAGATTTCTATATATAGATTTCTATATTGATTGCTTTTCTCTTGCGTTGTTAAGCGATGGCCTTGAAGTTACCGCGTCCTTCGAATAGATGGCGTTACTACACAAGGTCAATGTTACTACGATCGATTGATGCAAGCTACAAGTTACTGCAGCTTTATTGGTAGCAAAACAATTTGTTATGCAAAATGCATAGAACTACCTTATGTACACTTTAATCGCTAATAAAGGTTAAACCATGTTCTTTGAGGTACTTTGAGGTTTACCTTTGGATAGGTGGAACTATTGCACTCAACATTGGTGGCGTGGTGAGCCTTTTGATTCATAGGAGGCATATAATATGTAAGGACTGATTTCGGCCACGGCGGCTAGTGTTACTATGACATATTATTATTATAGTGCGCAAGCGTGTGCGCAAACACATGTGCACTCTTTGTTCCTTTAATCTCATAGCCTGATGGGGCGGCAATTCGACACGACCGGAGAAAGACAGGTGCAGGACCCACATTTTGACGCACCTTCCGAAAGATGGAAGCTGTAATATTTATTTCTAAAAAGTACACAACGTTCGAAAAGTCGGAGTGCGCCGTGGGAATCGAACTGGAGACCATTGACTTGGCAGTCCTGCGGTCTTACCTATCTACTAGGCTATCATAGAAGGCACATTAGTGGAAAATGTACAGATTAGTTATTAATTATAATTAAAAAAAGTTTTAATACTAATACTAACATAATTTATTATTTTCTTTCATCATAGTGTCTGAATAGAAAAATGAAAAAAAAAAGCAGAAAACGTAAAAAATCATCGATGAAATGTGCCATACTCTTGCATAAACACAGAAACAGCGTTTTCTCATCAAAATTCAAAAGTGGTGTGCTTGTACAATACTCTCACGTACACGAAATATAAAATTGTAACACTCATGATATAACTTTTGTATACATATTCATATTCGTAATGTAAAATAGAAAGAGTACACTTTCAATTGTACAGTCATCGACAAAAGTTTTATCTAGAATTTTTATCCTTCTTCAACAAGTTTGTTTGGAAGCAATCAATTGACTGTCTATTGGAATTGATTTAAATTTAAACAATATGTGATTATAATACGTGAACACATCCTGTTTCCTAGGTATTATAAACTTACGTTTGCTCCGAAACATCTTCCTGTCGCTATTTTACACACTAAAGCGACAGTTAACTTTAGACTTAATTACCTATAAGATACAACCGTGAAAAAACTATCCAGAAATGTTGCTTTTTTCCTTTTAATTTAGTGCTTTTTTTAATCAGCTTACTTAACAATATTTAGTTTTTTTTAAATCGACCCGCCTACTCAATAAAATTCATAACTTTTGTCAACACTTTCGTTTGTGACTATACCAATTGTTATGTATTCATTTATGTATTTCGTATACGGATATCGTTGTCTTATTAATTATGTGAGTGACACTTTTGTCTTTAATATCATTTTAATTGATTTGTTGTTAGTATCTTCACGCTCGCGTTTTGTAAAAGGATACAAACAGAGGTATCTAGTTTTGCATATTATTTGCTGTTGAGTAATATTGGGGTTCGTAATTATTTGGGAATGGATTACTTATACAATACTCAAGTATTTAATAAAAAAACATTAAGATTTGATACTAAAACCATGTTTTCTCGTTAGAGACATTTTTTGGTATAATGAATTGCAATTAATTATTGTGAGAAAAGTGATATAGCTGCAAAGAGTGTTACTTGTGAGGTAACGTCACTTAGGAACGTGTGGAAGAAGAAGACATGCTGCACTAACCCCAAAAAATAACTATTTTCTGGAACTGCAAATAACAGTTAGGTAATAATACGAAAGGCATCATTCAATCACACTTATTGACAATGATGTAACAATCAACAACATTTTTACAAAACAAACAATAATAATATAACTATAACTATGTGAAGAAAACCACAATAAAATGATAAATGTAACTAAAACAATGTGTTTTCACACAACGCCATTGTTTAGACATTAACTTTCATTGCGATCGGAGAAAACCAAACATTTATTCCTATAGGTATATAATTTTTAATGTAATAAATGTCTCATTATTATTATAAGATATTTTTCAAGAAATTTGTCGAAGTTAGAAGGCATGTTGCCTGTTTGTCTAGTGGTTAGTGACCCTGACTGCTATACCGGAGGTCGTAGGTTCGATTCCCATCCAGGACCCAATTTGTGTGATGAGCACGATCATTTTTTCTGTCTTGGAGGTTGTGTCATAAAAGTACAATATTATAAAAGGCCGGAAACATTGGAATCCAAATCCAACAATGTATAAAATCTATGCAGAATTCGTAATTGAACTTAAAATAAAATATTAACCAGGTAATTATACAACTTTGAATCCGGCTTCTAAAGCACTCAACCCGGTACTCTATATGAAAAAGGTATTTTAACATCGCTAATAAATAGCATATCATCGTATTAATCGACCCGCCCTACACTGCCCTACCTTTGACCTAGAGTTTCGAAAGTCTATAATTATTCAAAGAATTCATCTAAATAGTTGAAAGTGTGTAAGAAAACGAAAGTCCGATGCTGTGATGCTCTAGTGTCGTGTTAAAGATGAGTTTCAAAAAATTATCCATATTGATCAAATGACTTTTATATTTCACGATTTTAAGTCGTCGGGACATCGCAAGGCGAATATATTATATCATTTAAATGGTGTTGTTGTTTACAGAATAAGTACCTAATTATAAATAAGAATCATCATCATCATCTTCCTGCCCTTATCCCATTTTACTTGTGGTCGGCGCAATACTTTTTATTTCCAATCTCCCCTGTCATACGTCACAGAACTCCTTTTACATTCATAATATCATTCCTTATACTATCCATCCATCTTTTCTTTGGCATTCCCCTTCCTCTCCATTCATCAACTTTCATTCTCATCTCTCTTTTAACACACACATAAGTTCTGACTCATGTGACTACGAGAGCCATGAGAATAAATCTTTCCTTTCATTTTTCTGTAACAGGTGCTACTTTCAAACTAATAGTTATAAATAATATGTTAGTCCGTAATTGTAGGTACCACAACTGGACAAAAGGCCTTGCTCAATTGATCAAATTATTTTGTACCTATTACAACTAACAAAACTTCGTTTTTCTTACCCAACGATACTCAAAGCGACACGACTAATCGCCTTCTATAAAAATCTCATAACGGTTGCCTGTCATCTACATTTAAACTTTCGATATCTATAGATCGACGTATTTTCTCCCTTTCTAACGCCACACATGGATTCTCCCTCCCTTTCACACTCAATCTATGTTTCACAGATCATCCCATTGTTCTTTTAATTGGTTTCTTACATGTATGATGGTACTTCAATGTGTAATATATTTAGGATTCGATACACCGTGATCACGCAAGATTCGTCTTGATAATTTCCGATTTGGAAGAGCTACCTCTTAACAAAAACTTTTAAATGATTATTGTGAGTTATGTAACCTTTTTTAATGCTGCTGTTTTCAATGATGCTGAACTTTTACGTACTGAAAAGCATTTTAATGTTGACGTTCTCGAATGTTAAATTTTGCTTCTAAACACCTTGATTTTAAAAAGACAGTTTGAGTAGATCTTAACTATGACTTAAAATTGACTGATGTTCTAAAATTCGGTGTTAAGATTTAGATTAAAAAATATCTTATATGTATATTATGAACACTTTCACTCTTTGAGTATGGATATCACCATCCTTGGCACGAGCCTTCAAAAGCGTTTTCTTGCCATAGGCTTTCTTCAATTTTGGCTTTTATTAGTCATACACACATGTTACTTTTGCAATTTTCCTTATACTGTCAATCCATTACGAATGAAATTGTCCTAAAATGGATAGAATTAAAATTATAATTAAAACCCAAAAATTATAAAGCAATAATCGTACAATTTTCACTTCCAATTGCTATTACTTTACAATTGTAAGATACAACAGTTTTATTCAATTCCCATTTACTTTGACTTCCTCTTCCAATGCTCTTTCCATTTTTATATCATATCGATTTTCTAATCATGTTCTGGTGACACTTAATTTGAACCTACAACCTCGCGCATTGAAATCCGGTTAAATCTTCTGTGCCACCACATTAACGGTTGTAGGAAAAGTGGGTGATTAGTACTGTTGATAACCGGTTGCGACATTTGTTTGATATCGTCGCTCCAATGTTAAAATTTCTCCGACACTCGCTTACGTGTGAGCGGGCTAATGTTTGGGCTCCGCAAGCATTTTTTTTTGGAGATTATGTGAGCGATGTAAGATTTGTAAGTGCTTGTACACGTTGACTCGCGGGCGCGGTGGCGGGCGATGTCACGAAATATCAAACATATGAGATGCTTCCGAGTGTTCACGTTCAAAACGCACGTGCGGTCCAACTAGCGGGCTAACTAGCGACTGGCGCGCGCGGCGAGCTCGCGACAATTTCAAACGCTTGAGACCTGTGTGTGTGTTCACGTCGAACTAGCGGCGGCGCGCGCGTTTCACTCGCGACGTCAGGTCAGTTCAAACAGTTTGAACTTGTCGCTAGATGCGATAGCGCGTTTTTATCATGTCATTCAGTACAGAAGATGTAAAATGATGTAGAAAAAGTAAAATCTTGAAGGATGTTCCCTCAAAATACCATATAAAGTATGAAATTCACCATACCGTTCTCTTTCTTTATTAATTTCGTGCACACCAATTCTAATTTTAGCATCTCCCACTTTAGGTATGAATTTTCGGTTAAAAATAAAAGATCGTCGTCCATGTTTACAACCTCTGAAATACGTCACAATCGCGCGAACGCCTGGCGTTTAACGTGAACACGAGCCCGCCACGTCTCCCGCGCCCGCGCACGCGCCCGCGCCCGCGCGTAGCAACGTGTACAAGCACTAAAAGATGTGATTTTTTTTTGCAATGTCATGTCTGTCTTTTATTTATTGATTGATGTAATTATTGGTATGGAACCTGCAGAACTCAAAGTTAGGAAACTAAAGAGGAATAATCATGAGGTTTTAATATTTCTAGTCATCATTATGATAGTTGTAGAATTCGTCAAGCATACAAAAATTGGCAAAAAATAGTTTAATGAAATCTTACGAAAAATTAAATGCGCATTTTTTAACAATCTTTGAGGTTCAATAGCAGCTACTAGTTTTTAAACTGGAATCAGATATTATGACAAGTAAAGCTTTGATAAGTGCTTCGATTATTTCTTGAGACGCATTTGCAAACCCATTTCTCACAGTCTACTTTAAAGTAAAATGCTTATTACAGTCCATTTTATGGTTTGACTAGCACGCATATTATTATGAGCTGCAATATAATACTGCATACTGCCTATCATTTCAGCTATTAATAGGTATATGAAAAGACGGAAGCTTAGACACTAGACTAAATGAAATAGTAAAGATCGATTCTAAGTGTCCATATGACTGTGGCATCAATAAATATGAAATTGAATTACTTGATCATGGGCTGACTAGTTTTTTTGCTTTTGCTTTTTTAAGTTGAATCTAACTAGACTACGATACAAATGAAACTAGAAGAAAAATCACACTTAAAAGTAACTTATCAATAATCTCCAATTTCGAATCTATTAACAGTCATAAAGTCCTCAATATCAATAACTTTAATTACACCAATGGCTACGAGTATAAACGAAAGGAAAATATTAGAAGCTAATATCTTTCTTGCATTGAACACCATGTTTTCTAATGGTTACTTACGGAACAAATATGATTATCATCACCGCTCTCATTTTCACATTAATGGACATAAGTAGTTGACATTAAGTATCATTGAAAGACGAGCTTGGGGGTATATGAACCGGATACATACGTTTATGCTTTGAACAAGCCGTAGGTACTATTTTTCTTTTTGTATCTTCTACATAACCTTATCTTGAAGCATTTTCGGTCAGCTTCTTGTCTCGATCTCTCATAATCGAGTTTTTTTTTTTGTTTAAGTGAAGGAATCCTTATAGATACCCAAGGAAGTTCTTACAGGAGGAAGTGGATAGGGTCAGACTCTTAATAACTAAGCCCGAATCGCCGTGTAACGTCTCCTGTGTTAGGTCGGTGCGTGGCAATGCATAGCAACTCACCATAACCTGCTGGTAGTTTGATGCGCCGTTAAATTATCTTCAAAGCATGAGCACTGGAATACTTAAGAGCATTTATTTTTCCTCTTCTCAAGTCGATGGAAGATTTAGAAATGCCCAAAAGGTTGGCAGTTTAATGACGACGTTATAGGAATGTACCTATTAGATCGCCTGATGTGTAGGTGAGCACACAGTTAAGGCTATACCAATAAGTAGGCCATAGTTTTGGATCTGTTGGGTAATGTACTTTACATGATACGGTTGAATTTTTGAGTTCTTAAATCCATTTGAATCGGTAGCTAGCATAGTATATTATCATATCTTCCTATAGTTACCACTTTGAACAAGCTTAAATAAGGGCTTAGAATGTAGACAATGTTCTAATTGATAGAAATATATATTATATTCATTTATACTTTCGGGAACACGAACGCGGGTGAAACCGCAAGTTTTCTCTTACCCCCTGGCCACAGCCACTATTGCGGCGCGGCGAGAGGCGCGGCTAGCGGTGAGCGGCGAAAACAAACGCTAGACAACGTACGAAGTATGCCACAGCTAGCGGCGGCGCGATCTGCGGCGCGGCTAGCGGCGCGGGTTGAGTCGCGCGGTGCGCGGCGGCGGCGGGCGGCGCGGTGTGCGAACGAAACAAATGTACTAGAGAGTATCGAGGCGGCCACAGCTCAAAGCGGCGCGCGCGGCGGCATCAAGTGGACGGACTAGCCAACGCGCGACCAAAACAAATACTTTTGTTTTTAACGCGCGTTGACCGTTTATAATAATGGATACAGAACGATTAATAATGTATAATGTTAATAATGTATGTAATCTTCATGTATGTGGCTGAGTATATAATCAAAAGTTTCTACGCTTGTCCTCGTATATTCAAAAAAAAATATCGGGATAGTTCCTGTATTCGTAATAAAGAGTGTGAAATTCGCCAAGTTCTCTTCTTTTTTGGTTAACTGGGTGCGCTCCTATTCTAGACTGAATAATATCTTGTGCTAAAACTTGATTCTAGGCAATACCGTGCCACTTTTGAAAGGGACATTTTATTTAATGTTGCTGTTCTAAATACGTTCACTGCTAACGCCGCCGCGGTCGCAACTGGTCGAGCTGTGACATACCACAGCAATCCGCGCCGCCCGCCGCGCCTCACACCGCACCTCGCCCCGCACCGCTAGAAGCTGTGGCCAGGCCCTTAGAGAGTTCCATCTTAGTGCAGATCAATATTTTATTTCCTTTCAATCACCTTTTAATCCACGTTTATTTCATTACAAGTGTTTAAAATCAAAGTGAAGGTGAATCAAAACAGTTAATTACTCTTTCTTTTAGCGCCAACGTGTAAACTGTCTTTGGCACGTTCTGGGCAATTATATCCATCAAACTGCATATTTTTATGGTAAAAAAATGGTGTATCGACAAGCGGTGTTCGCACGTGCATGTCAATAACAATATGTCTTACGATTTCCAAGTCATTACTATGTAATCGCTGTAAGACACTTCGCTGAAATTTAGTTTCCTCTATATTCTTCAAGAAAATTGTAAAAAAGTTGAGATTCTTTTTTTGATATATTGGAATTTCTTCTTTTTCACGTCTGATTTTTTATGGCCTGTTTGCAAATGTTGGTAGCAGCAGGAAAACATATAATTTCGAACCTCTAAAAAACAGGAAAACACAGATATTGCTCTACTTCAACTTGCTACCTTTTCAGGTATATAAAAAATACTAATACTACATGCGATACATCAACTAACTTTCATTGAAATAAATCCATCTATGTTGCCTGGCGGCGATGCAGTGATTTGAATCAAATAGCGTATTATTGACAGACACTGCAATCAGGCTGACTTAAGTATAGTATGGAAGTAGCCTTTGCAGTAAACATGACATACTTAGGCCCTTTGTACATGATGCTACACAAGTTTTCAAAGCTTGACAACTTTAGTCTTCGATTTAAAAAGCCAGCTTTCAAACCTCTATGAGTCTATCTGGCGATAGCGACTGGTAATTTAAAATAATTAGTAATTGGAAACTTGCCTTGCCTTGTGTATGAAGGGCCTTCAATTCTTGCTTTAAAAATAGGGTTTTTCCGTATCTATTTAGGTCTTAAAATGTAATACAGCGTATCTAGTTTTTATCCAACTTCTTATATTAGGTACCTATAGTATTTTTGGTTGAAATGTAAATATCTTATTTTTGCAATTATTGGTTTCTAAGCTATGTTATAATTCATTATAATTAATCTGAGTTTATACGTAAGGACAGCAAATTTCATTTTTCGTGTGATATAATGATCCTATAGACCAATTAATGAAACTTCTCTCTGCACTTCACAGTTTCATCTGACCAGCTTGTTTATTTTCATTTTTACCCGCTGTTTCAAATACATGTACTTCCTTCACTGCATATGGAGCTAACATCAATGATATTTGTTCAAGATAATGTCTTGTTGTGTTTGTAGGTTAAGCTTCCAGATGGCACTTCAGTCATAAGTCCAATATTACTGTAGTACAAAAATGAACCCTATCCCTTGGAAATAGTGTCCAAGGTTCTATGGAAGGCTTGAGTATGTTTGAAGTAAGCTTTTTAAAATTATCTTCTTCAAAACCGTCACCGTCTTTGAAGTTTCTATTTGTAGCCTTATTAACTAATCGGGCATTAGTAGTATAACTATGAACAAACGCAATATTAATGAAATTAAATTTCAAGTGTTTGTGGTATGATACTCAGTCCCTAAATCTTTTAAGGTCAGTACTGGGTTTAGGTTTATTTTCTTAACTTCACGAACAATCATGTTACTCAAAATGTACATAGCTAATCTTACACGAAGAAAAAAAAACTACCGAAAGAAAATTCTCTAGAAGTTATATTTGAACTCGGTGAAAAGTCTTTGCCCAGCAGTGGACTCACCAAACACAATAAAAATATAAAAAACCATGCTCTTGTATGTAAATGTTTGCAAACGAATCTCCCTCGCAAGTTGCGCCCATAAAGCAAATATCTTGAGCGTAGTGGATGTCATACAAATATTTGTCGCGTGCGACAGCTTAGAGACACCACAATTGTACGTGAGAAACTTGAAGTTAATGATGTAAAAGTAAAAGAGGCTTTTGTTAGGCAACCCTTACATATTACCTCTTTCTTGGAACATGTGGAGGGGTGGGCCTTGGATTTCCCTTGGCAAGTGGTTGATGTGGACGCAGTTCTAACTATAATATTTTTTTTAACATCAACCTTACTCAGTGTGCATATATTTTATTTTTTCAACACGACCTGTTTTCTGTAGCCTCGGAGATATAAAAGCTTATTTTATCCTCGAGTTAACTGTATTGAAATCCATTACGCAATTAGTCTGATACAATAGTTAAAAGAAGATCCGTTAAAAATAATTTTGAGTACGTAGGGTAAACATTTTCTACGGCACTATGATGTGCAAATACCAAAATTAATGGAGCAAAATCGTCTTTGATTCTGAGGAAGCGGATGTTTTGTCAGAATTATAGATGATGATTGGATAATCGGACATCCGAGATATCTCATCTAACATACTCCATGATAATTTCGATCTAAATACCCGTCACTAATTGCATTAAACTCTACTTCTAGATCCATGGAAAGATCTAGCTTACACGATACGGTACCGATCTCAAGCCCCAATAATTTCCACTGATAAATCACAAGAAATCACCAGTTTATCTCAATTTAGAACGTTTCACATAAATTTAAGAAGTAGATGCATTTTAACGGGAAACTGTAATCCTTAATACTCCAGTACACATATAGGATAGTTCTACGCCAAGCGATAAATTGGAATAAGACTGCTTGAGTGAAAACCACAGTATTCTATTAGTCTATTAGTGTAACTATGATCTTAAACGTTAGGAATTTAAACTTCCTAATAAAGTAGAAAATGTAAACTTCTATGAATGGATTAGAAACTGAAATACTAAAATGATTATTAAAAATGTAGAATAAATATTTAAATTTTGAGTTACTAACGAAATTTCGTTGCGAAATTTTAATTTAATTTTTCAAGTATTTTTTTATGGTTAGTGTATGTTAATTTGTAAAAAAATTACAATGATACACCAAGAAAGAAAATTTTAACAATTGTTTTACATAGCGCATGATGTTTGAATTTTAACAACAAAAGCTTCAGTAGTTTTGAAATACGATATTGAATAACCGGTTGTGAGAAAAAGCAATAATTATTTCAAAAGCTCACTTCCTAAGGCGATTGTATCGAAATGATAATTATAGAAACAGAACCCACATACATAATCACTCATTCCTCGTAAATTACTATCAAAATAGTAATATTTACAACCGAGCCATTCAAGAAATTTGACCTTAAGAAACACAACAAACCCTCGTATTCACACTCCATTCAAAAACCAATCTAAAGCAGATAGTATTACAGTTTAAAATTGAGAGTTCCACATTCTAACCTAGATGGTCCAACGTGCCTCACACAGAAATCAGGTGGGGGAGAATATGATAAAACTGTATAGCAGTCCAATCGCCTCGCCAAACATTGCTTGACATCCCTAGATGTCGGAAAAATATTAAAAAAAAAAAACAATAAATAAAAAAAATCTTAAAAATGAAACTTTTCGTAGTAATCTTAGCCGCTGTGGCATTTGTGTCGGCTGAAGAGAGTGATAATTCACTAGCGACGGCGTTAAATTTCATTAAGGACTGCCATGGAGACTACATTATATGTGTTAAGGTTAATAATTTTATTAATAAAGTGAAAGTGAAGTGTGTGTTGTGGAATCAGGTTTCTCAGTGGTCATACCGAGGATTTCTCATTTCACTTAAAGCAAGTGCACATAGTACGATCTAAATTGCATCCAGCTTACGGCGAGATGAAAGGAGCAATATCCAATTTCCCGATACCATTTCTACAATCTCGAAAATTATATTTAGATTTATTCTTCAAAATTCTTAAATACAAATTTTGTTTTGCAGGAAAAAATGCTCACAATTGTGGACAATTTGAGAGCATCGCGTAGCATCCCAATTGTGGATGGAGTCGTCTTCAAGGGAGAACCTGATTTGAAGGCGCGTAAACTCGATGCCCTGCCCGTTGACCCTACGGCTAGGGACGCAGAGGTCAACTACAGACTGGTCGACGGAGTCGTGAGCCTGTTCGAAACTCACGCCGTCGAGGTCAAGATGAACCAGGCCGACAAAGAAACCCTGCAGAGGTCTCTCGAAGAAGGTACGTAACAAATAGGCCGACTTAATCTAAATTCAATATGAAAAGTGAAACAGTGTAAGTCACTGACTCTAAGCGAACGCAGTCATTATGGAATCAAGAAAAAAGTTGGACTGAATTTAATTTGTAACGCTTTGTAGTTTTAAAACTATCTACTAGTTTTATTTCAGACTAGTTTTTATACTTTGTTTGACAACAATATTATTTATTTAGTGTTTTTTATCTACAGCTAAGTAATGTTAACATTCAGACCGATCTAGATAATAATAGTTATTAGATGATGATACATTTTACACGCGATGATAATATTTTCAGTTTGCCTTAGTATGTTGTAACTGAGAAGTTTAAATTAACTGTTTTATTTCAACAGGTCGTGGTAAGAAGAAGGGAAGCGGTGCCCTTGGAGGCATCATCGGTCTTCTTGGAGCCAAGCTGTTGCTCGGCAAACTCTTCATCGTCAAGCTCATCGCGCTCAAGGCCCTTGCCACCGCCAAGATCGCCCTCATCCTCGCCGCTGTCCTCTTCGTCGCCTACTGCCTGAAGCAGGAACACACCAAGACTACCTACGAAGTGATCCCTCACGCTCACCACCATGAGTCTCACCATCCCGTCCACGTGGAGCATGTCTCCCATGACTCCGGCCACGGCCACAGCGGCGGGTACTCCAGCTACGGCTCCGACTGGAACAAGAACCTCGACGAGGCCCAGAACCTCGCGTACAGCGGCTACTCTCACTCATCATAGGAAAGACTTTTAGTGTAATACGACACCATGTCGTCTAACCTCTGTTGTACAAAGAATTTATTTATTATCTTAATTTATTGCCATTAATTTATTGTTGAATTAAATTATTTATTACCAATTATTACTGTCTCTTATTGATATCGGATCGAACTTTCTTGCTCTTGTTCTTGTTGAAATCGTGTTGGTTTGGAGCGGAAATTGAAATGACTGGAGGGTATAAAAGTTCACAAGAGCGAACAAGTGAACAGACAGGTCTATTACGTCTCACTTTCATTCATGATTGATATTATTTATGGCTGGCAGTGGGCCGCAGGCAACGGTCATAAGCCCTGCCTTATATTGCCATTCGAGTTCGGTCGGAATTTTTAATATCACTTTCAATATATACTCAAAGTATCACTCGCAGCATCCGTGGGTGTGGCCATTATGGAATTCGACAACATCGTTCCGGATTTCTAATTTTATGAACAAAAGTCATTGATTCTTCCAAAATTAGTATTCAAGCACAAATTCTCCGACAATTTCATATCTTCCCAAGAATCCGGAAATACATATAATTCTATTTCAACACAATACCAGTTCGAAGACTCTCTAATATTATGCTCATTTTTATATGTTCTACATATAAACGAATAAGCTTGGTTAAGACGATTTTCGAACTGGTCAACGTTGAAACTGGTTAAAAGTATATACATGGAGCTCGACTTTCTATAGATGAGGTTTCACGTGTTTTAGTCAAATTTCATCTGCACGAGAGTAGAGTCGGTCACGGCGATGACACTGCAAATTCCGCGACATTTCGTCGCAAGCATTCACAATTAAATCTGTGTAATTTCATAATCACTTCACGACTTTTACGTCGTAGTATTTTTTTGTCGATAATCGTTGCTTAGTCTTAATCTGACGTAGCGTTTCTTGCTCACTAGTTAAGACTTTTACTAATACGTTTAATATAGAAAGTTCTTTTGTAATAGAGTCGAGATTTCAATGTATGAGTTATGACTTGCATTACATCAATTGTGAGTCATTTTTTGTGATCTTCGCCGCTATAACAATCGTTATGTCCGTTTCATTATCTCGATCTTTGTGGACTGACTGTTTTAAATATTACGTCTGTCTATTACCTTTTTTTGTTCTAATGGAATTTTAATTGTACTAACGATGCGTGGTGCAATTATGTGAGTGATTTGGTTTGAGGAAAACACTTTAAGAAATGTGATGGCTGTATTTAGTAGCACTTAATTATAGGCCCTTCTTTCCATATTAATGTTTCTTAGTAATGAATATTGTCTTTCAGATGCTGGAATCTAGATCTTTTTTAGTAAAGGCATAAGAGTAAGACCAAGAATTATATTTGTGCCATTCAACACGTTTATGAGTAAAATGTATAATGCCATAGTAGTTTGTGCTACTAGGGAGCAAGTTACACTGATATTTTCTTGAACTTGAAATAGCTCCCTTAATACCTCGTAAATACTACGCTTTGAAACACGTGTAGCTATACTAATTACTATCTGATATTGAAACTGAAATTTTCATCTCGATTGGTAATTTTTTTATCTGGGTTGTCAACAGCTTCGATAACATATAAACAAAACCACTCTATCAAAACTTCATGACTTTTATGGAAAATGGTATTCCTATACCTTGTAAAATATAGCTTGATACCTGTGACGTTTGTCACAATGATATCACATGGGGAGGGACTGGGATGGGGGCGTCTTTTGTATTTTATCAATATCTATGTCTTAATGAGTTTTAATAAAAAAAATCGTCATTACGACATTGAAATAAAGAATGAAGAAAGAATTAAAGATGGAAGATTAAGCCATAATAAGGTGAAAATAAATGTTTTCTTTAAAATAATTCCCCACTATCGATTTATTTTGCCATTTTTTATTATTATACTATAATTTTCATACTATAATTTTATCGATATTCGACTGTCAGTTAGTTACACGTCACTATAGCTCTTCAAAATTGCATTTACGGAGTAAGCTAACAACCAAAAAATATTTAAGAAAACTTAAATATTATTTAAATTACTTTTATTTTTGCTGGTATCTTTATAATTACATGATTGTTTTCAAAAATGCGTTTTATTTTTATACACAAACGTCGTTTTTATGTTAAAAAATTTGAACTTTTTAAAATAAAATTTGGGTTGTAGCTGTCTTCATAAAACGTTCGGTAATGTCACAGGTATCAAGCTATATTTTACAAGGTATAATTCAGGTTCTCCAATAATTTATATACTAATGATATAGGGTGAGCCCTTATGTTGAAGAACCTAAATACAAAAGAAACAATATTTTTTGTCGCTCTAAAATAACATATAACTATTACACCTAAACTAAATTTCACAAATACATTTCTTATGAGATTTTTAGACCACAGAGCGTACAATTTATATAGATACAAGTAACATGACTGTGGTTACCCCATTTATTACCGTGGGTAAAGTAAAAGCAAACAAAGCTAAACGATCATTTTACTGGGTAAGTAAAACGGTACAATAATAATTGATCTAGTATTCTCAAAGCAGTAGTCGCGAGAAATTATAGGTATAAAGTACAATACTAGACTAAACTTGTAATACAACTTTTTCTCATAGACGTAATGAAACAAAGAAATCATTCTTCCTCAATGCATTGTTCAATATTTGGGTTCAAAATTCAGATACACACCGTTTGTTAGATGGTGCATAAAAACATAAAATATAACTTTGAAAAAGCCGGAAAGAGGGCCGGAGAGAGGCCAGTATTGGGTTTGGACTTGTAACTTTGTGTGTATAAATTAATTTATTCAACTTCAAATATTTGCACAAATAATTGTATCGATTTTACTCCAACTAATAACTCTACATTACAGCTGAAAAGTTGCATAAGAAAGTCATCAAAGGTTGAAATACTTTTTAAAATTGCTCAAACGGTTTTCGATGTACGTGTACCCAAATAAACTCTCACTCTCACCGCGTAATGTAAGCTGTTATCATAACACACAGAAAACTGGTTTAGTTACAACAGATCCATTGTTTGTACTTTTTATTTCAATGCCTTTGAAGAAAGGTTAGGAAAAGGTCAATAGTGGGTGCAAACACTCACACAATATTTGAAATAACAAAATATAAGGTAACGTGTTTGTGGCATTTTAGTTTGTATTCACTAAGAATCATATTCGAGTACATAAGCGCTATGATAACTTAAGAAAAAATATGTTATTTACTGTGCCTAGCAGAGGACGAATGTATGTAGAGTGAATTATTATTATTAATTAATACTTCTTCTTCTACTTCTACTCCACTCGACTATGATAAGTACGTTTTCAAACAGATTTAAGAAGACAATTCAAGTATATTATAAAAGCAAAACTAATTCAAAACCAATTGCTGGTTTGTTAAAAAGCGAAATGTTGGACTATAGAACAAAGAACATGATCGGAACAAGCTCTGAAAACCTTTTACCAACCCAAATAGTAATGTTGTAATAGAGGAAACGAGATAGCACACAACATAAAACAGAGCTGCGTCTTTCTTCTACAACTGAAACAGATTTAAAAGCTAACTAAGCCGCTACAGCTTGTACAACTCGTGATAGTAGTGGTTTACTCGAAGAAAGTGCAGTTTATACTATAAAATGTATAAATCTACTGATATACGAACCAGCAATTTATAAGCACGATCACTTTGATCAGACACGTACGGAGTTACCGACTGATCTACATTTCGATGTGCTCTTTACTAAGTAAAGGTGTAAACAGGGTGTTGAAAACATA
The DNA here is from genome assembly GCA_941860345.1 of Chrysodeixis includens. Taxonomy (NCBI): domain Eukaryota; kingdom Metazoa; phylum Arthropoda; class Insecta; order Lepidoptera; family Noctuidae; genus Chrysodeixis; species Chrysodeixis includens. The sequence goes on from OW796115.1 coordinate 8,879,393, forward strand.
AACACAATTTTTCTTGAGTTTCCGTTACTTTAAAAATAGTGTGTCTTCTTGGAAATAAATGTGGTCATACTCAAATAATGTTAACATGGATCGGTGGTGAAATGAAGATGGTACGGGGTGCTGTCTATTGTATTTCAAAAATGCTATTTTGTAGCGTAACTTCAACCAACGATTTTGGTTTTTTGACTTTAGTAAAACTGTCGAAAATTACCAAGCAGGAAAGTCGATAATTGAAATTTTCCGAATAGATTTTCGGTTCAAATTCCTATCTTTGTAATCCGCAAATTAATACTTTCTATGAAAAAACGCGTACGTCTGAATTTTACTATCTGTTAGTTGCACTGGAACTTGCAGGTTACACTCATAAACGGAAGCTCTTGAAAGCACATTAAACTCTGAGATCTGGCTAACAATTGCTAAATTTCGTCTGTCATATACCCTTAACAGTCCTAACAAGTGGAGCTCAAGATTATACTGCCAAGATTCGATAGACAGGCAATTTATATAAAACTATCAAACCGCCCACACTAGTTACTCACAGGTGAAATACTAATGTAAAACATCCTCTTGAAACATTTTACCTTTAAAAAATAACCGTATCTAAGCTGTGTGGTGTTTTATACTATAAGGCGATACGGTATTCACCTGAATATGGTAAGGCGGGAAGAAGAATAAAGAAGACAATGTAGAGCGCAGTTTAAGAAAAAAGAATATTATACAAAAAAAAACTTATGATAACTTATACATTAATTTTTATGTTTATACATAATTTATAAGTATTTAACTGTGAGGAAATTGAAGACGGTGTATATATCCGGTTGTAAGCGGAGCCGGGTGACCCGTTTGAATGAATTTCACTTTTGCATTCGTTTATAACATCTCGCTTTTCCTTTACGAGGTAAACAGATTAGTATCGTTTTAAGTGGCGTTTATTTTATTGGTCAGCTCGTTTTAGATTTAATTACAGTAGCGTTGATAGACCAGTAGATTTATTTGTCTGTTCTTTGTCTTCTTAATTATTCTGGTCAACCCAACTAACCTTACAAGCAATTTATTCTTAGTAGTTATTTTTCTCGAATAACTAGTAACGAGAGACTAGAAAATACCTTGAGGAATCTGGAGGCCTACGATTATCTCTTAAAGTAAGGCTTATTTCAGTTGTTGACACGAAAAACACGATATTACGTTGAAATGAACTTATGTTTTCTCCAAAACTGCAAGACTAAAAGAGGTGGTAGCTGCAAGGCTTCCCAGATATCTACATTTTAAGACCGACGAACCGTACGACCAATCTTTAAAATCTAAATCAAAGGTCATTGAATTAAATAAGGTCACAATCGCACTTATTGATTGAGCAAAATTTAAGCGCCCCATCGCCCATCCTTCACCGCTTCCTAAGCTTTCGCTACGAGAGAAGAAACAACCTCCTCAGCAGCACGCTGTCTCTCTTTTAAATTCTAATAATAATAACAAGGTTGGAACTGTGCTTCAGTTAACACAAGAAGAGTCAAATTGTAGAGTAATTGTGTGAATAATTACGAGTACATTACGACATCTTTGTAACGCACAACCATTAATACTATAAACTAAGTGCACGAACTAAAACTTGACACCAACATTAGTTACTTACATCATGTATCAAAGAAGCGCCGGCCAGTGAAAGTCAACAGTGAGATGATTATCTATCATATGTCACATTAGCACTCCCTTACGCCTACAAAGAGGTCGGTAAAGGTTAAATACTCTTTAGTAATTACCTATTAATAACACTTGATACAATCGTGAAGAGGAATGATAGTAGTCATTATTTATGAGAAATGAAGTACTAAGTTTTGCTTGCGGATTTGTTCAGTCGAAGATCGGGTATCGTGGCAAAACAAAAAATTGTTGCTTTTTTGTCTGAACCTAGATTCATGGTAAAGGTGCATGAAGTAATGCTATGCGCTGCCATGCCTCGATATCAAAACGCGGATGATGTTGCACAGCGGTACAAGTTTAGTCAGTAACAGTCTGACACTACCCGCAGCTCGCAAAAATCTCTGATAAGGAGAAATTATCAATGTGAGTATACAAAAATGATTTTAATATGGGGTGCGGGGATTGTACCGCTCTGCAGACGATGTCACACTTACTGTCAACTAAGAATGTTATAATGCACGCTACACAAAACGCCATTCTCGTAGCAAATTGATAGACAATAACAAATTATTGTATAATTAATGTTTGTCATTGCTATTTAAGCTGTCTTGTACGATGGATGGATTGTGTAAAAGATGATATGGCTGCAAAGAGTGTTACTTGCGTGATGACATTAGATAGGAACGTGTGGATGAAGAAAAAGACATGCTGCGCCGACTTCAAACAATAATTGGGATAAGGGTAGGGGAATGATAAGATTTAAGCTGTCTTGTTTACAAAAAGAATTTAAACAATCACACAGAATAGCTTACGAGAGAAAAATATTTAAAAATGTCTATTAACAGCTACTGTATCTTTTTTTTTAATTGGCAGAAGTGAAAAAAAAAAAATAAGACACTTACTACTAAATTAATTATTCTAAGACATTACTGACAAACTGTGAAGGAAAATATCGTGAGCAAACCTGGATTTCAAATACTGGAATCTGTAATCACCAATCTGCAGTGAGCTAGCGTGGTGATCAATGCTCAAACCTTCCCTATATGGGAAGAGGTGTTAAATATACATACATTTTTTATATAGTAGTAATCTTCATTCATCTTGTCTAGTTTTACGCCCACATCTGTTCACGGACGGAAGACAAATAAATTAACATAACATTAATTAATTATAATATATCGCTTACACTTTTACTTTGTTGACGTCACAATATAATATACGCTTTGTTTATTATGAATAGAGATTGGGGTATACGGTAAAACGGGGTGATTAGAGATTTAAGGGGTGAATAGAAAAATAATATATTTAAAGTTTCTGTCGTATAAGTTTGCTTACATGAACTCTCGTCTACACGTCTACACTACGTCTTTTCAGTACTTGAATTTAAATTAGATAAAATTGAACAGTACTACTGATACCTTTTAACGTGAAGTACTGCTATTAAATGACAGAAAAAGAAAACGATTTATGAAATATCATATTTTTAGCCAGTGTTACTCGCAAAGATGTAAAATTCTAGCTATGTGCCTTACATGGATACGGTTTACGCATTTTGATGTCAAAACGGGGAAATAGAAAATAGGCACATACATAGGTGAGTTCTAAAAACCGATCGATTACTCTCCTTCTTTGAGTAGTCGTGTAAAAGTTATTAATGAAGCATGCAGTTCCATAACCCAAATCACTATTAACATAAAAATTATTTTATAAAAACTTTTAAATCGATAAACAAACCATACATTCAACCGCAGAACCAAAAAAAAAAGCCAAAACTGTAATTGAATATGACCACAAGACAATACTCTATAATGTGACCTTCTAACAACCACACTATTGACCTTTGACTTTTAACATTTAACCTTTAAGTCAAGCGCCATCTCGTCGCCTCATCAAAGTGGATATTGATAATTATATCCAAGCCGCATTCGAGAAAGTGATATGAAATAGAAATTCTATAATCACACTGCTTAAGCAGTCATTACACATAATCATGGCGGGTGGCCTGAATGATTGGAAATAATTGGTTATTGCTACTTTTCAATCACCCTTTAATTTTGGTTGTTGAATGTCATACAATTTTGGTAAAAGTTTGCTGTGACCTACCACATCTCAAAGTGCCTACATCTGTTGTGGATGCGGGAAAAAGATGCTGATTTTTGTGTAGAGCGTCGTCTCACTTCCACAACTAACAAAGGTTCCTTGAAGATACCATTCTTTTTTAAGTATATGGAATGAAGGACGACGTAGCAAGGCGGTTCAGATTTGGTCAAAAAGACTCTCACACTACCCACTTTTCCTCCAGGGGAGTCCATGAAGATTCCTTCACCTTGACAAAAAAGCCAATAAGTCCAATTAATACAACTCTACAAATAAATAACAACACTTTTATTTTCATGCATGCAATTATATACTAATACTTTCGTAGCCACCCAAGCGTGAAGGGAAAACTAAAAACATAGAGAACTTAACATATGTTATATATATTCACGCTCTCGTGAGTATTGGATAGAGAAGAAAGGCTTAAATAAACCTTGTTGAATATCAACACGGTTACTATACGTTCTTAAGCCAGGATCGTTGATGTTGCGGAAACGAGACGCTAATATGCCCAGCGTAATGCTCTATCTCACTTTAAAGATGGCTACTAACAAGACTGTTTTCAGGCTAAGGCCTATAACTCTCAAAATTATCATAATAAGCTAAATTATATTACAATTCATTTTAGACTTTTGAAGTACTGTAGTGATATTTGGTAACCGATGGCAATACACGTGTTAGTATAATAATAAAGCAGTTGCATAGTTGCGAACAACAATAGTGAAATTTTATACATTTTGTAAAAAAAACAAATTAGTCTTTGAGATAGTTTTCCAAAAGGCTTTGGATACGTATTTTATTTATCCGATCAATAAAAAAAAATAAGGAAGATTTAGCGCATCAAAGATGGTAAATTGTATGGAAGTGTATGCTAGTTAAAATTAAATAACGCTACTAGTCTGTAAGAAGTGCACTGAGATGTGTCGTCAAAAATCACTGTAACGTCTTCATTTAAAAAATACGTGATCAATATTTTTTTCTAAATCTATGTGACGGAAATACATTCAAGTGTTTTAGTCTAGTACCCTTTTTGCTACCAATTGCTATTGCTTTTCTGTTTACTACAGGTATGTAGTATAATATCACTGTGGAACATCAAACAAACCGTTTTAATTCCCCAAAAAATCTTTAATTCATAATTCACTCCCGACTTTTTTCTTACGAATCTCAGTGTAGATAATACGATACGATTTCATTGTTAAAGGGAATTATCTTGTACTTATCTAATTTATGTTTTGGCACAAATTTATGTATGGTTACGCTTTTTAGTTTCACTGTTAGAGTAGAACCGCTGTATTACTGATAACATCATAAGAGATTAAACAGGATTTAAAAAAGATAAACTATTTTATGTAATTTATACTACTGTCCGTGCCATATAAGGCTAACTTTACTAATATTGCTATCTTGGAGCAGTTGGTGAATATTTTTTGGCTTTGGAAATAGAAGTTAGTAAACTAATGTACCAACTCTAATCCGAATAGAGCAGAGAAAACAAAGGCTTAAAAATTCATCCCCATAAAAGCTTTACAGAGAGTTGCATAAAAAGATATAAACTGAGATGTTTAAGTGAACTCATAACTGGTAAAGGTAAGGAAGACATTGGGATGTGTTTAGTCAGTGCAAGTCTGATGTTTCTTTCAACGGAACCTCGGCGTGCGTTGATGTCTTTTGGTCGCACTACGCATAAAAAGTTAAAAGAACACAACTATTTTGAGCCATTTTGAGAATTACATGGAACAGATAAATAGACAAAAATTAAAAAAAGGATTAGTTTTAAGTGCAGCTTTTCCACAAGTGTGGAAATCTAAATAAAAAACTAAAAATGTTTTATTGGTTCAATGGTTCACAAGGGCCAATTACTGTGTGTAAGGAAATATAGTTAAGTTACTTTGACGAACTAAGTTAGGTTATATCATTCTGTAAAGGCAAAGTGAATGCGTGAATAAATTTTAATCTTGCGATCAAACTCTTTCATATTATTTGTTCTTTCGATAACAGACCCTTTGTACTTCGAATAAGTACGTATAGCATCATTAGCCCAGTTATTTAACTACCGTCAACATTTAACCAGAGTCTCGTTAGACCGTTTAATCGCGGAACATCTAAATCGGATCTCATCTTGTGTGTTACGCTCGATAAAATACATACATCTTATGATTCTGGAGCTTTTTGATTTCATGGATGCGTAGAAACGCGTCAGTTGAAACTGAACTTGATTTTTTATTAAGTGAGTTCAAGGCTTTATTGATCTAAGGGTGGAAAAGTTTCTTATAATTGCAATACAACGGGATGTTTTAATAAATTAAATTCATGTGTAAATTAGCTTCTTTTAAAATTAAACTACTCTTACTGTACAAAGTTACAAATATTATTAAATTATACATTACAAACTTTTGTTATTATTATGAACAAGAGAGAGAGCCTCTCTCTAAGCTTATAACGAAAGCCTTTCAAACACAAAGACGCCACACAGCTGCATAGGTGTGAAAGTAAAGAAAACTACGATGTGAAAGGTAGAGCTCACCTTGGAAATAGTTTCTATATGCGTGGATAGATGGCGTTGTTTCTACTTGGGTTGGGTATTGACTCAAAATGATTGAAATAGGGATAGATTGCAATAATAACGTCGTTGAATTACTGTAGTAAGATCAAAAGACGCTTATTCCGTTGTTTTTTTTTAATTCGATGTCTTGTTAACGACTATTAAATTTGGCTGTTTAATAAGAGTCACCAATGACGACGACGTTATTGACCATTTTAGTTGAAGCCTATAATGCACTTTAATCAATGTGACATTAAATAACTTTACAAACAATAATAATTACATAATATGTCATTTGTTTTATTAGCACTGATTTCATTCGTTCTTTTCAACTCGAACTTACAATTCTTGCCTAAGCTAAATGTATGAGCAATGTTCTTAACTGATAGGTGCTCTAAAAAGAAAGTAGTTACTCAAAAGAAAGCTTTCACTAACTCACTGTGAGGATACTTTGCTATGTTAAAGTATACAGGCACTGATTGTAAAAGCACAAATTGATTATTTTACTGAGTTATTTGTTTTCCTCTATCGGGAATTATCAAATATGGAAACATATTGAGACATACATGAAACCTACTGCAATAAAAAAGTTTTGCAAAAATTCGGTAAATACTCATTTTTGAAATTATTGTAGGTGACTGGCTGGTTGATGGTTCAAAATAAGGTTGGTAGCAGTGTGACAAGCTTAAATGTGTTTAGTAATTATTAAAAAAAAAACCTACATTCTAAAAATTTTAATCAGTTCAAATCCCGTAGGTGAAACATGATTGTGATCAATTCTCGTCTCCAATAAGATGAGGTTTTGCCCAGTAGGAGGACACTTACGTAGTTATTAATAATAATCACTTAAAATTTTCTCTAAATTGGGGTCATACTCAAGTCTCACCGATTTCGTCACTCCCATACTTTGCATTGAAAAACAGCCTATTAAACCTCCACAACCCATTCAAACTTGCAACCAAAATAACTACAAAGATACTTAACAAATGTATGCAAAACTTATGACTATCAAGTCTCCAGACCCTAACTATAAAAGGTTCGTCTACTCTTTCCTTGTCACATAAATATTCAGACTCTGTGCACTTATATCACAATGCGTACACTGTTATAATTTTATATCAAGGCGGTACGTGTGAAGTTTGTGAATAGGATCGTGCCAAATATTTGGAGTTTGTGTTACTAAAAGAGAATTTGTAAGTAGGAGTGATATAATTGAAATAGCTATGTTTGGTTTAAATTGGGTTAAAATCTGAAATGTAGGTTTTGAATGTTTTTACCTGAATAATTTTAAAAAAATTAGCTATTAATATCAGGGTTATTTAATTTTGTTAGATAAAGGGATTTCCGGGTAACATTTGTCTTTTATTTAGCTCATTTAGTACTGATGATTTTGTAAACTCTTTTTTTCGCGGTTATTACAAAAGTAAGTAAAAATAAATTATGTTACAGCATTGTTTTGATAGTACCTAACTGCAATAATGTAATTTTGTAATAAGTGTACCATTATCAACCACTTCCCCTATCGTCGGTCTGCTGGGAGAGATTTCTGTAGAAATGAGTTGTACCCTTGCAGATCCTGTTTGTTGTGTTGTGTTTTTTTACCTGTTTTGTGTACATTTATTATTAAATAAATAAATGTAAGTAAAAGAAGACGGTTTAAAATTAATAGTTCATTTTTCAAGTAATTTTACAGCTTGTTTCTGTAGAATAAGTAGTAGAATAAATTTGTAATTAATTATTGAGCAAGCAATTCATTTTATCTTTTACTGTGACATTTATTATTATTTATCTTAATGTGTTATTTTATGAGAAATTTGTCATATGAGTAGTAGAAATAATCGGGATTTTTTTAAATAAAAATATTAAGTACAGAATGCTGTTTGGTTTATTTGCTATAAATAAAATAAATACATCAATAAATTAATTCACACTCATCCAATCATGCGCACATGATAAACAAAAACTCGTGATACACGATACAAAAGAAAATATAGAAAAAATATAATAAATAAATACATAATAAACATATAAGAGATCGTATTTAAATATAAAATACAAATAAATATGAGAATTATACAGGTACAAGCATTAAATAATTATATACAACAATAACATATAATTAATAAAAATATACATAAATAATTCAAGAATGTTTTTGGTTGAAAATATAAGTACGTTGGTACATACTTTTAAATACTAATAAACATACGTATATATACCCGTATACATATTATATTAATAAATATATAACTAATAATACTATCACACGCATAGAACCAAGTTCCTTTTCAGCCAAATTAATATAAATAAAAGAAAATTATTAAGTGACTGAAAAGAAAATGAAAATAATAAAAAAAAAATCAAGAAAAGAGTAAAGAACATTCACACTTAAATTACATTCGTACTTAATTCATTTGTCGTCCACTCAAACTAGACTTAACTTTGAGACTCTTACAACTCTATCTGTCACAACTTTACAGTTTAAAGAGACAGAGAAAGCATGAGATTTAACCGCGAATTAAATCTGAATGGATCAGTGTTCGACCATTATGGACTTAAAATTGAGAAACGTTTGAGTAGACTTTCCGACTATGAGAGGTTTAAAAAAAATATTTGGTGATCAGCTTAGTTAGCGTAAGCGGAGTAAGCCAAGTTGTTGGCCTCGGTCTTGGTGCGGGACCAGCCACCGTCCCAGCCTTGCGAGTGCTGGGCAGGCGCAGCCACATGATGCTCATGGGATTCCCAACCGTGGGGCTCCCAGGACTCTTCCTGAGATTTCTTGGCCAACAGGCTCTTGATGATACCAAAGATTTTGAAGAGGAAGGCAATTTTAGCGATCAGGGCGATCTTGAAGAGAGAAGCAGCGATGACGACGATGGCGGCGACCACGATGGCGACGGCTTTAGCCTTGGCAAGGAGGAGGAGGGGGATGAGCATTTTCAACTTCTTCTTGATCTGCTTCTTCTTCTTGCCACGGCTCTCTTCAACTAGAAAAAATAGAGTTCATGAATTCTTATTCCACGGACACATTTTGGGAATAAGGAACTCGAATCGTGTATAAACGTTTTCTGTGTGTGTGTTTGAAAATTAAAAGTAAATGAAATACACTATAGTCATAAAAAGAAAGGCACAATAAATATTTGTAACAGGAATTGAACCTGCGACTTCTGGTTCGAAGTACTAGTCGCTTTACCGACTTCTGATTTACGATATTTCGCTTCGCAAGCACTAAGACATAACAAATATTTAAAATCATTATAAAAATAACTCAACATTTCACTGCAGCAATTAGTGACATTACGGATATTATTGACTTCTGACTGTTTTGCAGAATCAAACATTTTAAACACGGCTGATATTTTACTAAAAAAGTGTAATACCTTCATCATTGATAGACCTAGATTCCTGATCATCTTCATCAGCGCCAGCATAGCTCAGTTCAAGCTCAGTGGACTGGAGAAGAGCTGAGGTCCTTTCCCAAAGCTTGTCAGAGACCTGCTTGGTCCTCAAGGCCGGGTCCTCAGAGAGATTCTCCAAACTCCTGGCTTCTTTAGGGTTGCTGTTCAGGAGGGTGACTCCATCGAAGATCTTGAGCTTACGAGCAGCACTCAGCTTGTCACTAACTTTAAGTGCTTGTTCCTGTAAATTACAAAATTTTTGAGAAATGTTCAACCATTTTTTTGGACCGTGCCAGAAAAAATACCAAAATATTTAAGGCCCCTAATTAGTAAGGTAAAAAATTTAATGCAAAGATGTCAAGATACGAAAGATACAAGATTCCTAAAGCGTAAACATTTTTAAATGTCATCTCAAGAATGTTTGCGTGTATAAAGCCCTTGGCAAGCCGTGACCTTTTCGATGACAATTAAGAAAAACTTTTCTTTAGTAACAGTGAATAATGACTCGTTTGGTGTCTATAGCAAATTATATTGATGTATCTAATGTGACCTACTAATTACAAATCGCTTTCACTTTATGACCATATTTAGCAGGATTTGACACTTGTTTTCCCTTTCTCTTATGTTCATATTGAATAAGGATTTTCTTTCTTTTGTGACATCTGTCTCCGTAAAATCCTTAAGAATTTATTTATTAATTTCACTTTTACTATCGCTTACGGTGACCTATGACCAAAGTTCAACACATTTTTCAAGAAATGAATTTCAGAGGCTCAAAAATTTTGACACTAGGTTTTGGTTGTCCTAATCGTCTTAAAGTTTTAAGTCCAAATTTTAACACAACACAAGCACTTCCTACCTTCAGGCACAGGGACAAATCACTGTTACAGTTAGCCAAATTCCCAACGATGGCATGAAGCACTGAATCTTCAGAACTGACCGGAACACTGGACACGTATGCCACAACACTTAAAACCACTAAAAAGGTCTTCATCTTGCTGTTGCTCTGGACTCGACTAATCCAAGATCGTTCGAACTGTGATGATGATTCGATTGAATCAGTATTTTTTATCTAAATCCCCCCACTCAGTTGTTTACCAAATTTACATTTTAATGTCATATATCCCATACGGAAACTTGACGATACTATGCAAAAGTGCGTGGCATACTTTTTTTTATTAATATTTATGTATATTCGGAATTCACGTTCGATTTTTTTGTCTACGTGAAGGTTAAAAGCTGTCGCATGTGAGATATTGGGCGGTGGGCACTTTCTCCAGATTCCTGGAGTAGGTAGGTAGGATTGGATGGCTCTATGAGACATAAGATAAGCATTTAGTCGTGGTTTCGATCCGTCGTGAGATGATTTTGTTTACGACTGTCTTTATGTAGTTTTAGTTTTCTGTGAACGTCTGTTTGCATAAATTAGGATGAGAATTACCGTAAGATAAATATTTGTCAAATACTTAAAGTGAAAAGCCATCTGACTAGTATAATCATCAAAATGATCATCCAAGAAACTTATGTCAAAGTAGTAATTAACGTGCTAAAGTAGTAATCAAATTTATTTTGTACAATTATCAGCTGTTTTGACTTTGCCTAGCAACATTCATCTTTTACCAAATTAGGTGCAAGCAACAAAAAGTATTGAACAAGTAACATAATAATATTATTATTTTAATAAGCAATTATTTGGAAGATGCACGATTTTCTCGTTATTGAAGTTAATGTGTTTATTGTTTGGTGTCTCATTATGTCTAATCTAGTTAAATTATGGTTGAGTGTTTTATCTTAAACAATCATTACTCTTTACGATTCTTCTACATTCCATAGTTTTTGGTAACCTATATGTCACCTCTAACACTCAAAAGAAAATTAATATTACGATGTTTTTAAAATATTACAAATATATATATAACTAAAAACTGTTGAGTGTACTTGTGATTAGCAATTTATTCAACTTTTCTTCTATACTTACAACTGAAGAAATGCTTAACTTTTGATAAATTATATAATTGTCTGAAAAATGTAGGTCATGGTACCTAACAGTAGTAAATAAAACTTACTTCGGTTGTCTATATATATGTTACAGTCATAGTGATTAATGAGCGATTATACATAATGACTAGTCATTATGGATAATAGCTAAATTCACTAGACAGTGTAATAAATTAATCACATTATCTAGTTATTATTCATAATATCGTGTCAAAGTTAGCCAAAGTAATAATACGGTCTTTATCTTAGGTTCACCCTTGTTTGATCGAACAACATTTGATATAATATTACTCAATCGAACAACGTTTAAGAAAATCATCACTTTGTATAATGTCGTTTGACATAATTTTCAGTTCGTCGAATATTTATTTGCTATATCAACATTTGCGCTAATGATCAAAAGGTATAATGTTCATTTGATATCCACACTCCTGCCTAAAAAAAAAAACCTAACCTAACCTAAATTAGGTGAGGTTAGGTTTTTTTTTTTATTTGTTAAAATCTATGTTTATTGAGGTGAAAATATTATCTTATGTTATTTTAATTGTTAAAATAATCTTTCTGATATGTATGCTTAAGGAAAATTGAAATACAAATTTATTCTTAAACGAATATCCACTTGTTTTATCACTTTATCCAATTCTTTGAAGATATTATGTATAATAGCTAGTTATTGTGATTAATTTTGTGTGAATTATCACTTTATCCAAATTGAGTAGATATTATTAATAATAGCTAGACAATATACATAATATCTAGATTAATCACTTTGGCTGTAACATATACACTGCAAAAAGAGTTTATTCGGTACCTTGTATAAACTGGAAAACAAAAAACTTTTAGGGGTCTTCATACAAATATCAGAAACCAAGCTTATTGTTTATTTTTTTTGTCTTTTACCGATAAACTAGGATCAAATTTCGATCAATTGGTGAGGATATTTGGAGGTTAGCCTCGCAATCAAATAGCCATTTATTCATGTTGAAGATTGAAATGTTTATTGATGAACTCCAGCTGCCCAACTAAACCTTAAGAGGTTCAAATAATATGGCACCTCAGAAAAAATCCTTTAACGTGATAACCACTCTCACTTGCTGTAAATTAAATTAAACATTTGATGGATACTTGGTAGGAATAAAAAAAAAACAAAGGTGTAAAATTTTCTTTTGTATTTACAAAGGTATGAGATATTCGCATTCTTTCGGCTGTTAGGTTAAGCAGTAGGTCAGGATTTGAAGTGCGTGATCAGCTGCAACGCATCGCCGCGCCGACAGAACGCGGGAGACGTTGCATGGCGGTTCAGGTTTAGTCAGTAAGAGTCTGACACTACCCACTTCCTCCCCCGAGGAGGTGGGAGTCCATAAGGATTCCCCCGCCTTACAAAAGAAGGTCAGGATCTGATGATGAGATTTCAGGAACATCGAGGGCAACCCCTAAATTATAGGCAATAATAGGCGCTTATTACGTTTTTACCATACTTTCTAAAGTTGTAAAATAATTTGCTTCTAATAAACTATCATGGTACCAGGACAATCTAATGATAGCAGGAAAAAACCCTGCGTCGGATTTCATGAATGATAAGTTAAACTATTTTTTTTCTCTTTGTTCCAATTTGCATTATAATTATATTTTAATGCACTTCTAAAACAAACATTGAGTTAGTAAAAAAAACAAAAAAATTGCATGCCGTAAGGCGAAATTTCTGAAGCTGTTATGTAATATTGTGGATATTGTAAGCTAAATATAAAGTGTTATATCTGAAAGAAAATTTCACGATTTCAGAAATCTTTTGACTTGGACCTAAGCTTCAATCTTTTGATCGTGTAGGTATATGTACCTACATATTTTATTTGCTTGTGACTCTACATAGCTTTTTATCATATTGTAACACCCCAATGTATTACCTACATTCTAAGCAAATAAATAATAAATAAATCTATTTTATTCTTCTCAAAGTTCAAAAATTGAATAAATGTGACTTTGAAGTACTTTATTTTATTGCTACTCGTTACCTTCTTTGGAAAATCATGATCTTTATATTGTCAATTTTGTTAAAAAAAAAAACAATGTATCCTTTGTTCTAAGGCTTCCTCAGCTTCTCATTTATTGAACCTCTCTTCATACTAGTATCCAGATTCTTCTGTTGATGATATTTATGACTTGAAGTAGTGAATCCGATGAGTTTGTGATAGGACATGTGATAAAATTCTGAATTATTGCATGTTAATAAATAAGTGATGAAATTACATATTATTATGTGTGAAATGACGATAAATTGTATTCTAATGGTGAAGTAAGCTAGATTAGCAAAAAGTATTGAAATCTTTTTAAGGTTAATTTTAACTGGTCGTTGGTAGGAAAATAGTTATTTAATGCTAAATATTTTCTCAGTATTCTTCGAACATTACAAGTGACTTCCAAATTTTAAGTAAATTATAAAACCAAATACTTTGAGTAATAATAAGTTTTTTGCATGGTACACAAATAAGACAATTAAAATAAAATTGAGCATAAATATTTATTTAAATAATAAATTAAGACTGAGGTACTTGTGCATGCTTACGACAAACATGAATAAATAGCACACATTCACACAAATAAATACACATTCATTCTATTTTGGTTCATTGGCTGAGGTGACCAGCGTAGGCCAAGGAGGCGCCATCGCTGGCTTGCCTGCTCCAACCCTGGCTTGCAGGCTCGTAAGAGTAGCCACCATGTTCCTCATGGTGTTGAGGCGCGGCGTAAGACACGGAAGATGAGGAACCTCCCTTTCCTTTAGAGAGGAGTTTCCTGATCAGGGTCACAGCTTGCATGGCGAAGGCGATCTTGCCCAAGAACACGGCCTTGACGGCGACGAAAGCGATGATTCCGAGGAACAGGGGGATGAGAGCAGCCATCTTCAGCTTCAAGAGGAGGAGGAGGGGCAACAGCTTCTTGATCTTCTTCTTCTTCTTGCCGCGAGCTGTAAACAAAATTGTATTAGAGATCGGAAGTCAATTCCAAGTGGTGAAATTTTTGGGTGATGTAATGGCCAGGTGTTATAATCCTGATTTAATGTTATGGTGAATGATGTAACTTTTCAAGTTAAGTCTGTATAATAAATGCTTGTTACTGTAATAAATTATTAGGTCATTTATTAAACATTTTTTTTTGCATTTCTCTCAAATACCGGTGATTTGTGATAAAAAAATGTTCAAGTCAATTTATAGTATTAAAGATTTGAGAGATGTCACAGCAATTATTGATTCTACTCAGAATGCGTGAAGAATTGATTAAATAACAATCGTGAAATCGTTTGTTTAAACATTTCGTTTGCACATACTTGTAAAGGGCTTTGTCTAGCATCAGAGTATGTAAATATGTGCGGAAGAGAAAGCTGTGAGGTACCTAGGTTCCAATGTATTGTTTGAAACTCGTTTGGCACTTTAGTAGTAAAGTTTCTTCTCAGATTCTGACAATAGATTTGTTTATGGCATTGCTAATGGCATTTGCGGGTTTACAAATGTGGAGACCGTACGAGTTTTCGACTTCATTTATTTTATGTAATGGAAATCCGTGCTATTGAACGGGTATAATTTTTTATAAGTATTATTATGCTAATGAAGTTACGACCAATGAGATTTTTGATTTGAAGTGGGAGGAGTTTGATCATGTAACCTGACATGTTTTTTTACACTTGTTCATATACTATTTTTTGTAACGATTTTGGCTGTGATAATTACCTTCCTCATCTAAGGCCCTTGATTCTTGGTCGGGGGATGACAGACGCAACTGCAGTACGTGGTTTTCTAAGAAGTCCTCGACGTTGTCAGCGATTCTCTCGTTGATCTGGAACTCTCTGGCTTGGGGCTCTTCAGCCAAGGGCTCGTAGCTGCGAGCCGACCTGGCAGAGCCGGTGTTCACCAGAGACATGCCTTCGAAGATGTCCAGGTCTTTCACGACGGCAAGACGTTCGGTGAACTTGAGGGCTTTTTCCTGTGGATAATTATTTTTGATTTAATTTTTGTTTCTTGTTGAGATTTTTGTTTGAGAATTACGATGGGTTAAATTCTGTCTTTAAAACTTATTTTAATACTGATATTTAATTTTATCAGATAAAAATCTATTGTATTTTATTTGAATTATTTTTTCATGTAAAATATTGTATTTTTATTTTATTTTATTTTACAGAAATATAAATATTCATTGAAAACTATTTCAGCAAGTTAAATTATCTCGTAAAATTGAATATTGTCTCGTAAAAATCATTATTTTAACTGCAAATCCACAACAAGTAGCCACTCGTTTAACTTAATTGCTTTTACTGAAAATTCAATGAGCTTTAAACAACGGAACTCATTTCGGATTCTGGTCACTGACACTTCACATCACTTGGGTATCCACAATATTCACCTTCAGACATAACGAAGTATCGGTTTCTATGCACTCGGTAACAGCACCCACTAGGTTTTCCGCAACACCGTTTTCTTGCACTGGACTGCAACGCACTGCAGCCACAAAGGCTAACAAAGCAAATAGCTTCCACATTTTTATTTTATTAAACTCAACTTCACTGGATGCTTGTACTTCAAGTGCCAACGTTGGCAAACTTATGATGATTTCCCAAAAAACTGATGGATTTTATCCTTCGCCTCCCCACCACGATTTTTTGACAATATGACGTAAAGTGTGTGCGCACTGTTTGAAGTCGTGTGCTAACTGATCAACCGTAGACCGTTTAAACTTACGCGTAAGGATAAGTAGAAAAATAAATATTGGATGATAGAAAGCGAAGTTTGCGTTTACGACATCTAAAACACTCATACGTTGTGAGCTGTGCAAATTGAAACGAAAGAAAAAGTGTGATTGTTTGATTTTTCGTAAGCCTCAACTCGGAGGTGAAAATTAATGGCGTAATTTCTAAAAACACGTTGTAACGTTAAGTTTTATAATGTTTTCGTTGTTAAATATATTTTAAAGTGAAATTCATTGTTCGCTCTCTCATGAACCCTGTCTAATTTGATATGTAGCTATTTTTTTAATACTTTGTTTTCGAGGTCGTCTCCTAAACCGGAAAGCTTTGCGTATGGTACGGAAACTTTCTGTCGCTACTCTTAGATTAACATTTTCTTAACTTTTTTCGTATTTAAATTTTGTTACCGATATTATGTGGTTTTATCGCATTTTTTAGTATTTTTGGGAGCATCGGTTTCGTGCTAACGGTTCGAAGTTTAGAAAATACTGATAAAACAATCTTTTCAAAATGTTTAATGATGAAACTGAATAAACTTTCGTTTTTTATATATGAATATATTTTAACTGAGTTTTATACGATTTTGTTATAAAAAAATAATTTCTTTAAGATTATTGTGCAAGATATTAACGTAATTCAATACGTCATATTGGATTTGATTTTTATTCATTTATTTATTCAGAGCGTTTTTACGGATCTTTGTTCCTCATTAGTATTATTGCATAATAAACTGCAGTTTTAAACGTTGTTTCTGAATTGTAATTGAAGTAATAAAACTACGAATTCTTAACCTAAATTCAATGCATAAAACAGTAAAGGAAATTCATAATTCCGATAGTAGCTCAATTTGTCTGTTCCGCTTTGATGGCTAAACCAACAAACCGTTTTATATAAAATTTGAAACAAAGTTAGGTAAAATTAAGGCATCACATTAACTTCATTTTGTAATAATATTCGACATTAAACTGAATACAATCATGGATGAAAACTACACAAAAACAAAAGCGACAATTTCCCAAAAAAAAAACCTTTAATATAAAAATTGTACGCTTCGCATAGCAACAAATGTCTAGGTCACAATTATTATAAAACGATTAAATAATTGAGCTCAAGTGTACAAATTGTGCCGGTTATATAACTATAGAGCGGGTGAAAGCTTACGTGAAATATTTCTTAAAACCAAGAGTCATCGAGACGCCTGCAAGACTTGCAAGGAAAGCGTATGTTAATGAATACAAATGAGGTACTGTGAATGAATTCTGTAGTAAAATGCAGTTATGTATGTTTGCGATTGATTGTAATGTTCTGTTGCAATCTTGTGTGTGATTTTATCTTTTGTCGTTTGATGGAGTAGCTTAGACTTTTGTACCATTATGTTAATAGTAATGTTAAAATTTAAAAATGTTTTTTTTTTTGTTTTATTGACTTTTTTTCTGTTCAAGGGACCGAACAAATAATTAACTATAGACCATTTTTTCAATTTAAATTTTAAAGAGGTAGTGACTAGGGTTAGAATAAAATATGTTTTATAGTATTTAATGATGTTTTAGTTACTTAGTCAAGAAATAAAAGAGCAAGTTGCTATTTTGGAAAAGTTCAACCCCAAAATTGTCTTACTAATTACTAAAAAGAAAATACGAAGAGCTCGTCTTAATTATCTAAAGACCTGCATACATGAATTAAAAGCAACAAAAAAGTAAACCACAAATATTTACACATTAAGTACTAATGTAGAATTTTAATGTGAAACGTGTGTGCATGTCGCTGTCCACTTTAAGGGGGCTAAGGGGGGTAAACAAAATACTTTGAGAACTATCTCGAGATGCCGTTGGTTATTTGAGGCCACGAATACAACCAGTCAAACACGTTGTTTCTGAGGCCTCAGAGGTTCTACCAATATCTCTTTTAGTAATATAACTGCAGTTGTGGAAAAGAGACAGAGCACTATTTTGTGTAGAGCGGTGTCTCTTTCCTACAGCTTCAATAATGTTGCTTTAGCAGCTAGTGGCCTCAGATTGTGAAGCTGTATTCAACGTTGATGTAGGTATAATTGTCTCCTAATTCATCTAATTTATCTTTAACGATGAATTTATTCTAAGTTCACCAGCGTTTTATGAAGTCAATTTTAATTTTATTTGTTATTTGACCAATGGGTTTAACCAGTGTCGGGATCTGGCAGCTACAATACAAAATACGGGTAATATAACTTAGATTTTGGTAGCGACTCTATCTATTGCATTGCCATGACGTATGAGTAAGGTTGACCGTTGGATGTATAGGTTTTTCAAGCAAGAACTGAAACCATAGAATAAAACCTAAATTAAAATTACTTCATTCGGAAAGCCGATTCAAGAGCTATGAAACCACCGACAGAGACGCCAAACACCCTTCATTTTGTAACGAGGGTAAACAATAAAGACAAAAATTAATCAGAAAACAAACATATTACTTATACCAAAATAGGTTTTATTACTTTTGCCGTAACGTACCTTTTTACGTAAGATCCTAATTTAAATCAGCATGACTCCTTACGTCCTCATTTCCATACTTACTCATGTCAGGATGCGGAACAAGGAGTGTTTGTTACATCACGCGAAGTATTTAGGCCGCTTTCTATCATAACCTACACAAATTCCTACAACGCCTATGATTCTGTTTGCTTAGATTTCACAGAAACTTACAAAGAGCTTGTTGTTAGGTTTATTCGTTGCTATGGAAACGGTGGAAAGATACGGCAGTGTGTTGTGTCTTGAGAAAGCAATACAACTGCATTGTAGAGCCGAAATTGTACAGTGATTTGTAAGTAATGTTATTTTTCCTTGTGTCACGATTAATACTACATTTTTGGAGAGGCCTTAATGCCCAGCAGCGGAGTAGGTTAAGGCACATTGAATAAATTAAATCTAACGGCTGTATTTAAGAATAGCGCTGTGCTAAGTCATCATCATCTTCTTCCTTTATTCCATTTTACTTGGGGTCGGCGCAACACGTTTTTTTCTTCCATTCTCCCTTATCAGACGTCACACTATCATTTACTCCTTTTTCATTTATATCATTCCTTATACATTCCATCCGACTAAGTAACGTTCTTAAAAGTTTATTTACCTCTACAGTTCTCTTGGCCAACAAAAACAGCGTTAAAGTCAAGACTTTGCACAGCCATAAAACTATTTCGTTTCAGAGCAAAATGATTTAAAGTAACTTGAACAAGCTTTAATGGTAGGTTAGATTAAACCATTCAACCACAAATATAATTCTAAAGATGTAATCACACGTAAACATAAAGTTTAAATTACAAGTAATGTAAAAGATGACTTGTATGAAGCGGGCAACGAAGGCAAAGGTCAGAAAACAGTTGCGATTGCTGTACCGATAGCTTTTAAATTAAATATACGATTAACTTTAACTTTTTTGAGGTAATAACATATTTTTTTGTTTATATATTGCATGAAATGTAAGTGGAGAAAAGGAGAGCCTCTCCTTTTTAAAGAGATGTAGGATAATGTATTTTTTTGTTATATACTGAGTGAAGACGTATTTTTGTAGAGAGAAAGAAGGAGCATTGATTTATAACTATCAGTATTGCGTACTCTCAGATTATTTTTTTGGACTCCAGACCAAAATTCCACTAAAACGTAACAGTAATATAAATGACTAGAAGATAAGATAAGATTTATTTGTCAATACATATTGTGTAGATAGGTGCAAAAAAATATATATTTTGATATGCTCTGCCTATTGGCATACAAAAAAAAAATTAAAAATTAAAATAGAAAAAAATCTAATAATCAGAAGAAATTATAATATAAGTAGCGTCTTGCTCTCGCTCCTGCAACCAACTTAATTTTGTTAATCAAAGAAGACATTTGGTTTCTATTTCCAAGCTAAAATCCAACACCCAAGCTCTCATAAATCTAAAACCACAAATAGAGGTCAACAATACACCCACATTTATAAAAATGTCACACATAGATGAGGTTAAGGGGAATGTGTGTCAGTGCCCTTTAGTACCAATGCGTCCAATAGCTTGCTTTCTACATAATTAGAGGCTGTACCGGAACTTTGGCTTGCGTAAGGTGACGGCGGGAAACTGGCCTGACTGGATCTTGGCTGGGTACTTTTTCGATGTATTCAAGAGATTTTGGGTGCTAAACATTCTTGGTGGAGGCGGAAGACTGGATGGTATTTTAGTAGAGGATATGATTGAAAAACTGCCTTGATTTTTAATGTTTTTTTTTTTGTGTTAAATACAAAAATCACATAAGGTGATTGTCAAACTATTTTTAATCTTGACTCTGCCACTAGAGTCCGTATTCAATTGTTATAAAACACTCTACATCTTTTAAAAATATAGAAATAGGTGAGAAAGATGAAAAGAAAGAGCACAACAAAATATTTGGGATAGGATCAAAATCAAAATCAGGATGCTTGATTAAAGATTTTTCCCATATAAAACTACAGATTTTTAAAATGTTTGAGGCATTCAATTTTAATGACGGATGGCGTCGGAAATATTTACATAGTGCGTAATTGCGTATAGATGAATAACCTACGTTGACCACATACTTGAAAATTATGGCCTCGAAAGCTAGTCTGTGAAGATAAGAGACATTTCTACAAACTTAAGGCATGTAGATGACAATGATGATAATATTAAATACATAGTCGACTATTTATCAACGAGACAACTTTAGTAATGACTTTTTAAGTAAGAAGTTTTAAAACACCGCTTACATTTCATTACAAGAACGTTTTATATCTAACCATCTTTCAATACTCCAAAAAACAAAAGACACTTGAAAAAAAAACGCCCAAAAAACTTAAAGCTACAATAGCCACAAAGAGTCTACATAAAACAAAAATCTAGTGACCCAATACATGAGATAACTCGGAACGTAACATAACCCTGTACTTATCCTATAACCAGCAGATGAAAGTGCCGTGAGTCAGAGCTACTTGCAAGGCGCTGACCTTGACAACGGGACTTCGTGGCTCGATACACACGGCGGGTTTTTTATGAGCTTTTCGAATAATGTTTTTTTTGTGATTTTATTCGAATGTTTTTATTCTAAACTGACAGTATTTGGTTCTCAGTTGTGTGTTGAAGTTTAGACAAACTTTGGAATAAAAAAAAAACCTAATCAATTAAAATATTTATTTCCTTTTTTCTGGCCAAGATGAAAAAAAGGTAAAAAAAATTGCTGTCCAAGAAAAAAAAAAGAAATGAGCAGTGTACAATGTTACTTAAATATGACTTTTTTGATCAAATTATGTGTATGTATTGTAATTCTTCAAGTGTCTAGTTCCGAATAAATTTTGCGTTGTAATATCTGCATTGTCTAGTAAGTATTCAAACAGCTATATTTTTTACAGTTGTGTCGTTTACCTACAGTTTATTCAAAATCCTTGAACTAAACATATGTTGAAGACATTAAAATCTAACCTAATAATAGAATCCAGTTATTTAAATCGACCTTGAGGATAACGGTTTACGTATATTTATTAATATATTTCTACGTATAATATAGCTTATTGAATATGCAAATATTTTACATTACGTGAATGTATTAAAAACTAGCTTTCTCTTTATTTTGCTTTTTCGTCCTCATTTTTTATTATTTTAATTTATTGTTTTTTTCTTTTTAGCGTCAATTAGGTTTACATAGATAGTTAGATCATTTTTAGAATGGTCATTTGATTTTATAACATTTTATTATGCATGCATATATTGTGGTTATGCACTCAAAATGTTAATTTACTTAAGCGTTTTCGTATTGAATTACTTTTTTAAATGTCAACTGTTTAAAGAGATGCAAATATCGGTATCACAAATGTATTATCTAACATACATTCTCGCTTTTACTAAATCATAATGTTGGATTTTTTTTGCATAAGCTACCTAATATACAAAAAAATATTAAGTGTTTATACATCGAAGAATCCTATGCCTACATGTCACTTTAAAAACATACCGAAACGTTTCGAACAAAAAAAAATACGTCAAGAATTATACACAAAAAGCTTTCGCATAAAAATTATCGACTAGTGTGATCAGACGTCAAAATTCAGGCGCGGCCGGCACTTTCGCGGGCGCACCTTTACCACCTGACTCGCGCCGGAAACGAACTTGTATACCTACTGTCTACCATCACATCTCAACGCAAGATCGTTGCTGATGCGGAAGAGAGATAAAGCTATATATTGTGTAGAGTGCTATCTCGTTTTTACGAGAGTAAGATGCTTGATTGAAGGTTTCGTGGTACGTTTTCTTGAGTTTTGTAACGATGACATACCAGTAACACGTGATGAAAGGCATTCAAATTATGTGGGTTTGGGAGAAGATAGGAAGTCAGGTTTTATTGGTTGCAAAAGTTATTAGTTTTAATTGTGAAGTTACGTATAGGAGATGAAAGCTTGGGAACTTTTTGATGAACTACGTTAGTAGTTACTTTACAATAAAGTTACCTCGGAAGTTATTTAGGACTTAAATTAATTACTGTCATCATAAATACTCAATCCTTCCCAAAGCAAAACGAGGTGTTCTTAAAGGAGATATAAAAGACTGGTGTTACTACTAGGTATATTAGTCATCATGAAAATACATCAATCTACGCAGCTATTATTTTATGTGGGCCGTCGACTCCTTCGCGTTCGCGCCATTTTTCACTAAGTTTTCCGGTATTCGCTGGTCATGACAAGCAAGACGCGCTGATTGAAAAATTTCCTAACTAAACTTTTACTCCAATTCGATTTAGGTAATTTAATTTTGGACACACCAAACTTAGCAACTTAGCATTTGTTTTATTTGGTGTAGATTGCTTACAGGAGTTGCAACGATGTTCGGGTTTGTATGTGTGTGAATTTGGTTTAACCTATTTACGACGTCAAGGAACCTGAATTAAAGTAATATTGGAAATTGGAATTATCAACTTGCAGTGAGCTATTATGGTGAGCAATGCTCACATATACCTTATGGAAAGAGAGCCATAGACCTCTTTGGCAAACCATTAAACATTTACAGGCCAGTGTAATAATAATAATGTACTGACCAATTTTGGACACGACGGCTAAACTTACTATGTCACCAGCTACGCGGGACATAATAATTAAATATTACAGTGCACTAGCGTATTCGAAAACACAGGTGCACTCTCTGTTCCCTTACTCTCATAGCCCTCTGGGACAAGACCGGAAAGAGATCAGGCGCAAAACCCACATTTTACGTGCCTTTCAAAACACGGAAGTCATAATATTTATGTCACACACAACATTTTTGAAAAGTCGGTGCGCATCTAGGATCGAACTCGAGACCTTAGATTTTGCATCTAGGCTATCAAAGCTTCTGGTATAGCAACCTGGATGAGTCAACATATTCCTCCCAGTAAAAATAGACCAACCAAATGTAAATCGGAAACAAAATCCAATTAAAAAATAAACTTACCGAATTGCTTTCAGAATTACCTATCGAGTTTCTAATATTCCTACAATGTTAATTGAAGCTAATATTAATTATGTATTCGTATAATTACGTAGCATTATTACAGCTATAAATTATATTTAGAGTGAAAGTTCTTGCTTGTTATAAAACGCATTATAGACTATATTTTGGGTGATACGTAACTTACAAGGTTATGTGAATTCCGTGTGAGTCTTCGCGAGGAAGCAAATCGTGTTTCTTAGGTTATAAGAAACTCTATCGCTTATTGCACGTTTCTTCCTGACTAACGTCATAATTGGTTTTATTAGGCATTTCAATGTAAGCATTTCATTTCCTGCACTAAGTAATCTTAGTTCCTAATTGCGTGTAAAATTATTTTGTGTCTGTTACATCTTTTTATATATTTTTTAACAAAATAAATATCCTCCTATTTTCCAAATTTTTTTTTAGCATATTTCCCACATTACGTAAAAATATTCAAATGTTTTGTTCCCAAATATTTTTAACTAGCGACCCGCCCCAGATCCGCCCAGCCTTAAAAAAAAACTAGTTCATTATCCGTTACGTAGTTTTTAGGATAATTAAGCGGACATACAGTCACAGCGACTTTATTTTACACTATGAAGTAAAGTTTACTTCAACAACACAAATTAAAACCAGCAGAAACTGACTTCGTAAACCTTAAACTCAAAAATCATTGCGGTTGAGAGAATCAATACCAATACTAAAACCAAATAGTAGAAACCAGTAATAGCTTTTGAAAACACGTGAACATTGGAACCACCGAGCATTGAGCACCCATTCACCCCAGTGAAAAGCTAAGGAATGCTGCAGACGAAACACATCCGTAATGCTTTCCACGTAGACATCCTAAACACATGTCGTTTGCGGGTGTCGCGGGCCTATTCTGATGTATTCACATTGTATTATTGGAATATAAAACGCAATACTATTTTATTGGCTTTAGTTTTTCATTTTTTGATTGCTACAGGAAAAAGAAAAGCAATGTGTTCATATGTATATAGGTTTGTATGTATTTTTTTTTAATCATGCAGTGTAGCTTGATGATTTTTAAAAGACTCGTAAGAAAAAAATATTGGATTGTTCATGATTATCTCTTTATACGCAGTGGTGCAAGTATTCTAACGATACTTCAAAATTGGTTCAAACATTTAGGTGCTTGATGAAACAGAGAAACTCACGCTCACATGTTTACACGAACCCTGAAACTATGATGATGAAACTGCATACTTTTTATTTTTCAATTAAACGAACTATAAAATACTCAATTATTTATTGCATTCCATATGTTACAGAGATGGTAAAAAAAGTAAGTTAAGATCACTATGGACCCTGTCAGGTACGCAAAAAATAAATAGGTTAAAGAATTATTCCCAAATGTTACTTAATATTAGGTCTCTAGTAACTATAGTTTCCAATGCTCTTTATCTTTTAAATCTAACACCAAACTAAGGTTTCCAGATTATTTTAACAACATTAAAATTTCTTGTGTACAGAATAGTGGCATTATGACGGTAAATAAGTTGTAAGGCACAGATCCGGTTGCATAGTCAGACGGACTGAATAGTTCGCTGTCTAGTACTAATACTATAGGTAACCTTATAGAATGTGCTTGTATATTTACGCAAGATGACCTATAGTATAAAGATTATGATGATGAGAAAACTGTAGAGATTGGTGAAGTGAGTAAAGATGAAAGAAAGGGAGAAGTAGATGTAGATGTTATAACAGATCTGTAAGATAAAGAAGTTAGTCGGGGTGATAATGTAGTTCCCGTTGATAATACTATAAAGACTAGTTGCCTGGTAGATAAAGTACAAGGCATAGGTTAGGTACTTAGCTATGGCACCGCTAGGAAACGGTCAAGAGAAAACATCTTGGGAAAACCTCGATTCTAAAAAAAATAAGTCGAGAAGCAAATAAGTGAGCCTGATGATCAAAGGTATTTCGCTCACAATACAAGAAGTGGGTTGTTGCTCAGTAGTGAAAAAAAATTCAAGCTAGTACACATTGCTAACACGTACTGCCCATTTCTATTTAAACCCTTTGAAAGCAACCGACAAAAGTTTACGTCGATTAAGTTCGATTAGCTTCTTCAAATACATTCTCACCACCTATTTATCTATTTAAAGGTTTAAAATTTGCCTTAGCTTGACAAATAGTTTCAAGAATACAATCTTAAAGTATCAAGCTCTCATCATTATTGTACTGACTCACATCCAATAAATGCTATGCTTTGATACTAATTATCGTACTATGGGAACCTTTTTTATCATCATAATTTTTCTATGAAAGTGTTAATTAATTTTATAATTATTGGTAAGCGATTTAAGTGTGAGTAGCAAACAAACCTTGCAATTTGCTTCTTTTCCAATACCGTTTATGGACAAATTTTGACGCCTTGACGTGTATATTAAGTATCTTCGTTTAAATGTATTTTTGTAGTTTAATGCAGTTGGGAAAAATAATCATTAGCATAGTATTAGCAATCAGCATTGGATTGATTATCTATCAATTGATTTAGGCAAAATATTTTTTGACTACTAGATTTGATAATAATAAAGCATGGAATTTAGATGCTTATTTATGGATTTTATAGAATAACTAAGTATTCACCTTATTTTATGATACTAAGTATAACTAAGTACCGATATCAAATACCAAACAAATAAATTAAACATTTCCTTCGATGTGTTGTATAATCATGATGTGGTAGGCTATGTGCTATAATGAGAAATTGTAAAATATTGGGAGTTAGTACAAAAAATATACAAAGAAATATTTTTAAAAGTTGTCTTTATTGACTTTTTACGTGGATCCATCGTAAAATAAATTAATCATCGCACAAACAAACTGTTAACATCCTTCGCATTAAATAAACATTGGTTTGTAATAAATATGACTTGACTTGTACCCATACACATACAAAAAATAAAAACAAAATGACTAAAAACAAAAAATATGAAATAAAAATATATAAATATATAAAATATCTTTGGAACTGAAAACTTAAAATAATAAAATGTACTATCATTTGCCCGCTTCAAAAGCGAAGCGTACTTAAACATAATAAATAAAAATACTTATATACAAAAAGAGAATAGACTAATAGTATCAGTCATTACTTAAAATAAAAAAAAGATATATATAGATATAACTTAGCATGTGTATCGAACGGTGGTCAATATATACAAGAAGAAAGATTTTATCGTAGAGAGTAATAAATTAACTTTACCTAAAATAAATAAGTTAATAATTTAGGTTTACGCCTGTTTGACGTGGCCTCCGTAAGCCAAGTCCTGGGCGTCGTTGTTGGACCTTCCCCAGCCACCGCTGGACTCCCAGCCGTGGTGCTCCTCATGGGCAGGCTCAGACCAGCCACTGCTCTTCTTAGATTCGAGGAGTTTCTTGAGGGCGCCGAAGGCAGCGGCGATGAAAGCGATTTTACCGAGGAGGTAGGCCTTGAAGACGGCGAATGCGATGATACCGAGGAACAGAGGGATGAGGGCGACGAGCTTCAGCTTGATGAGGGCGAGGATGGGGAGGAGCTTCTTCAGCTTCTTCTTCTTCTTGCCACGGCCTGGAAAATAGAAAGAATTGTCAAATTAGAATCAAATGTTTCAAGTCTTAAAGTTGAAATTTCATTGAACTTGAAAAGATTAGAAATAAAATCCAAGACACAATAGAAAAATAAAGTAAAAATTCTCAGTAAACTACAGTTCTAAAAAGTATTGACATCTCTCTTAATCCCATAGAATTCTCACGTCGCTCACTAATTACATCAAAAACAAATCAACTTAACAAAAGAATAACCGTCCGTTTAATTTCACATAGCGAACCGAGAGGAATCTTGCTAACAAAAAGCTTTCCCACAACATAGATGCCTTTGTAAACGTAGCAACGACAATTAAAAGAAAGCTATCTCAAGTTTTGGCATTCATAGTTGAATTAATTTATAACTTCTTTGAGAAAGTTCCTGCATGTATGTCACGAACTAAAGGTCAAATGTGAGAATTCGGCGGTGCGCAAATATTGGAAATTTGGACATTTAACATACATTTAATCAGCCTTTATTTGAGATTAAAATATAAGCTTTCACAGTCCGAGTTATTATGACATGGAATTATCGTGAAATTGGCTCGTGTGTGTATACTTTATTCTCAAGTGTCGGTATTAAGTTTAATAACACTACCATTATATAATTAGTGACAGGTTAACGCATATTAAATGTCTCCAGCTACGTGCCGCCTTGCAGATAGAAATCTTAAAGACACTGAACTTCTCAAGTACTAAACTGGTCTAGCAAGCTCTTATATAAACAAACAGGTTGCAGTGAAAACGAAATCTCGGAGATAATTGTGTTACGTCATTTCACATCTTTCGTATGAGGATGATAAATAATTTTCTGATACTGATACTGAAATTTGTCTTTTAGCTTCTGTTTTTGATGATGACGAATGTGATGCTAATGATGATGAATTATTTAAATATCCTAACGGACAAAAAGATACGAATATAATCTTGTGCTTAGAGAAGTTTCTACTAAATACAAATAACCATTTCCTAAACGGTGAAATTGCTAACGGAAACACAGAAATACTTAAACTGTCTACCGGGTCATTGGGTGTGTTTGCAAGTTTGCTTATGTAAGTCAAATCCGAAAGAGATTTATCGCTTAATGTAAACTTGAAATCTATAGTGAAAGTAAATACCGTTAAAAACTGGTACTTGATTTTGAAATTAATATCCAAATTTGATTTGGTGCGTAGTTTTGAGTTTCACCTCGTATACGCTAAGCTTTTGTAAATATTTCTTTAAGAAAGCATACGACGTTTGTAGGAAATCTTGCAACTAAGTGTGAATACACAGTACTCGTAAGTGCATTTTCAAGCTTACGAGTCATAACTAGTCAGCTTAATACGTTTCAGTTGTATACTAAAATTGTAGGTCAAAAATACGAGAAACTTTAGTCTACAAAATTTGGGTCACCAGTAAATAAATTCAGTGTTTCTAAGATTACCCTAAGAATTTGAGCCCGTGCATAACTTTACGTATCCCGTTAGTACTGTGCAAATTTTAATGTAAACTGTGGAACTGCACAATAAACACTTGAGTCACATTAACATATTTCATGCAGAGATTTTATCGCAATGTGTGGGAATATCTTAACACATTGTGTTTTGAAGATTCTGTATGCTTAACAGCGTAACTAATACTTTTATTGTCGGCATGCATATTACTTTATCTATCATCAGCAGAATTTGTTCGCAGATCATTACGTGTGAATTTATTTGTGTGATTGAGATTTGATCAATTTCATCTTTTTGTATTTCTACTGTGTATTTAGTCATTTTATTAGCGTTTGACTTTAGCATTGCTTGGCAAATGACTGTCGTTTTAATGAGTTAAGTAGATTTATCGTACAATTAGATGATAATATTCTAGTTTAAATGTCTGTAACAGTTTTAAACGACTAACTCTTTACGGTTACTTTTGCTTGAGTTGAATTACTCTGTAATACTTTAATAGGTCTTTATTTTTAATTGTTTCTAAAGTGCTTGGAATTATTAAAATGTTAAACTTTTCATAGTTTTTTCTTTGCTGGACTAAATTTCGTTTCAAATTCTTTATCATCTTTAAATTTATAAACATTTGTACTTTACATACCTTCTTCTTCGACAGAGTTGTCTTCAGTAAAAGATTTGGGCATTCTGAGCTGGAGCACGTGACTGTCAAGGAAGTCCACGACGTTTTCCATGATCCTCTCTTCCACCTTCAGTTCCCTGGCTTTGGGGTCATCGGGCAGAGGTTCGTAGCTGCGAGCTGATCTGGTGTTGGAGCCGGTGTTCTTGAAAGTCACTCCATCCAAGATGTCGAGGCTTGATGATGCCGCCAGTTTGTCTGTAAACCTCATTGCTTTTTCCTGTAAATGAAAGAAGTTATAAGTATTTTTGAATTGAGATTCGTTTTTATTTTGTTGGTATTTGGGGGAGTCGAATTTGAAAATGAGGTCATGAAGTATAATTTTTGATGATAAATCTTTACGGCTTATTTGAAAAATAAATTGTTGATTCACTCAATTAATTAGCATTTTTCAGTTAAAATTATTCTCAGTTTTTTTTTTTCACTAAAATCCGCAATTATTTTTCAAAGTCCTTTCGTCTAGCATCAAAACTAAATTCAGACTCGTTTTCAAGCCTGATAAATCCA
The DNA here is from genome assembly GCA_941860345.1 of Chrysodeixis includens. NCBI lineage: Eukaryota > Metazoa > Arthropoda > Insecta > Lepidoptera > Noctuidae > Chrysodeixis > Chrysodeixis includens. Next base: position 8,909,473 of record OW796115.1, read on the forward strand.
AGAGCTTATCACAAAACACTGTCACTGTCACTGCACTGCACACACACCTTGAGACACATAGAAGTATCTGTATCCAGACAATCCTTTAAGGAAGAGATGATCCTCTCGGCGGCGCCATCTTCCTTGGCCATGGGCAACGCCCCGGCGACTGCCACAGCACACAATAGCACCACAACCTTCATCTTACTCGATGGCTAAACACAAATTGTTAAAGATCAGTGTATGAGCGTCAGTTTTATTTTGCGTTCCCCCTCCCCGTGTTTCCATATGTCACGCACTGAGCTTCGGTCGCTACGGAGTGTGAGACCTATGACGAAATACAAACATGCTTGGGGGTAAGCGTTTTAGCAGGTATTTGTCAGGTTTAATGGAAATGTGTTATGGTGGCAGGTATTACGGTCAATGAGTTTTGGTATTTTTAGTAGATTTTACTTTTGTTTTAATGGGTTTTATTGAGCTCTAGATTATGCTAGCTTTAGTATATTAATTTTTATACATGTAAATGGGATAAAATATAGTTGTAACATGAATTCAATGTTTATAGGTCATATTTCCTATTTCATTTTAATTTCCTGTAATTATTGTAGAACAAAACGTCGATTATTTTTAAATTTTGTAAAAGTAATTTGTTTTTAAAATCCAAAAAACATGTCTGCTATATATTTTAATTTGAGTACCATAATGAGTTCAATTAGGATTTTTATCCTTGCGTGGTTTTTTTTTTTTTCATTTTCGATGGTCAAGCTTACAGAATATTAAAAAAAAATCCTTTAGCAATAATTACTTCGACCGAAATATTTGGAATACCTCGCGTATTTCCGGTTTTCGGTCCGAGGGTTTCGCAAAATAGCTTTCTAAAACCCATCAATACTTATATCATCGTCTCAATTTCTATATTTTTTGACCATTTGTATTCTAAAGTAAATTGTTTAATAGTCCATTTATAGGCACCGTTGTTTGCTTACAGCGAAAGTTTCTCTGGTACTTAAAACAAAGGTGATACCTCTATTTGGAATATAAAGTGCGATATTATGTAGTTATATTCATAGTAACTGCCAACATGCCTTTTGTTTGAAACACTCTTAATTTCATTAAAGAGGTTAAACTCCGCATCTTGCGTAATGTATACTTTCTTTGATTCATGAATAATTACGTCATTGAGATTTTTTTTAATTCATTACAAATTCGATCTTCCTTTCATTTTGTTCATATCATGTTGAGACGTGTCGACGACAACTACTCTTATTTTTTTTTTATCGTTTGAATTGGTTTGTTAATTATTTAAGTGATTTATATTTTTGAGGATTTAAATACTGTGTCGAACTTCGTTAAGTATTTACTGTTATTTGCACTAAGTAGTATTTAGTTTATATGTTTTAAACAGCTGATTTTACGGCAATTATCTCCAACATTGAGGTTCCTAGATCTTAAATTCACCTTATACTTACATTCAACAACGTACTTATTTAAACTATTCCTAATTATACCCCTATGTATAGGAGATGGCCTCTACAGACCACAAAGTCGCATAATTATTCCTCCATTACCGCCTCAAAAGGTTCTATTGACAAAGTATTCAATCACATTTAAATCGGAGAGAGTCTATTGTCCCGATCTATTGAGACATTTTCCAGCTTCAACGAAAATTGATTCTTATTCTGAGAAGGTTAAATTTCAAAATGGTCTTAGCTGTTTCCTTTGGAGTTGACTGTTATCTAGGTACAGTATTGGCTAGGAGGACGAAGAGTTAATCGTCGTTGGTCGTTTACTGAATGTGTAAAGGGAAATTTCTCTGACGCCGTTGGTGACGTTAATGATTTATGAGCTTTTGTCGGTCGTTGGGTCCTTCACTTAACTACCTGTTTTGTAGAATATTCTTTAACGTTACTTTGACTTGTGGTTTTACCTCTTAATATTTCGCTTTAGACCTTTGTTCTTTACAAATTTAAATATTACAATCATAGTTTTGTTGTAAGGGAAGTTTAACGTCAAAATATTGAGAGCCAAAAAAATAATTTGGCTTTCGTTGGAAATTAAATTTATTTAAAAGTAAGCCGAAAAATAAATAATTGAGGATGACGAGAGAAAAGTAGACAATTTACAAAATAGTAACAAGACTTTTGATGAAAGAGAAAATAATAATATTACTACCATAATACACGTATATGGTGATTATAATAAAAACAAATTATGCTGGAACAGTGACTCGTAGTTTCAAGCCTTAGATGTTAATGTCTACAAAAAAACGAAAGTGTACTAACGGCTTGTCATCGTCGTTGGACATTTTAATGTCCATCGCTGAATTGCTACTTACTTTAATACGCGTTTTGTTCTCAATAGAAGCAATGGACTATGTTGTGGAGTTGATGAGGCTATTGTGTACAGGTGCTATTAGATTTACCGCGAGAAATAAATTTCTACGGTTGACAGAGACGATGACTTGCAACTTAATATGATAAGTATAATAATTTAGCTGAGATAGTAGACTCTAACAGAGTTTTGCTAGAGGTTGCAACGAGTAAGTTCACATTAACCTATGCTACTAAATATATTTGAGTAAATGCTGTATGCGGGAAGTAAATATGCACCTTTGAAAACCTAATACCTCCCAATTTACAAAGTTTAAAAAACCTTGATATAGATTATACCTGCTTCTATTACCGTTTATATTTGCACATGAGTAAGATGACTTAGTTCAGAATTTATGTTAATAATTTCTTTTTTAATATACCGTTGTTCGGGGTGTGGTATTAAAATAGCTTCAATGCTTCAACTAAGTTTACTGTTTAGTGTGGGAATAAGCCTATATCAAGCAAAAAGAGTCATTAACTTATCATCTTTAAATGTATTTGGTTCCGTAGTATTTTTAGCAAAACGTTAAGAGTATTTATAAACCTAGCTAACCGATACTAGATCATCTTTTTTGATTAAAATATTTCATAATATTATCTTCTTACTACAAGATACTGTATGGCCTGGAGAATGGTAAGAGGGACCGTCATACCATGAAAATATGAAATTGAGGTGAATTCAGGAACACTGGACCTGGCTTGAGGCAAGATCAAAATAGAAGAAGTTTATAATTCTAAGGGCATGTCATAGTGTCTTGTAACATGGCGCTTAGTATTTTATTACACTACAAAGGAGAAACTTTCGTCTTAGTAGTCAACAGTGGCATCTGTATCATTTCCTTCCTACTCGGCGTTTTGCCAACAATCTAACTCCAACGGTTTGTTAAAACTATCACAATACAGAACCATGGTTTAACTATTTATAACAACACAAAGACGTTCAGATTTTTAATTACAATGTTGAAGAAAACTTTAAACTAATTAGTCTCATAAATAAATATGCTAAAGTCATTATTCTAAAATCACAATTTCTCTTTTTTATTTTTGAAGAAAGTTGTAAAAGTTGTGAATTTGAATATTATTTGAATATAAAAGCTAAAGTTGATTAGATTTATGTTTTAGTTAGTATTCAGGCTTAAGGAAATAATGTGGTTGAAGAAATCAGATTTATTAAAAAAATTACAAATAATAATACTATCAACGATATAGATGTAATAGATATAGAATTCCTCCTTGATGGAAAGAAACAAGTATTGACTGTCTTTCTTGCTCACATAGATTGGGGATCCCAGTCAACAATTTTGGAAATTCGGAAGATTTTAGCTAAATCTGAAGTACAAAGAGCGGTTTATAACAAAACTAATAAAACCATTCACAACGGACTCCTAAAAAGCAGTTTGTGTGAAAACCATGAATCTGCTAGTCTAGTGTTTAGTTTCACACGTTATAAAAACATTTTCTCTTAGTTTTTTATTACTGCTAGCATTGTCTGTTATGATAAGCTGCTATACTGGTTCCGGATTGTTACTAACGGCATCAGCAATGAAAGTCACTTGATTCTCATTTTTATTAAAGGTTGCTATACTCTTTGTTCGATCGCAAATAATATGGGAAATTGTAGAGGTCATGGAAAAGTTAGCCTTATTTTTTATTATTACTATTAATTTGTCTCTAACGTCTAGTTTGTATCCCTTATTGGATTTTATGTCCATGAGATATACCTAGTAGAAGTTATACTCTTTGTTTGATCGCAAATAATATGGGAAATTGTAGAGGTCATAGTCTATAACATCTAGTTTGTTTTACTTATCGGATCTTATGTCCATGAGATGTACAAGTTCCATAGAAAAATAATTTTGTATGAAGAAAACTCTTTGAATGTCTTCATTTCTTTCACCTGAATGAGATTTGTATTGCTGTCGTTTGTGTTAAGGTTAGCTTGTGGGAATAGTGTCACTGGTCTTATCTTAATGATTTTATAGATTTTCCATTCTATATAAGTACATTTGAAATGCTTTGTGACTTTTTGTTTCTTTATCACGTTATCATTGGCGTCTTTCGTATTTCTATCTCTTTCTGTCAAAGGCTTTAAAGAAAATATAAAAACTGAAAAAAAAAATTAGGTAATTCTTCTTGATTAAATAAAGTGAAGGGTGGGCTATGGGGTGCTGTCTATAACTTATGAATCTCGACGTTCAAAAAGTGCTATATTGTAGCCTAATTTGAATAAATGACTTTTGTTGCTTTAATATGAATATTTATGTAATTAAAAGTTTCAAATTTAAACAGTAACAGTTCTGTTTCCTGTTTCCAGATCAACAGACGTCACTATAAAATTAATGAAATCAACTGTAACATAATTTCTTTTAATTAAATCAGTTTCTGAAAAAAGATGAAATAAGGAAACTCATTTAGAGTTTAGAAATCAAAAGTAATATTCAAATTTCGTTTATCTTTGAATTTTATGTTATTTAAACATTATGCTAAATGCAAAACCATCGTAGTTTAAAAAATCGTAAATTTTGCATTCACTTTGTAAAAATATACATTTATTTAAATTATTTAAGATCGAAAAGTTTTGAGGAATAAATATTTTGTCTGGTCTTATTGATCATAAGTTACACGATTAAAAACGATGATAACTCTCTGTAGTTAGGTACCACAAATTTGTCAATAAGTGGAATAAGATCTTTGAATACTTGCTTGGTCAGTTTTCCTGGCACTGAATATATTTTCCTTCCAATTTTCATGCTTTTAGAAAAAAATATCGATCAATACGGAACATATTAATAAAATAAACGTCGCAAACAGAATTTTATAAAATTAAGTCTTTTTAATTTTGCAGTCGAAAGAGACCAACATTTTTAACACATACACATTAAACTTTAACTTATTATACTAAACCCATAATTACGAATATTTTTAATTAAGCAGGTACCTTTTTAGATAGGCCCACTGACTAATTTAATACTTCCAATCATAAATACCATAACTGTCCTGTATTTTGAGTTACAACCTCACCCAAGCAACCTCATAAAAAGTTAATAAAAATTCAAACGAGCATGTTTCGAATCACGTTCTATCAAACTTTCTTTCTAATCAATAATTGTGTTCGCAATAAATAATATTAGTGCGTAAACTGGGCGAAGCCGCGGGCGATTCTCGTTAACGGTTATGTCGAATATTTGATAATTATAGTATTGGACCTGTTTCGCTTCGCCGCCGCGAGGTGGATCTTGCACATGACGCCACAACGTCTGCCGTTGCTGAGATTAAAAACTTATATAACGTTTTAATACCTCATGAAGTTTCTATAAAGGTTTAAGTCGATGAACGAGTAAATGCAAGTCATGAAGCTACGGATGGTAATGAAACTGATAAACTTAAGTTAACCTTTATCGCTTTCGTATTAATACTTGACTTGTAACTTGCCTTGAAATTGATTCTACGATTATAATACCTACAATTATGTGACCTTTATATTATATTTTAGAAAATCATTTGTAGGTTCTATATCAGCGCTGTTGCCATCATCTTCATCGAATACGTTAGTTATTTTATAATTGAAAAATAGGTCTAGACTACTGATTAAATCGCCCTTTTTCAGTCTTGAGCTAACAAGCTTTTACGGTCTCCATAAGATTCACTTTGTATACTATCAACATGTATACTATACTGTCTTTCTTCTACTTATCTATATCAGAAATAAAATTCATTACTAAAAAGTCATCAATATAATTTCTGGTAGTTTTATTTTAACGACTGTCATTTCTACTATCGAGGTCACCAATTCGAACCACACGTACCTTCCCACCAACGCTTTCTTTCCCACTCATAAATTAATTCACAAAATAATATAGTGTTGCATAACAAATTAACATATTATGATAGCCAAGTAAAAGTATATAATATCCAGTATTAATACTTTAGAAATTTCTAACATAATCGATGAAAACGTTTATGTAAGCTTATGTTAACGTGCCATGTAATTATAGAGATGTATGAGTTTATTGTATGGGATTATCGGTTTTGTGTTTAGTAATAATAGTCATGTCTTGTATTCGCTGTAGTGAGATTTTCTGTAATTAATTATTTACATTCATTTTAGAATGGATGATTGTGGGTACATTATGACCAAGTCTTTGTTGGGCATCTCAATATTTGCGGTTTTGCGTTTTAATTCATACAAAATGGCAAAAAGTAGTTTTTATTTTTTTATTTCTTAGGATTGTAACCTTCAAACCGACATTCCAGTAAATAATTAAAAATACCTGCGCCTCTAGTTACGTGACATTTTCATACTCATTAGCGATCGATAATGTCAATAGAAAATGCCTAAATGGAAATGACAGGTCTAAGTTTATCGAAATGAAATGTTATTTCTATGTATTTGAGCGTTTTTTTTTTTTTTGAGGAACCGGTGTTCAAAACAAAAAATGTTTGCAGAAATATTTTGATGAGACTTACGAGTAAACTTAATCTAGCGAACATCAAATTACTAAATTGCGTTTAAATGTGCAAGCTGTAGTATTTCAGTTCACAAAATAGTGCGTCAGAAACATTCTAAACAGTTTGTTTCTCCTTTTTAAAGCTAAATTTCAATCGGCACTCAGGACAACAATGGGGAGAAATCTTAATGTCCAGTATAATACAGAATAATCACATTACTATGAATTAAGTACTGCCAATAAGAGCTTTTAAAATGCAAATATTGAATAATCTCGCTTTTATGACTTCTTACTCAAAACCGATGAGTACAATGCTTTAAAGAGGAAAGAGACAATAACTCTAACAAATATATGAGACGGTCAAACTATAAATAGCATAAACAATGACTTCCTTCATCAGTAGTACATCAACTAAACTTTCCTCATCGAATATCTCAGAGTTGCGCAACAAGAGAAAGTTTTTATTAAGTAATTTGTTACCTGTAACATTATATTTATATGGTTTTACCATAACCGTGCATTGTTTCGAAATATCCGCTGGAGATATCAATCTTGGTGATGAATGTGATGATGTATTTGAAACTGTTTTTGTTGTTAGAGATTCTGATCGTGGTGTTGATAGTAAAGAGAAAAATGAACCTGAATTAAAAGGTCAAGTTACACTCGATGCGGTTATGCTTATGATAGATGGTGTTATTGATGTATTTGCTTTCTTAGGTTGCTTTACCGTTATGTTAAGTGAAGTTGTATCGGAAAATGGATGTGAATAATCAGAGACATAATATGATACAGCCTGAATATTTTTTTAAATATGAGCAGTTATAATGTTTGTTTATTATAGCTGCTTGCCACAATTTATTGACGTGGATGAGTTAGATTTGCTTTTGAATATGTTTGGTCTCTATGTAACTTATTCTGTTGTGACCATTTTTGTTTCTTTTGCAATATTCAACTTATGCCACCAATTGATAATTCACGACATTATTTACTTATTGTGTTTTTATATTGTTTCTCAAATCATTAAACATCGTTTTTCATGTATGCTAAACTGTAGTAGAATGTGTAAGAAAAATAACAACAATAATTTTTAGTTCTTTATTTGTACGAATCATTAAGTAATATATAAATATGTACATGGAAGTAGAAATATATTAAATAATATTTGTACTTACATAGCAGAATATGTTACAACTGAAGAAGACGAAAATTGTTATAAAATAAAGGTGGTATTTTCGACTATTAATTACGTAAATATAATAAGAAAATAGATGGAAGAAATATAGATACATAGATAAATAAAAATAATAGTGTCAATATATAGCTATTAATATCACAATAATACTTGTATACACATAATAAAGATAAGAGTGTACACATAATAATATATACAAATTAGTCTAAAAAGTAATTATAAGGACTTAGTAAGAACAGACTAGATATTATATAAAGCCTGATTCACACGTCTAGAAAGTGAGAATTAGCGTTTAAAGCTTCATAATATAAGGTATATGAATCATCGAATTGTCTCCTAGTGTAAAAGAGTATTATGCATTCTTACATAAGGGCAAATTCCAGAATTCTTCTTGAAATATATGTGTACGTGTAAACCAACCATAATATTTAGTAGAATAAAATACATTTTGAAGTACAAAATACACATATACGGATACCGTATAGGGTTGAAAATACTAATATAGTACATCAAGAAAGACCATACAAACTTAGAACAACATTTTATGGGAAAACAGTAACAAGATTTCGCGTCGGTAAAAATCCCTTACAAAGGGAAATTCGTTGTAGATTAAATAAATACGCCTTAAAACCTATAATAAATAACTCAGTACATTCCGTTCACACTATGTTACAAAAAGTATTGGACTTAGAATAGCTCCTTGTGGGACTCCTTAGGTTTAGTCGGACTTGACGTGACCTGAGTAGGCTAGATCCTGTCCATCATCCATGGATCGTCCCCAGCCGTGGCCAGAGCTAGCGTAGTGTTCTTCGTGATGAGGGTGAGCGACTACCTCGTAGCTGGTTTCATGGTGTTTGCTTGCCAAAAGCTTCTTGAGGGCCAGGATACCGGCGACGAGGAGCGAGATCTTGGCTAAGAGAACGGCCTTAGCGGCGGCGAAAGCGATGATACCGAGGAACAGAGGGATGAGAGCGGTGATCTTCAGCTTGGCGAGGGCGAGGAGGGGCAGGAGCTGCTTGATCTTCTTCTTCTTGCCACGAGCTGGAATTATAAGAAAATATAAGTAAGTTAAGTCCAAAAAGTCGAAGTATAGTTTGACATTTATGAGATGACAAGAAATATTGTCAAAGTAACTTGACGTAACAAACAAAGTTAAAGTCACAATAACAAAAGTTAAATAACAGAGAGTAGGTACTGTTATGACTTCGGTTATGAAACAAAATAATGCGATTCACGAAAATTTTATGCAAAGCTAAAATTCTAACGCAATCATAAATAAAAACATGGTATTAAACAAACTAACGACCCAACCACTTTCTCGTCATTAATATTGTTTACAGAGGATTTTAAGAAAAAAAAAAAGATAGATTTTGTAACTCTAAACATATTGAAAGTCCAGATGGAACTCAAAATTTTACTTTTATTTATTACGTCATGGACAATAATTTAAATACGTAACATCCTGCATGTAGTCATTATCTTATTTGGATTAATTTTAAAATCTAAAATACTTGTACGAATACACACAAACAGACTTCAAAAATATCCTGAGAGTAATAACGCCTGAAGCAGTATGTATAATTTTATTGAACGTACGAGTAAGGTTACTACGTTGCGCATACGCAACCGTTTCATTCATAGTGTAGCGACTGCGGCCTCGACGCCATCTATGACATTGACCGTGAACTACCTAAGCGCGAGCTTGCCGTGACTTTAGCTTTGCAACACTAGGTGCTTGATTTTAACACTAAGTTTTTTCATAATATGGAATTGTAGGTTTTGTACTTAGTGACAAAGATCATAATATATTTACTTGATGTTGTAACCGGACACTTTAGAAAATCTCATCTAAAATTTGTTTAGGAATTAGTATATTTAATTTTACTATACTGAAATGTGACCGGAACAAAGAAATTACTTAAACTTATTTATTTTAACAGACAACTAATGTTTTGTCAATTACCGGAAAGATTGATTCATATAAAATCCATTCTATAAGCGATAAATACTTTCCGTCGCATTAATAGGAATATAATAGAAAACTATACATCAGGATTAGTATCGCTTACATCATAATAAGTGAGCCTCATTATCGCTGTACTTAGTTGTTCCGTTTTAATAATTCTTTCAATACGACAATGTTTCAAATTAAATTACCGTCCAGTACATAATGACTTATATGAAAGAAAGGTGTCGAGTGACATTGTAGAATCGATAAATCGTGTGAGAAGTGAAAACGAGAGTAAAGCAGCTGAACTTATAAACACTATAGGGATATAACTTGGGGTTTGGGTTCCAGAGATATTTGCTGTTGAATCGGGAATATAGCTGATTTAACTTTTATTTGATATTAAAATACTGAAGTGTGTGTTTTTGGTAACGATGCCACTAGAAATATTGAAGACGAAATTTCCAAAATTGAAAAAGAATTAAAAAGAAAATATCAGCACCGTGGTGTTTTGTAGTAATATCTATAAGAATGTTTCTTAAACATGTTGTACCAACAAATGATAGACAACGTATTCCCTCACCAAAATACTACTTAAATATAATAATGGTGTCCATGACTCATGATACCATAATTGGTATCAATTGAAGTCGTAACACGAACACATATCATAATATTGGAAAGGCGACTTTCTTCGGAGAAGAGTCGAGGAGTGCCGTTTACACGATTTCTCGATGACTTGTTTAACTGGTTTAGAGGCAGGACTTCGAAGCTATTGCCGTAGAGGGAATGTGCCGCTTTCCAGTTGTTTCTACGAGTTTGTTGACAAGCTCAACGTGAATGCCTTTAGTGTTGTGACATTAATGCTGTCGCGGAAGTCTGGGTGAAGGTGTGTTCCGATTCTAATCGAGTAATTTGTGTTCCGATATCGATAAGTAACACAAAGTATGAAACCGGTGCTTATAAATTTCACGTGCGATCAGACGGCCTGTCTCATTAGCGATGTGACTGGCGTTTTTGGGACTGCGGTTTGGAAATGATACTTTGTTTACATATCAATAGAAACCAAACACTGCTAAAATAACAATTAGTGGTCAACAATTTTACCATGTCTTTTTTTGATGTAGGGTACTTACTATCAATATTATTAAATTTGAGATACCACTCTTAATGATTGGCGACCTAATTTCTTTGAATATTGAAGAAAAAGTTTAACAGCATCTGGAAGATGTGTAGGATCTTTAAAAGTCTACATCAAGGTCCATTCACGAGACTAAGTAGCAAACTGCATTCATGTAACATCCGTGAAGCTGGTAAAGACTTTCTCATGTTCACGGCCATTTGCCGTAAGGTCTCGGACAGAAAACTAGCAAATGTTATGATTGAAGATCTTACGCACATTATGTATGATGAATTGAAGATGAACGACTGTGACATGCTTGTGCAAATGATGTTCTTTTAAGATATGAAAATTGATGAAATGGAGAGAAAGCGATGAAAAAGCATAGAATTTTATACTTAACATGATATTTTTGCTATGGAAACTGATGATTTCGAAAGGAGAGATGATGATGGTGAAAAAACTTTCAAAGGCCTTGATGTACTTGATTTATCTAACTCACTTGTCACGCCATTAAACATGACACGAAACAAGACTAACTGGCCACATTAAGAAGATAATCTAAAACAGGTAGATACAACAGATGCATACAAACAAGCTGAATGTAGCGCAAGCGAGGTAAATGATAAAATCTCTCTAGTTAACAATTAATGTACAGTTGAATTTAACCACGGTATTTATTAAATACGTGCTGACAATTATCAAGTTATATCGGAAGCAGCTAAACGATTAGCGTGATGAAGTACTTTTACTTTGCTGGTTATGTGAACTCGAAAATTACTGTAACAAGCATCCTATTAGACTTTTTAATTAGTTTATAATATTTCTTCATGAACCATGAACTTCGTTTTCTGCCGACTTGAATACATGTTCCAAAGAGTATGGAAGCAATTCTGTTGATCTTCATAAATTGGAAGACTTAACACCTAGAATTGTTTTGGCTACAAATGTTACTCTACTTATCTTATCAGGTGTATCATTAACGTTAGTTACATATGCATGTGGAGCATCTTTCCGTTCGTATCCGTATACTGTTAGGTATGCATATCGGGAAATTGCATGTTATAATTTTAATAGAATTTGCTCGAGCGTTGAAATTCAGAGCATGAAAATTCTGCGTTAACTAATGGGCCAGTTAAGCTTTCTATTGATATCATAACTAATATTAGCTGGATGGTCTATAAAATTGTGCTGTTACGTACTACATACGTAATTCTAAGGATGGAACTTGTGTTTCGATTCGATTCGAAAAACAATCGAAGAGGCCGATTTGAGAAATCAATTCAGAACTCAAAAATGAGTCTAACAATTCCTGACTCTAATTTGAAAATTAAATAAAAAAATCGTAATCTTCAGACCGTAAGGTCAATATAATTCATAAATTGAATTAAATATCTACCACTTTTTATATTAATAGTCAACAACATAGGTACTTTTAGCTTTTTGACGCATATTGAAAATAATAAATTACATTTAAATGATATGTGACAACCCTACGAATCGTTAGCATCGCCACCTGCATTTGTAATATGTAACGGTACAGTCAAGCTATAACTTGAACTGGTATTAAGTACAGTCGCCTCCACTGTAAACCAACATTATCATAATTATGGGAATTCACGAATTACTTGAAACTTTCCAATGCCTTGTGTTTTCACCTCTTGACAAATGTTGGCCAATATATTTGTCCAATGTTTTAAGGCCAAACATTCTCATTGCATTTTCTAAGTGTGTTAGATATTAATGTTGTAGAAATTCTAGCGTATGAAACTTTCTTCTGATATTGGTGACAACTGGAAAACTTACTTTAGCATTTTGATTCAAGTAGGAAATAAGGTAGACAACATTTAACTTGTAAGTGCAAATGCAAATGTACAAAATGAGGCTTTTACGTAACAAAAATTGTTAAACATATGACCCAATTATTCTAATTCTCAAAATTTTCTCATCTACTGATTTTCAGTCAAAGTGTGATAATATGGTAACATACAGAACAATCTTCGAATATTTTGTTTGAAAGAAACAAATGTTTGTCATGCTCGTTAGCCGACAGAAGCTGTGAGTCAACTGTGAAATTTGTGTTTGCTATGGTCAACAGCTATGTAATTCTATGGCGCTCTTGTAAACGAAGATGGTCTGAAGACAATTCCAGATCATGAAAACTGTGGAGGAAATGATGTAGAGAGTGATATAATCGGATGAAGTGCATAATAAAATAGATCTACTGATACTTAAAATAAGGACCAAAAAAAGGATATGCAAAATGAATGTTATATTGTCCTTTCTGATGAATTTTCTAAACGTTCCATTAACGGCTGAAGAAGAGAAATTTCATTTGACACCTTTGATGGTAATTTGTGGACGTATTAACATACTGATGATTAGGTTAATATTTTAATTAAGTGTTATATAAACTCATGCATTTAATTTAAATCTATTAAGACTCAGAATCACATCCTGTTTAATAATAATTTTAATCTCATGAGAATTCGAATAGAAATCTAATATGAATATGAAATAAGAGTGAATTTAGAATTTATAATTAATTTGTTTATACCAGAGAAACTGGACAAGAATACGTGACTGATACCAAAAACAATTGCTTTGCTATATTTAATCAATACAAGAAAAACCACAATTATTGGGCTATTATTTAGATACGGACGAATGAATTTACAATTTGCTCCAATTTAATTTCATCTTATGATTTCTGTTTCCGTTATCCGCTATATCATCAGCGCGGCTTGAAATCGAAAGCTTAACCGCGAGCGGTTCGTGGCTATAAACATTTACATAATATTGATATAGTATAACTTCCGAATCAACAGACAGTTTGATTTATACTCAACTATTATAACGACTTAATTGTTTATGATTTATGCCTTGATACGCTAATTTTATTTTCCGTTTTCGTAATTAGGTATAATTAATTGTTTAGCTCTAAATATTAACACTATTAATAAGAAATAATGTTATATGAGTTTTGTATTCAGTGACTTTAACTTTGTGCTTGGTTTTGATAATTTTAACAACATTATAATTTTGTGACTTACCTTCTTCAAGGGACCTCTTCATGCCTTCAACAGCAGATGACGGCAGTTTGAACTGGATGACATGGTTCTCCAAGAAATCAGCAGCGGAATCCACCAGTCTGGATTCGATTTGAGCTTCCCTGGCCTTGGGCTCTTCAGACAGAGGCTCCAGAGCCCTGGCTGACCTGGGAGAACCATTGCTGAGGATCGCCACACCGTCAGCTACATTCAGCTCCCGCGCCGTGTTCACAGCCTCCACATATTTCAACGTCTTCTCCTGCAACCAAAAGATAAGAACTTAGTAACACGTCACTAATAACACTCATTTGTTTCACATTATTCACTTCACTGCTCGAACCTTTATGCACAACGTCGTGTCTCCGTCCACGCACTCTTTGACGACTCCTAAGAGGGAGCCGAAAACTCCGATTTCGTTGGACTCCTTCTCGAGCGCCGGCATCGCCCGCGCCGCGGCGACGAGCACTAGGACTGCGATGTATCGTATCATGGCGTCGAATCAAACTACCCCTACAGAAAGCTTAGCACAAAGTGTAGCGACGTTGTATATGACGGCCTGTTTTAAGCCTCATACCCCACTACTGCGGCGGTCAAGAAAAGTGAACCCGATGTCGGTCGATTAAACTGGTACCTACGAAATTATTTTGTTGTAACTACTGACGGTTTTCGGGGAACGCACGTGGTTTTTTGTTGTGTGGGCGTGGTTGTGGACTGTGATAGACAAGTGCGGTGCATCGTGATTACATTATGTAGTTTTTAATTTTTTATAATTGCGTTGAAGAATGTTGAGGCAAACGTGATTTGTGTAGGGTTTTTGGTCCTTTTTGAGACTAAATAATTGGATTATTATATTTTAAGGATACTTTACTTGTGTACTTTATAAATAATTGTAATAATTTATTTACTAACTAATATTGATTAAAGTAAATTGCAATTAGGTCATATAGTTCTAGTGGTGTATTATGATTGTTTACAAATAAGCAATTAGAACTTTAAAGTTACTGTTTATAAAACTGCGTAATTTGCTCTAATTATACTGTAAACGCAACATTGTTTAAATAAATCTGTGATATTTAATATCTATAGTTCATCGAATAAAGGATCACTTCTTTTGAAATTCAGACTATTTTATGTCAAAAATAATTTAGTTTTCCGCCTAATATTTTTAAGAATATAAAATAGTACTCGAACAATGCGTGTGACAAATATTACAAAGCAAAGCCCAAATTGTTGACTGTGGTCATTATTGTATTACACGCCTTACAAATTTTGCTCTACATAGCCCATCATTCTCTCACGTTTTCATTCAAAAATATTCCATTTTCTTTCTCATACGGGAATGTTTATCGTCATAATATCTACTACAAGATTATACGATGTTATTAAACAAGAATGGTGTTAACCTGAAAACTCTTTCTTCTCACAGAGGAACAATGGGTTGAGGGTGATCACAATTAATGATTAAAACTTTCCTTTTTATATCATCTTGTTGAGTATCAATGATTGCATTGTTTTGAAAATTATCGCAAGTACTATAATTTTGTCGATATTTTTGGAATTAAACGTTGAATGAACATACTTTGTTTGATTTTAAAATCGAATGTTATTTTGTTTGTTAAATTTCGTTCTTATCATCAATCCCTTTGACTTACTCATTGTACTGAACTGAATCTACTACCTTTATTATAACTTTCTGATTATTTAATTGTAACATATTGCCCTAACCAGAATTAGACTTACCTAAGTACATTATCAGTAGTAATGAGGTCAGCTGATCAGTAAACGCTTCTAGCTGGTGAAAATAAATTAGCATCTACTAGATAATGACCAGCTTCCTTGAAATTCATCGTTATTTCATTCTACTTAATTTTATTAGCCATATTATCACCATGTTTACGATCTAGAACTTTATAGTGTGCAGGAATGAAGGCTATTGTCTTTTACATTGTCAATGTGATGGCTATCGCCCTCAGATGACATATTAACCTATATTGTATAATTGTCTTCTTGCCTTCTTATAGAGTCGTCAAGAAAGAGTTTCTCATTATCAGATAAGATGGAAATTGTATTGTGTACGTAATTATGATGTATAAGTGTTTTTGCAACAAATTGATTTGATAAAAATGAATTGTATTCGTCTGATTGATTGAATTAAATCATGCTTTGTATACTGTTAAAAACAAATGGAAATTTCAAAAAGCTATGTTGAAAATTACAATAAATTTGTTAAAGATGAAATTTTGTTTTCTATTTTAGAATTATGATAATATTTTTACTTTCTAGTAGTTTTAATTTTAGGCCCACAAATATTGTAATGTATAGTCCTAATTTGGGTAAAGCTCGTTTGCCATGCCTTTATACGAATAGTATCAATGCCTAGTTAACATACATAACAAAATTTTAGGGCATTCAGCAAAAAAGTGAGATTAGAAATCCAACACACCTTACTAATGTTCAATAGAAATTCTTGAATAAACTTAATACGAACAGACCCAAGTTTGAATCACCAATCCTTACTTTTGACCGAGATAGTGGAGACAACTATGGAAATCCTGTTGGCGTAAGTGAAAACGATTCTCATATGGCTAATATCCTAGTAGAGGAATAACAGGTATTTGTAACAGATATACCTACCGATACTAGACGTGAAGAGTATGATAATGGCCTTGTTACAAATACTTTAAGTATGTGACCTGAGTTTTGATGGAGTATTTAAGGCAATTGTTTTAGGGTTCGTGACGAAGAACACGTATTGAAGCACCGGCTGTAAAAAACAATTGATGTAGAATTGTAGGATTAATTGTATCACCTGATTATTTTTCACTTCACCTGTAACAGTTTTATAGCCATTTTTTAAACCCTTTCAGCGATACTTCAGGGCATAGGCCTTTTCAATCTCCTTACATATCTGCCTATTTTAGGAGAAACTGTCCCAGTGTTGTGAATGGAAATTGAAGTATTGAATAGTAAGTATAGTATCAGAAAATTTACTTCATAGAAACTAACGATTTAATCATAAGTTAATATGATTAAACATATCAATTTATATGCAATAAATAAATATATTAAATTTCTATTTGGTGTTTAGTATGTCATTGAGTATAACAAATACATTTAATCCAAAAGAAAGGAAGTGGATCTATGTTTTCACTTGAATTATAATGAGTATATTTAGAAATGGAAAAACGGTCAAATAGAGAGATTAGCACCAATTTACTATTGCTTTACATTGGCTTATTGACCAGTTTCATAGATAACAGTGATTGAAAATGCACAGGTAAAGGTCGACTTCATTAGCGTCTCGAAAGAGGCTTTTGTGTAGTCAAAATCCAAATCAAAAGTCATTTATTCAAATTAGGCTACAATGTAGCACTTTTCGAAAGTCAAAATTTGGACATTATAGTCAGCACCCCATCGCCCACCCTTCACCGCTTAGTGGTATACTAATACGAGTAAATGCTGTTTAAATAAGAGTTTAACCTTATAAAATAGACAGCGATAAGACTTGGTAGCAAAGTGTGGTATAAAAATATTGTACATGAGTAAATTTCAAGTTTAAATTGGATCTTGTGCAACAAAAACGATTAAAAATAAGCTACAAAAATAATGTGTAAGCAAAATCAGTCTACAATAAGCCTTCAATCTAGACCAAACGACTGCATAAACACTTCCAAAATGTATTAGAAATTATTAAATCAACAATTTTTTCCGTTGGCAGTTCCACTGTCATCGGAAACAATGATGTAAGACATGATAATCGTGGATGTAACGCGTGACTTGCCGTGTGTAATAAAAGCGTAGATGCAATGTTAACTGAACAGATCGTGCTCATGTTAATCAATCGACTACAGACGCTGCTGGGTACAGATGGCTTAGTAACCCCGATGAGGTTAAAGGTTTTGGTGCTTTTAGAAGTTTTATATGAGTGTTATGATTTTAAGAGGATTTATTTATAGAATGGATCATTTTTAAGTGTGATAGTAATGATATGTAGGTAATTGGCCTCAATTAGAAAATATGAAGCTTCGTGAGGACGATATTTGAAACTAGGTACATCGTTATCTTAAGACCGGATCCTGCGGACATGTTTGGCTCTAAGTAATGAATACTGGAGCATAAGACTAAGGCTTATTAAAATTAATCGATCTACGTATTTAGGGTGGGTCATTTGCTATAGAAAATGTCGAAATTATCAATTTGAACATTTGCCTTTTGACAAACGTAGTCTGTCATGAGACCAATTTGACAAAAGATTACGAGTTATGGGCAGATCAATCAAAATCGCGCTAATTAGTCTCAATACAAGTTTTCCAAAAGTGAAAGGATTTCCTAATTTGGTTCAATAGTTCCTGAGAATGCGTCACATGGCCGCACAAACAAATAAACAGAAGCAGATAAATTCAGAAGGTTCAACACAACAGAGCATTTGCATCACGAAGATGATAATGCGACAATGACGGAGAAGGGAATACTAGTAAAATTGTTGAAGTTCTAAATATGTTATATCCCATTTGTACTTAAGAATAATCATAAAAAAATATTCCTTTATTGTCCTTATTTTAAATAACACGAAACTTTTGCAAAGAATTCGTAGATCATTGGCCAGAGAGCTTTAAAAAACAAGGTTTTTTGGTCACTTGTGAATTTGGAGAATATCATATGCATTTATTTAATATTCTCTAAAACCAGAGTCATCAAAACCCTTATGTTTTTTTATATCACGATCTTTCTCCATAACTACATTCGTACCTTCATCATTTACATCAAAATTCACCTTCTGTATTTCATCTCACTGTAACACACACCTACATTTTGACACAACCGGTCAGACATCGCTTTCTTTTCCAAAAAAAACATACTCGAATTACTTTCATGATGTAACTCGTTTTTTAACCGAAGTTTTTTTTTCGATTCTTCATTGTCGGTTTTTTCTTTGAAATTACTCACTATTTGCTCTTTTTGTGTTGTGTAATGTGTTTGTAGGTCAATAGCAGCGTCTAGCGTATTAAATTTGATGTATTTTAACTTTTTGTGTGTTGCGCAATGTTTGAAGATATTGTTTATTTGTGGTCTGTTTAGCTTTAGTGTACCTATTTCCTATTAAATTTTCAATGAACCTCTGACCTAGGAACTTTGTTGTTTGCATTAATATCGAGAATATCTTTTTTGGTATAATTGGGAACGGTAGATAGGTTCCCATCTAATTATATTATCTCATCTCTATTAGCATATACGTTTATTTAATAGAAAAAAAAGAAAATATCAGCAAAAATAACTAAACTTAAACAATAAAGTACAAAATGACAATCGCAAAATTATGATAGAGCGATTTAAAATTCACATTACTTTTGACAGGGATACTAAAGTTGACCTTAACTTAGTTGCTCTTGAACTTGAGATAACCGCAACCAATTTAACTGACCATGCAATTAAAAATAAACTAGCAAATAAACCTGAATAGCCGTTACGAGCAAAATATGATGACACAAACAAAACTGCAAGTAATTTTAGCGGTTACAGTAACACGGTTTGAACTATTGCATAAAGTGATAGATGCAAAGTTTTGAGCAACAAATGAGATTAGAATTATTATTTGAATGATTTTATTTTAAAATTTTCCCATTTCTACGCCTATATTTTAGGTGCTTTAGTGAAAATGCGTATTTAAGGTATTGCTCGACTTATTTCAAATGTATGAACCAATCAAATGTATTTCGAGAGAGATGAAAATCGGGTTTAGTCCAGTTCAGTTGCCATAAAGGAAGCGTACGACGAACTAAACTGTAAACTCACGTAGATTAAGAACGCACAAGACGATTAGCTATATATTATCATAATATATAACCTAACCAGACAGTAATAAATGTAGGAAAACACAACCTCATATGAAAGTAAGTAGGGGGCGTCACAACAACTTTATTTAACACCAGATCTAGCGTCAATATATTACGCTTTCGCTGGTAATCTATACTTATAAGTGACGTTGGAAAATCATGGCAAACATTTTCTCTTTCTAAATGTTCTATTATTTTTGATACCGTTTGGGAAGAAACGTTTGCCAATGTGTCCTTTGGCATTTAGCAAAGACATTCACTCTAATTCGTTGATCTGTCAGTAATTGTTGATACTTAAAAAGCACCTCTAATGATGCCAGATGTTCTGCCATCTGTTATTGTGCCCGAATTCTTAAGTAGCTGTGACGAGGAGGCAGATCTGGAAACTAGAATAAGGGTTAACGTTTAAAAAGTACTACCTAGCTCTTGGATTTGTTTAGCTGACAATTTTCAAAAGGCAATCCCAAAAAAAACCAACATTTTTTGAGTAAACAGAAATTATTATTTGATTGACGTTTTCAAAGATGGTCTAACATATTATTATAACGACATCTTCCTCTAGAAACCTACAAACTAGAAACTCCTTGTTTTAATAACCCCAACTTCCGATGTAACAGGAATACCAATAAAATGCGCCATCACAAGGAATTCAAGTTTCCATCCTATAAGCTAAGATGGATGTAATTACGATGATGTATGGTCCAGCGGCTTTCTCTAAGGTTCGTTGCACTCATTGAGATGGACGGCCTCCGATTGTGGTATTATGATATGTTGCAGGTTGTTGGAAACATTGTTATGATTTTAATAAGTGGGTAGGTGATAAGTATTAATGTCCATTTTCTGTTATTATTTATGACGTTATATTTTTTGTTTTATTCTTTGTCATAGTAAACGCATTTGATGGGTCTTTTGTAACTTGGTCCTTCTGTCCATAAAATCGCTGTCACTTTTTTTGAGAAAAGAATCAGTGGTTATGGCTTGACATCAAGCGTTGATATTGTGCTCAAGGGATTTAAATAAGTATCTTACAACTATCGACTCACTTTACTACAACTATTTACTACTATCTTAGTTAAACAATATTGAGGAGAGTATTTAATGTTATCTTATTTTGTTCACGTTTCATCCAGTAGATTAAATAACTGTATCATTGTTACTTTGGTTTGTATACCAGGATATCATGTACTCAAAGAGGCCCTTTGTGACACTTTCATCAGAATGTTTCGCAAAATCCCACACGTAATGACACAATTTCCTTTACCATATATCATTTAAAATTTGGCAACCGCCCCTTTCTGCATTATGCATGAATCACTATTGTTTGAGTTTGTGAGTAACGGGCTATTCAATACGTAACTCTGTGAATACTCAAGTACCTACTTATTGAATTCAGGACTTACTTAAAGTTGTCTTTTATTTAGGACTTGCTGTTGACCGAGGCTTCATCCGCGCGTATGTTGGTTATAGCTGCATAAACATTACCACTCTCTGACGCAGTCGGTCGCCTATCTGTTTATCCAGGGTGTCAGCAAACCCGATACTATAAACATAGAGAGATAACGAGTACCATCGTTTGAACTTGATAGAGTTACAAAAATCCGTTCATCCATGCACCCACACTTACAAACTTTAGCTTTTATGATATTAGTAAAACTAGAGACGCTTACTGCGTTTGTAAGGCAAATACAAATAATTTTCCT
The DNA here is from genome assembly GCA_941860345.1 of Chrysodeixis includens. NCBI lineage: Eukaryota > Metazoa > Arthropoda > Insecta > Lepidoptera > Noctuidae > Chrysodeixis > Chrysodeixis includens. Next base: position 8,931,116 of record OW796115.1, read on the forward strand.
AAAGAAAATAAAGTTGGATTTCTTGATTACTGAACTCGCACTGAACTAAAAGCCTTTTAGTTGGTCCTTTTCCCGTCGTCCTCGACGTCATCGAAAACCTTAAAAATTCACAACAAGAGAAACGTAATATACAAAGATGTGAAAAAATAAAACAAACATTATAACAAATAAAAAATACACTTTGAGTACCAACAGTTTAATTTAATAACATTTGACAATAAATAATTTAAACATTTTTATTAAGTTTATTAAAGAAATAATTTAAATAAATTGACTTGAATGTAACAATATAAAAACAAAATGAAACGAATAAATAACGCTCTGATATTTACATTGTATTTTAAATAAATGAGCACCTTTTAAGTGTATAAATTAATAAATATGAGATCTGTAACCTAAGAGATTAATAAATAAATTTGTAAAATAAAAACATTATTAATAAATAATATTTTGAATATTTTATATGGAAAAAATATAAAATAAATGCATAATTTATTTACATATGTACAATGTAGATACTATAATATTTTAATTATTATATATACATATCAGTCTTCGTATTACATAAATATGTTTCACAAAATAAATAAATAAACGTACAAAAATATGCTCATTCAATACATATGATATAAATTAATACACAAATGTGAATAATAATACATAATATACAAAGAAAAGGTAAGATATTAAAAACTTTATGTACTTGCTAATAAATAAATTAATTAAAGCAAATTCCAAAGTCTTGTTCTAGTTCATACATAATAATATAAAATATATAAATAAATTTAATATTTTTGGTCTAACTAAAAATTCATCTTTAAAGACTATTTGATATAAATAAGGAGTATTTGAGGTACCTTGTGATAATATTATGAGAAAATCTTTTACTCATACATTACTTTATTTAAATATTAAAAACTTTAATGAATAAATACCCATACGATATAATATAATGACTGACCATAGCAGTATTTAAATGTTCATTCCTAACATCGTTGAAGCAATATTTCCGAAAACAATAAATAAATAAAAACAAAAAAATAGATAAAAAAATATGACACATACATAGGAAATTGAATTTCGAATGTCATCCAGTAATATTTGTTTTTCTAACTTTATTTACGGAATTCAATAAATACTTTTTCATAAAATATATTTTTTTTTTGTGTAAATAAAATAAATAAATATTTTTTAAAGATTTAGTAATTAATTTGCGATAGATTTTCTCTCAAATGTTGTGTAATTACGTACTCTATATTGTAAATAATTTACTTATAAGTTGTCTATTTATATTATTATATTCATGTGAAACCGACTGGTCCTTTTTTCCGCGAATTATATAATAACTGGTGGGTTATCTGGCTATTGGGCGTAAGCGTTGTACGCTAAATCGTGGGCTTTGTCGAGCGACCTGGAAGCACAAAATAATGAAAATAAATTAATATAAATATTGTATTGAATACACAAAAATCACAATTACCTACTTATGATGTTAAGAATTATCTTGAATTGACGAAAAATAATCGATAGCATATTTAAATCCGTAAAAAAAATAGTTATTGGACATCTCATCAGTGTCTTTATATTATGAACTTAAACTATAACATTATCCCAGCAAAGCAAAGCACATGCAAAGTCTATTGATTGTTGTTATTATATTATGTTGTGTTAAAAAGTTAGTATCTTTTACTATATTTTTAGTAAAAGATACTAAGTTGCAAAGCCACTTCATGCATAAAAATATTTAAGCTTAAATTTTTGTTCAGAAAACATTAAACACACAGCTCAATTATTTTCATAACATGAATCCCAATCTACAAAGCATAATTATGAAAACAATACAAAATCCTCATTCAGGACGAGCTTACACATCTTGATTCTACAAAATGTTTTTATTTTTTTTTCCTAGCCTATAGTGTCCCACTGCTGGGCAAAAGCTTGAACCCTTAAAAACTATTTAAATAAAAACTTATTTTACATGCAAAAAACGTGACTACTATGTGTTCTAACAAAATCCAATTTAAAGCTAAATTTGATAGTATTAAATAGTCATGCGGCACAAAGGACCAATAATTGGTATCTACCTACTTAAATAATATCAAAATAATAAAAAGGACCTAACCCTGAATTGCCTCCGGCATTTCTCTCGAGGTGTTCACTTTGCGCAACGCTGGTAAATTAGAAAATAATGTAAGTACGTAAATTAGGTAATATTTATGTCATTAATAAAATAAATAGGAAAATAATATCAAAATTCTAACGTGTTCATAAATCTAACCTCGAGGAAGATTTATTTCAAAAGTTCGAGTTTTCCTATCAAACAAATTTTATTTATTAAATGTTATAATTACAGACAATTAATTTATATACCAGACAGTTAACGTCAGGGTTAGGTTATGTTATTTTAATTAATAAGGAGCATTAGTAAATATTGTTTAACCATCTATCAGGCTCAAAGCTATCAAACAAAAATTAGTCCAAGTATAAATAATCCAAGGCTAATAAAAACAGTTTAGTATACTATGAAGGTATAAAGCGATTCCTTACCTACTCCACCCTGAGCCGCCATGCCCTGCTGAGACGACAACCTCATGGGCCTCATGACCGCCCCCGCTTGGCGACAAGAGCTTCTTCAGGCCAATAATACCAGCAAGGACTAACGCCAGCTTGGATACAATGAGGGCCTTGCCAGCGAGGAGGGCTAGGGCTCCGAAGGCGAGAGGGACCATCATACCTCCGATGAGGAGGGGAATGGCGAGGAGGGGCGCGAGCTTCTTTCTCCTGCTGCGAGCCATGTCGGTGTCCGCGTCAGAGCCATCGTCAGTCGGGAATTTGACCTGAAATTGAGATTGGTTTGGTTGAGTATGATAAATTGGTACAAAATGTCACGTAAATATGTCTCCTCTTAAAAGGCTACAGTGACTAGCTAGGTACAAACTTCCATTTAGCTACTAAACGAGTTCGACCCGAAGGACCATTTCCTTTGTATCAATTATTATTAAATGATCCTAAAGTAGAAATATTATTCCATAAACTTAAATGATCCTAAAGTAGAAATATTATTCCATAAACTATTGCCTGACAAAATTGTAACTGCCTAACTATAACACGTAGTTTTAACTATACAATATAATTTAGTATTCCGTGCATACAGCTCATTAAACAAACCACACGTTTTCTTTATCACATATGTAACTTATTACCTATAGAAAAAGTCAATTGATTCCTCGAACTGCAGTGCGTGTACTACAATTTGTCTAATTCCATGTTTAATTAAAGTCTGTACTTGTAACTTCCTAGCCTGTTACACGCGATAAGAAAGCACGCATGATACACTAGATTTACTATCAGGCAATAAATAATGGATGATATAGGAATGAAGTTAGTAAAATTTTAACATCTTGGTCCTTTTCGTCTCGTATCAAAACTGCTAAGTGGTCCGGACATTCTGACGCCCACAAGTAATGTACGATTAAATCCATTATAAGTCAATCATAAAGTGTGTATGAAGCGATTGATGAGTGTGGATGAAGCTAAAGTGGTATGCCAGGATCGTAGCAAATGGAAAGATGTGATCTCTGCCTACCCCCAAGGGAAAGAGGCGTGACGTTTATGTATGTATGTATAAAGTGTGAACGTGAAAAACTTCTTGCATTATCGGTCGAAATCCTGAGTTCAGTTCCTTAAAGCGTATTAATGAAGCTTCTACTTCATCTTAAGCTAGCTGAAAGCGCAAGCCCGGTCAATATCAGTAGTCATTTAACTTACAAGTCAAACTCAATCAATCATATCAAGTCAGTTCACACGACATTTTCCACTAAACCCAATAAAAACCAAAGACCGAAAGACTAAGCAGTTCTAGACCAAACACGGCCGTGAAATTTACTAATGACAATTCCATCCCATGCCAACGACGTCTGATTGCCGATGAAACCAGTCCAGTTAACAGAGACCTCTAAATCACCATAACCACGCAAGGCATGCAAGCCACCAATTTACACCAAGATTTTCTCTACGCATAACAATTATCACGCACGGTGCAATTAGAAGAAATCCAAAGTTTAATAGAGTGTGTCTTGCAAAAAGTGAAGATGTACTAATTAAATGCAATTATGAGATGCATATAGAAAGTCGTTACGCTGCGTTGGCATAAGTTATGTCGTTTTTACGCATTTACAGTTAAGAATTGATCGTCACGCTTTTGTTGAGGGCGGATGTTGCATGTTTGGTTTTGTATCTAGATTGAGTGAGAGCATAAGATGAGTAAGTATTTAAGTGAGATAGATAAGTAATTAGGTTTAGAAGGTAAGAAAAGCTGTTGTATTTGAGAAGTGGGATAAAGTAAGGATCATTCAAGTGCTATTGAAATTTTATCGTTACATTGGATTTGTTATAAAGAAATCCTTTTCGTAGGGAAGAAATGCCAATTGGGTGCCTGTAATTTTATTATAGGAAGTAGGGTATGGGGATATTGGACATAGGGTTGCTATTGAAATGCTGAAATTAACATGATTTTAAGCCTCAATAGGCAGCAGAATGTTAGGAAACTTGATATTATAGTAAATTACATATTCTTGTTGAATTGTAATGAAATTATTATGATGACTATGCAGACACACGCTTTAAATTCTCAATCGACCGAACTATCAGTATCAAAAGGCAACTTAGAAAAAGTTACTTTGTCACGACCGTGATTTTATTTTACATACAGTCTCAATTCTGAACAGAAGTCTTCCCATTTGACTCCCCTTGTTCCGTATAGATATTATGTAAAATTTAAAAAAATATAATCATCATTTAAATATAACTCTTTCTCGAGTTCTGTTGGATTCGGTTTGTACTCTCATACATTTTATTCATACAGCTGAATTACGACGACATCATAAACGATTTCTGTATACCGCTTGCAAAGGAATAGCTTAATAAGCACTGGGGGGTCAAAGTTCTCAATCATTCCAAATCATTGATTTATTACGATTTGGAACTCGAATTACTAACTCCAAGAGTGCACAGATAGCCGAGTGGTATACCACCACACCAATGGGCACTACACCAATAACCGTTGTGCGCGTCGTGTCGCGGGTTTGATCCCGGTTGGGTTTGTCCAATCCAGAAATACTTGTTCTGAGTCTGGGTGTGACTGTGCATGTAAATTCAATGTTTTTGAAACCCCTCGCAACACAAGGATTAAATTCCTTAGTGCAAGAGTCGTTTTTTCTTCAAAAGAAAAAAAAAACTGTTAGTTAGGAATAGGCGGCAGGGTCTATATTTAAGTTCAGCCAGCTCCGTTAAATACGTCGAAGTGTGAGGTGTGGCGGTTTTAATTGTAGATCCCCAATCGCTCTCATTATGCCGTCAGTGACTCGTCACCATTACATTGTGGTGTACCGTTTAATTACTGACAGTTACTGATCGCTGATCATTAGTTCGGCTCTGTTGATAATATGCCATGCAACTTAGTAATAACTTTATGCATTGGATTATTAATTCAGGAAGTACGTGATATTTTTTATAGCGTTTCTTGCCGGTTTTTGTCCATAAGAATGACATTTTGGAACCGCGCAACTAGAGTCAGCAACGTTTTGAAAGTACTTAAACGTTATAACGGTTTAACTCACGCGTATTTATCGAGATAGCCCGACTAGTTTCGGACCCAACCGGAGTCCTTAATCATGAGCTGACGCGGTGGCGGGGTCAGGATTTTGAAAGTGCCTGAGAAGGCTTGCTCGAAATAAAAACCTTTTGATTTTAACTTTGATTATGACGGAACGAGAGACGCAATCTGGACGGGAATAAGATGGAGAAGCCACAGAGACACATCTATAAAATAAGTAGAAGAGATGTAAAGCCAATGGGCCAAAGTATAATAAGCTGCAAAAGTCATAATACCCAATTGATTATTATGTAAAAGCATCGATAAACACACACACCTCCAGAATCACATCCTGCCTATATACGGTAATTCATAATGCTTTTGTACTTTTGAGTACTTTTGGCTCCGATACAAATTGATAAGAGGTTCCTCTCATTAAGTCTCTTATAACGATAGCAGTAAATATATTTAGATCGTAATTCTAAATAATATGTACATTTACGGTTTCAATTTCAGTTTACTATTTGCATTCTCCTGAAATTCCCAAGGGAATTTAAGGGCTGTATGATGGCAAATCTATATCACGTGTCTGAAATTTGAGCTATCGTAAAGAATAGAGGGGGGGGGGGGATTGATTCGTTTTCAGTAATTGTTTTTTTTATGAAACGATACCCCAATAAAAAAAATCAATATTATAGAACATGAAAGAACAAAATGACTTGTCATTATTAATCAAACGGTCGTGATAACAATACAATCATGGATTACTCGACATAACTGGTACGCTATATGAATGATAATTACTCTATTATATCTCTATAAGTAATCCGGTGTGTTGTATCGTAGTTGCAATGAATGGAGGTGTTAAGTAATTTGTTTATTGGAGTTTCATTGAGCGATGGCCTAAAAGATGATTGATGAGTGTGGATGAAGCTAAAGTGGTATGCCAGGATCGTAGCAAATGGAAAGATGTGATCTCTGCCTACCCCCAAGGGAAAGAGGCGTGACGTTTATGTATGTATGTATGGCCTAAAAGCTGTTAATAGAAAGAGGTAAAGTTTGTGATGTAAAAAGATAATGGCAGGAACTCCTGAACTGGTTTAGGATTTTTCTTGTTATTTGATTTCAATTTTGAGACTTAATAAACTCAAAATTGCCGTCCGATAAATAGGAATGAACGACATGTCAGTTAGTTTTAGATTCTTATGTTTCCTATAAGTTTCTTGGCTGTATTTAGGAAGTACCACTACGGCCGATAGAATGCTATGTCCACGAGGAAATTTTAAGCTTTTGACAAGAAAATTGTTGTATCTTTTCACGGTTGAATGAGGTAGTTTATCAAATGTAATACTCTTATTCTGAGAATTTTGAACATTTATGACAAAAATAACAACATGAATCTTGAGAACATTAATTACCATATTGGTTATTAATTTATCAAAAAGTTAACTTGTAATAATCAATTTACGTGTTACAAGAAAAGTTATAAATAAATTAAGGTCAACGACCTCATAGTAAAAAGATGCAATTGATAGTATTTTTGTCAGTTGACAAATATGTAGCAAGGTAATAAAGAAAAGTAGCGGCAGTAAAACAGTTTAATGTATAACAAAATGGTAAAGAGTTAATCGCTAGCTGATTATGGAATAAATAGAGTTGAATATTTATGAAAAAGAGAAAAGACAGAAGCGAATACTTGTAATAAATTTTCATATCTTCATCTTCATCTTATATCTTCATGAAAAAATAAACAACTTTGCAATAAATTTCAATCGATTTTACTTGTGGAAGAAAGTCATCGTCAAAATGTCCTTAAATTAGTTCTGTTCAATAAAAGCCAGCAGAAAAGTCATAAGTTTGTATGCTATGTCATTAGGTATAAGTTTTATGAAACCTCTTACTGTCAATCAATTTTAGTGTAGTTTTCATAAAACAAGTCATTCTAGTAACATCCTTGCCTTTTTTAATTTAAAGCTTTAAAGCGATCAGGTCAAGCTCATACAATTTCAAAGATCAAACGGTTTGCTCTAAACATGATTCCTCTTGGTTGCTTTATCAATATATTCAATTGTTTTTCAGTCAAAGTCTCATTGTGTGTTAAGTACATCTAGTAATGTATATTATATTCCTGCTTCTAGACCAACTAATTATGACTCTTATTCAAAAGACTGCAAGGTTTAAAATAGATTGAAAATCATCTCACCTGCAACGTGTGGGTCCTCATGAAATTAACGATCCTGTCGAAAATCAGGTTGTTCAAGGAACCATCGTTCATCCCCCTCGGGATTGCCTCCTCCTTCTCCTCAATTTTCACATCCTTATCCTTGGTTAACGTCACCCCATCAAGAATCGTCAGCTCCTCAGCATTCGTCAACCTGCTCAAAGTCTTCGCCAGTTTTCGTTTGAGGCAGTGCGAAATTTCTGACCCGCTGCAGTCTTTGTATGTCTCGTAGGCAAATTTAAGTTCTCCTAAGATATTGTCGTCTGCACTTCTGGCTTCTAATTTGTTCTGTGTCGTGGTCGCCGTTCTGGCCGAGACGGCCGCGACCAAGGTCAAGAGCAGGAGATACTTTACCATGTTTAATGTTTGCACTCCGTTGGCGATATGGACACTGTGTATAACTAGAGCATTCGTGGCGTTTATATGCGCTTAGTGTCACGGTACACTGGCTATCGTCGAGAGGGATGCAGCGATGCATTTATAGTATCGAGTACTGTCGGGAACTGATTAGTTTGAGGTGTCATTGATTTTGTAGCAACCATTCAAACCCCCGTCAAGTCCAACAAATAGTTAACAGTGACAGTTAACAACGAATGTGTGACATCTTCATAATAGTCCTTGGAACTGTTTTAAGACTGCGATCCAAACTAAAAGTATCACATTGAAAAACGGAGATACTTTGGTTTTCTACTCATAAAATCAATCCACTAAGTAACAAAACTTCAAAAAGATCGCAAAAACTCTTAACCTTTAACATAATAGGTACTATAGTTTCCCGTATGATAAAGGAGTACTCTAAAGTTACACCAATTGATCCAAAAAGTACCCATAACAAACAGAACGACTTTAAACTCAACCAAAACCATCCCTAGTACCAATTCAGTCCACTATCTCAGTCCAATAACATATTTTCTCACCCAACTGTACTTCAACAGACTTGCTCAATTTAAAACAGTTGGAGATCATGACTTAACTGTTACAAGGTGCATCAGCTTCGTCCATCATGGATTAGAATTATACTTAGCATCTTTGGGTAGCAATTTATTGGCTGTGATTCTCGAAGATCACTTTCTATTAGAAAAAGCTTGAATCGAGAAAATTGTGATGAACGTGACTAAGTATAAAATTGAATACTATTTTTGGTACAATGTTTTGGTATTCTTGGGTGTCTTATTTGGCAAAATTTCCTTACATTTGGGTAACTCACATGAAAAACTGAGGTGCAAATTTTATTTTTTCAGGAGGCCTGGAAAAAAAAGGTTAATTACAGAAAAAGTGTATTTTTTTTTCAAATGAAAAAGTTCTAGCAATAAGATTTCATTTATATCCATATCACTTCTATTCACACACACAGTATTCAAAAAACAAATTGTTCCTTAGGATCAAACCAAGTACTGTAGACACAATTCGACAAACCAAGAATACGATTTTATAGACAAATTTTTAAAATCATTTCTGTATTTGCCATTTTCATTCAACAATAATATACTTGGGTTTGGATGCAGCCTACAATTACGTAGATGGCGTGCGTACGTGTGCTCTATGTGCTCGTAAATTTTCCAGCAAGATTGTCTATTTTAGTCAACACAGGGCACATCAAAGGGCAAGACACCAAAGCTCTCACTAAGCGATAGCAGTCGCCGTAGCTAAAATCGTCGGGGGCGCGGAATGCGAACCCCGTACCCTCGGCCATAGGCAGATGAGGAGGAGGCTCCAGTGGTTTAAGCCGGTAACAGTCCAGGACATCCCTTCGTCAACCCCCTGACGAAGGACAGTCCATGAGGATTTCCACTGGGATACAAAAAAAAGACAAATATGCTAGGGTAAACATAACATTTAAACAGTCATGCACCCTGTCGGGCATATTAGCAGGCATATTATAGTAATTACCCTTTTCTACATACAAATACTACAAATTTCCAGCCCAATTACAAATAATTGTCTGGTTTTTAACAAACCAACCCTGGCATTAAAAAACAAAACCTATTCCGACTTTAGGTCTATAAAGTGTTGAATTAAGAATAGTGTCACTACTGAAAAAAGATAATTATGTTAATATCACTGAACAGATATTGCATCATTTCATTCCACTGTCTCATGAAGATATGTACAAAATGACATACTATTACCGAAATAATTACATTCGGACATTTTAATTGGCATTCAGAACTTACGATTATTCTTGTAAATATGTGATTTAATGATCAATGAATGAAAAAATGTTGCAGTTATTCTATTAATGAAGATAAATCTGAAACACGGTTTCATTTGGTATTAGCTAATTACGAATTTTTCATATCTTGGTTATGTGTACGAATGTGTTCATCAAAATTTACTTTTAGTTTTACTAAGAGTATTTATACTTTGGTTGTATTTTCGCTGTTGTTGCATACCTACTTATTCTAAAGTATAAATAGTATTTTTCCATTTTTAAGAGCGTAACTTCTTGCCGGTTTTTCTCCATAAGAATTACATTTTGGAACCGCGCAACTAGAGTCAGTAATATTTTTAAATACAGCAAAGAACCATTCATATATTATTTTATACTGAATATCTGTTTGAATCTTACTCGCTCTTAACTGTTCCAATTCATTTGCGGTCATCGCATTATTAACTATTTCTTTATACCCGTCTTGTTTTTCTTTATGATAATGTTGCAAATGTTTGGATACGATGTGGAAACTATTTTGGATTATGTATAGCTTTTTTTGTGTAGATTCATTTCATTCATGGTCTGTATTTGTTTCCTAAAATAAATAAGTAAAATAAAATGTCTGTTATCCTCTACATTTAAGAACTTTTATTATACATTTATGTAGTTTTTTTAAAGAAATTGTTTCATTAACCAAACATCTAATATTTAAAGTTTAATTAGTTTAAGAATAAAAAATACTACAAAAACACCTGCTATAATATAATGTGGTTTAATATCCAACTAACAACAATTTATTGCATAGATAACATGTGACACAATCACGCGAAATTTTAATAAACAGCAAAAACAATTGATTTCAATACGATAGTGACATTTAACTGAACATCAGTACAAATTATACATGATTACAGACACGCATATAACATGCGTGGGGCATGTTAGACTTCAGTACTATTTCTATGAAATATGCGTTATTCTAATGCAATTGTTCATTTACTTCGACTTAAATGCACATCACTGCGACACTATAGTTAGATTCCTAATGGACTGTAGACAGTAATTGCTCAATAAAAGGATTTAAAATTAGAGGTACCGAGTTGGATTTTTTTTGTAGAAAATCACTTTTCCTCACTGATGGTACCGAACTCTGCTCAATATTTCATAAAAGAAAATCCATGCGAAATATTTATTCTAAGCCATAATTTAAACCGTCTTTGAACTAACAAGAAGTAAAAAAAAAGACAACATAGACCGAGTATGAAATATATATTACAAGATACTAATACTTTGTGCCCTTTATATAATGCATTAAAGTTATATTTTTGTGAAACACGTCCAATGTAAATTCCTATCCGAAAAAGGCACAACAAAGTTCATTTTTCATACAGAACAGAATTAAGTATTAATTGTTAACGCATTTCCTCTGCAGTGTGGGACTGGCGATTCCTGATTTCAGTATTGTGAAAAATTCTTTTCCCCTTGTCAGTAGTGTCGTATGGCTAAGAAAAAGTTACATTATTAATTTTAGTGAAATTATTACAGTATGTATGTATGCCTGTACCTACTGATATTATTTGTATGAGCCAAGTATAAAAAAAGTATTCAAGCACTGAGATTCACAAAAAGGAAAAGAGACGCCGCTGTACAGTGTGTAGAGCTCAGTCTCGCTTCCACAACTACAATAATACTGTAAGATGTAGTAAGCCCCAGTTTAAGTAAAACACGACATCCTGCGTATAGCAGTAAAATGATAATTATAATTGATATTTCTTCACCAAGTCTAGACCAGTGAGTCAGCTAAAGAAAATACTTGTACACAGTTCATTTTCTGCACGCGATATCTGTTTTTCATCTCATATTAATGTTAATAGGATCTCGGCCCACATACGTGCAACGGAACTTATCGCGTTATTTTAAAGTAAATTGTGCGTAAAACTAATGAATGTTATAGATTTACTTCATTGAGATCTGTTGCGGATGTTCTTGTGGAGCTATTTTTGTAATCATGCACTATTTCTTTAATGGGTGAGTGATGCAGTTTGAATTCAGGTGTGAACCAATTTTCTTGGTTAAGAGTTGGTTAAACTTCATCTGAAGTACAGATTTGTTTAAGAAAAAAGAACCTCCATAGTTTTTACCGGCATTTCTCCATAAAAGTGTCATTTTTGAAAGGGCAACTATAGTCTATTTAATTGTAAAGGTGTAATAAAAAAAATGTCTTAAATAATCACAATCCTTATAATTGATTCACATTTGCTAAAATAATTCCGGTTACATAAAACGTGTGCCATTACTACACATTTTATAATTAGAATTTGAGATAGATCTTTTTCTTTACAGTAAGTAGGTAACTACTAAAAATGCACGTGCTACAATATTTTAGAAGTAAAGGTACCTAAATGTCACCCTTCCCTTTTTTTGCCCCTGGGGAAACCTAAGTTACGGGTGCCACGCCGGCCCGATCGGGGCTGCCAGCGGGGTAGTATGGGGCTTGGAACGTGAGGCGCCTCCGTACTAAAACCCCCGGAATTTCGACGTGCGCCACCGTGGAAGGATCAAGGGAAACAAAGACAATTACTTCCGCGAAGGGAAAAAGAAAAAAACCTAGCATAGCAACCTAGCGGCACACATTTTGAGTTGGATCACAGAATACCTCACAAATAACCGCATAGCAACAGCAATAGAAAGTGACAGGATGTGAGGATGTGAGATGTTGCGTAAACCGAGACGTTTGCTAATTTATTGCCTCATAAGACACGGTTATTTTAGAATTATGGACTCATGAGAGTATTTAATATTGTTCTGTGTTATGAAATTGTCTTTGAGTTAGAAATCAATTGGATAATTTTCAATTTCCTAGGTGTAACTAGAATAATGTGTATTGGATTGTTTTTAAGTATTCAACTACGGGGAAAAGACCTCTTTCTGTTTATATGTTCTTAAAATCAAACTTCAATTGTTTGCTCGTGTAAACATGTATTTGCTTTAGACTGTACCTTGCTGCAAGACGCAAAAACTGCGAGAGTCTCCTAAATTTTTGCGTGTTCGATTGGGTCCATATTGATCTTAACTTACTTTATTTTTTACCATCCCTGTAATATTATATGGAATGCAATAAATAAATGAGTATCGAGTCTGACTCTAGGAAATGACAGATCCTTCGTCTAGATTTTAAGTTTTGAACATTATCTTCCTGCCCTTATCCCATTTCACTTGGAGTCGGCGCAACACGTCTTCTAGACATGTTGCTTAAAGTTTTGGCTATGGTTTTATAGTCGGCCGCCTGCCTGACACTAACCCTCTTTGGGAATGCGATTGTTGGTTGTTTACTTGCCACCATTCGGGTGACCCAAGGTGCTTGGTTCAGTGCACTGGGTCTTAAGGTCCATTAGTCGCCTTTTACGACACCCAGTGGAGGATATGGGGTGGTGCTATTCTTTATATCCGGACACCACACGGAAAATTTTAAGTTTTGAACCTAAGTGCTTAGAAATCCTATCATAAAACCCACCAAGACGTACAAAAAGTTTTCCATTCTCTACTATCGATCGCGTCCTCCAAATCGTAAAAGAACCGAGAATGACTATGAATGAATGACGAATACGTGTTAGTATCAATTCGCGGTAACATGGCATTTTCTATACGGATGTCATTGTGTATTTAATTAGAACATGTTGGCTAACATTCCGGTGTTAAATCGCAATGAAAAGCGAAAGTTACAGGTGTTTTTGGAACTTTTATGGGCTTCTTCCTGTATTGAGATGAGTCGACCTATTCATTAGTATGTAAATCTTGTGATAGAGAACCGGTTAATTATGAGTTTGATTCGCAAAATTATAGTCTCGGTTTTACAAATAACATTTTTTACGTTTCGATAACGCCATCTAGTCTCAAATTACGTATCCAAGAGTGATATGTGTTATGAGTACTATAGAACTGATAAACATACTTAAATATTTCTAAATACATACGTTTTAAAGGTAAATTACACCCAGACACAGAACAAAATATGATCGTACTTATGACACATACATTTACCCTGGGTGGGAATCGAACCCTAGACCAAAAGGCCCATCGAATAGTGTAACTGATGGTTGTAAAAATGCTCTAACGTGTGTTGTAATTAAGTTACAACCTTATCAATTACAACTTACAAAATATTCTAAATCCATTACACCTTCCAAACGTTCCAAAAAATGTTTTTTTTACAAAATTGGGATTTGCAAAAATAATAACGAGTGAATGAGCGAGCTGCAAAGAAATCTAATTAAGTAAATACCTACTCAAATTTCACTAATAGACTACTATTTTAATAGGAGAGTAAGAAAGAGCGATCAAATATTAAATTTATTGATATGTAAGCCTAAAACAAACCAGGTTCGTGAATCTACAGGTCACACCGGCACACCTGCGAATAGAAAGTGAAATGAAATGCCTTAACTTGTGTATGAAGGTTATACGCAAGCTGAATTGTTAAGTAAAACCATTGTTAGTAGTTGTCCAGTTGATGATATAGGTTATACGTATCGGACATGATAGTATTCCGATACTAAGGATATAGATGATGATGCATTTGACGGTGGTAAGCTATGCGAAATGCAGGGAAATGGAGTCAGAATTATGATTTGAGATCTATAACGGACTTTAAAGATGAATCAGAATCAGAATTTGTTATTTGTAAAACATAGGTAAACAAGAAATACAAATCTTAAGTAAAAGCAAGTACAGAGCGCTATGTTTTGTCTTTGGTAATCTAAAGTACCTACCTATGGGCACAAGAATATACAATATCTAAAAGTGTAAACAAGAAATATAATTCAGTTAAATATAAAATAGTAATGGATAAAACGTAGAAAGAAGTAATGTATTACATTACCCTACGACCAATTCTAATTTACTGCTTTAGACCTATTATAATTCAAAACACGTATTAGAAGCTGTCTTTAATATTATTCAATATGTAACAAGCCACCTAGGACCAAAAGCGGCCGATGGTATGACTAAAGTTTTGGTAAAATTTTGATGACAATATCTCTCGTGATGAAGATAGGTCTCGTGATATTCTCATCAAAATTTGAATCTCAAAAAAATCATTTTACCATCCATTGATAGGTCATTACATGGTTAAGCGAATGGCAGTTATTGAAATTAAAAAAATCATATTCATTTAATTTACTAATCAACATCAATGATGATGTTGATTAGTGCCTGCCCTGCCCTTATCCCAATTATTATTATTATTTTAATTACTAATGATGATGAAATTATAGCTACGTAGAGTTTTAGTTATAAATACATTAGAAAGTTTGACAAAAATATCCTAAGCAGTTGTTAAAAGTAGACTATTTTTGATTTGAACCTCACCTTCTTCCTACCACGCATTCTTCACATTCTAGTCTACAAAACACGACACCCTAATTTCTAATCATAAAAACAGTATGTACCCATTTAAGCCCACATTAAAATTCCTTCAAGTAAACATTTTCTCGACAGACCCGTCGCTAAACAAACACCTTAATGTAGCCACACCAAGAAAACGCCAAAAACAACCGAATTCTTGACCTAACATTATTAACAAATACATAAGGCCGTTTTGATAACAATAACCTACATTTATGACATTAGAACCGCATTCCGTAATTATACATGAATATCGTCATCAAAAAATATTTGTGTCAGACGCACCTACAGCATCCTTTTTCGAAAAGAGAGAGAAAAAAGAAATTTCACTTCTCACGCGTTCCTGTGTCCGGTTTACATCCAACGCTTTTCCTTTAAACCAAACTACAAATTAAATAAGCCGAACAAAAAAATTAAGACATGCAAATATCAACTTTATAGCTACAGAAATACGGGTGGTTGCAATTGAAACACCCATTTGATAACTGTAAAATTAAATCTGTCCGATGGACAAGGCAAATACCTGTTTACCGTATTTCTTGATTCACGATTCTATACTTTATGCCATTGACTTAAGCTTCAATGAAAACGTTTGGATTGAAGCGCTCATAAAGGTGTGTGAACTCTAGACGTGGTTTACTCTAACAAACTTGAGTACACATATCAAATGTATTTTCACGCGATCTTGATCCTTAAGTGGTTGACATAGAGTTATTGGTTGTTTGAATGTTGAAATATGACGGTAATGATTACTTGGTAAATAAATGTGGGAGAATAAAGAGGGGGAGGTTACATAAAATACATGAGATACAGAAAGCCGATGGGCCTCGGGCGACAGCAGCGAAAGCAACTTGTCGATGACTAACGTACGGAACTCTCGTAGGTCATAAATGAGGTCGCAGACACTAAAAAATGCGTAACCTTAAAACACCTGACCACAGTTCCTTTGAATTCCAATTACTTGTATGAACACCATCTTCCATACAGCTGTATAAGATTTAAAACGATTGTCCGCACGTTAAATAACCGGTTTATCCAGTGAAATTTTTGATTAATTTCTTCACTTAAAAGCCGCTTTACTTCTTTTTCTATTAATTTCCTGACTTCGGCAATATTTTCAATCTTCATCAAGATTTTGATACTTTATAAATGTTATAACTGTTATTCTTCACACAGACTAATTTTTATTGGTAACATCAGTTAGACGTTAGTTAACAGTCTAGTTCGACGGATAAATTTATCAATTAGCGGCACTGCTCTTTATTTTTTACTGATTCTCTGCTTTGTGTTACTGGTTAATTTAAATTGGACCAACCAAAATAATATAATTACCTATGTACATTTTGCTCCTTGATAATTTTTTTTTTAAGTTTAGTTGCTAGCTGTCTATCTAGGGTAGGCTGAAGCCAAAGTTTTATACTAGAAGACGAAGAAAACATACACACTATTTAAAAAACAGAACAAAAACATAAATAAATTTATTATTTCTAAACAAAAACAAAGCTACTATACACAATAACAGAGTAAACAAGGAAATGGCTATAATTAAAGTCGATATAATCAAAATAATACTTAAAACATTGGCTGTTTAAAAACTCAAAAATATTACATCAGAAACTTTTACTCTGAGAGACGGACATAATAAGAAAAAAACACTTTCACTCTTTGACCATGTTAAATTTCAAAACGACATACCGCTCAAAGTTTTTGCACAGGAATATAGTCCTTATAGTCTTGAATAGAAGAATGATAATTATTTGTATGTAGATGTTATCTATTATGTATCATATGACTGGGAGTCTGTAAAACAATGTGGGGTCAAAGGCTTCGTATGTGGTAAGTGTCGGCTACGGTTTCTATGTAATGTCATTTAAAAAGTAAAAGTTGATTTAAACACTTTATTTTGCTTTATTACTTCACTGTTATTACTAATTTACGGTTTTTTATACGGAAGCAAGTATGTAGAAACTTGGGTTTATGAGAAATGTTGAGTTTTCCTACATAACCTGTATAGTATATCTGCTTATAATTGAAGATTGTATGTATTGTATATTTGACTGGCGTTTTGGCCTAGTGGTTATTGACCCTTACTGCTATACTGGAGGTCGTGGGTTTGATCCCCATCCGGGACAAATGTTTGTGTGATAAGCATGATCATTTTTTCTATGTCTAGGTGTAATTTATCTATAATATGTATGTATTTAAAAAGTATATTATATTATAGGTGTTGTCTAATGTAAAAAATAAATAAATATTTAGTTTTGTTGTATTTTGGAGTATACAGCTTTAGGTACAGACATAATTATGGCCACTCTTATCAAATACTTTTTGAACGTGCTTACACATAACATTATTTAACTAAAGCTAAAATAGAGGGTGTACTGAAGCTGCATTTCAGAACATCAGGGATTCCATTGAGCTTATTGAGCTAGTCGTAGAAAATATACATGGGGATTTCCATTATCTCAGGCCTTACCTACAATTTGTCAACTTAGTATAACATAAAATTCATCATGCTCTCAATGTTAAGGCAATCTGGAAACAGATGTTCACTTAATCTTTTCATCTGTTTTGTTTCAGTACATAACAACATCACACATAAAACGTAACTTACTACCAAAAATTACGCGTATTATGCAATTGCCGTAACAAAATTAGAGATTGTTCCGAAAGATAGTTTGCAAATTATCCTCGGCGAATTTTCACCTATTGTCTGTGTGAGAAGTTACCGTAACAACCAAAACAATGGCAAAGTTCACCGGAACAGAACATGGAAAGTCTATATAACCAACTGGGACTTAATACTGTTTTGAGTAACATTTGAACCATCAAGGATAGTTGTACCTTCAATAATAATAGTAACATGAAATTAGTTTGAGTTCCAAAAATGAGAGTGATCGGAATTTTAAGTGTTTTCTTAGTATTGGTAGTTGAAGTGATACCTATAGAAATTGAGTTGCAAGAAGGAGAAGAGATTAAAGGCAATCGTGTTGATGGTAGTTTGAATGATTGTATAAGTTCAAGAAGGAGTACTGAAGTAGGAGTGTGCTTTGGCAAAGAGGTGTTAAACAATTTGAATAAGTACGATGAAGCCGATGCCTTTAGCTTAGCAACAGGAGTGTCTTTTGTAAGAGATGAGAAGACTCCGCGAGATATTGGAGCTTTTCTGGACAAAGATCCTATGGATTTTCGGTAAACTTATTTTTTTTATCTTGCACTAGGTAATTGCTTAAATAGTACCAGAACAGTAGTAAAAACTAGTTTTTATTTCGAGAAGGCCTTTTCAGGCATTTTCAAAACATTACTGACTAATTGCGCGGTTCTAAAATGTATTTCTCAGGAGAACTCCATATCATAGTCCTCACTATCAGCCAAGAAGAAACCATTTCCCAATAAGTACTAGAATACATTACATTGGGGTTATTGCATTATAATACTTACGAGACACTTTAGGGCTCTTTTAGGTTTCAAAAGCAATCTATTAGAAATTTTAAGATTGTAATTGACAAAAAATATAGAATTATTACACAGTACTTTTTCAACAGGTCCATGCTTGAAGATGCAGGGAACCTTATTGCTAAAAGATCTCTTCATTGGGACCTTAGCGGTCTCTACCCTGGATTGGTTATGAAGATTGGCCCAACATTGGCCAATGGTGTTCTTGAATTTGTGATGGACCCAAGGGTTAAAGACAGAGCTTATCAACAGCCTTCTGAAGTGTCTACAGGTATGTATATTTGTCTATTTTGAAGTTATTTATCTACCACTTTAATACACGAAATTATTTTCACACACATAAATGTTGAACTGTAGGTAGAAAACTCTGTAACTAATTAAAAAATATATCATACTAGTTTCTATTAGCACATTACATTAAAACTGAATAAGTTTGTACTTAAGTGATTTCATAACGCTTAAAAAAACGCCATCTAGCCAGTTATGTTGAAACAAGTAAAAGTATTACTTTCAAGGCTAGCTTGACATTGAACTTGATACAGCGCCATCTATTGGCTGTAGCAATAACTAATTCACTTGATCGAATAAAATCTTCCTTATCGACGGGTCCTACGTATAGTGGTGTAACCCGCAAAACACCAAAATACGTTTTTTTGCACCAAAAGCCTTAAAATTACCTTAACTTTATATCCTGTAAAATTTATATTATTTTATTCAGTAATTTCAGAGATACAAACTTGTAAACTAATATAAGTGACATGATTTTCGGCCACACGACCATCTACACTGATGTAAGTCACTTGCACCAGTGTAGGTAGTCGCGTGTGCCGCGTGACGTACGCGCAAGTGCCATTTACTCCAGTATACGCGCTGCGACGACGTCGGGAGCACGTTAACACTGGTATAACTGCGTTAACTGCTAACGTATTCAAACTATTCCGTGCCCTGTTTTTAGGGGTTGTGTTACTTTTTTACATATTTAACAAGTTTTATTTGCTTTGAGTAAGTAGTGGTGAGAATTCACAACAATTAAGGGCTCACGAGGTCAATTATTAATAAATTTATGCGTTAAAAAATTACAAACAAATTACTAAATTGACAGTACTAATATTTCTATAAAAGGGTTTAATTAATGTTCGCCTAATGCAAGATACAGATTGTACTGCTTGGAGATTTGTTTGTCCCGCCTGCATTATTTTTTTACGTATAAATTATATAATGTAGACGCACGGTGAACTGCATACTCTTCACACAAAATTATAGAGTTTGTTTTTCCCTTTTTAGTTAGTGGTTGTTTTTTACAGTCGGGTTTTTTGTTTTTTTTAATTACTATTTTATTTTTTTCAAAAAAAAATTACATTTATATCAGTAGGTATACAAAGTAGTAGTAAGTATACAAAGTCACATGTGACTTTGTTTTATTTTCGTGATATTGTTATCTGACGTAACTTACATTATTTTAATAATAATATCTTTTTACTAATAAAATAAATAGCGATACTACTTTTAATACATTTTTTGCAGCAATTAACGTAAGGAGTTACCAAATTTTGCTACTTGGTAACTGACGAGACAATTTTTTTTTATGTACCCAAGTACATCATTTTTAAACGTGTAGAAATATTCCAGAGGTTAACAATATTCGCAACCTCAGTTTATTTTGGTGAAGTTGTAGTACTGAAAGAACAATTAAGTTCAATCAAAACTTAACAAAAGACATTCAAATTAAACTTATAAAGGACTCAGTGGTCGCCTGCAACCGCACGAGTGTCGGTTATAAATGCAAAACATTGCCCTCCTCTGACGCAGTCGGTTAAAAGTCTATGTTTTTCCAGGTTGTCAGCTAATTCGATACGAAATTTCTTCAAAATTGGTTAAGTCGTTTGAGCGTCAAAGAGTAACACACATCCAATCCATACTTATGCAACTTTCGCGTTAACTATATTAGCAGGATATTTTCAAATGTATAATATGCATATTTAAACAAGTATGACGAGTGTGGTGATGTGATGAGGCATTCGTATGAAGGGTGACACAAATCACCATTTAATACAAGTTGTAAAAATGTAATGAATTTTCCATCATCTGATTTAGACTCTAAGGTCTCATTGCCCTGTTTTTAGGGGTTGTGTTACTTTTTTATACATTTAACAAGTTATGTAGATGTACACAACTATACACTTAATAGAAGGACATAGTTCGAAAAGAGTTGGACAAAGGTTATACTAATTTCTTTAAAATACCTTTTCTAGCGGATCTGCAAAGGGAGAAATAAATTAGAAACATCAACGTACAAAAACTAGTGGACGTAACTGAACAGACGTAACGTAACTGAAAAAATAGTGGAAATGCTATTTATAAGAAAAATTACATGAATTTCAAGACAAGCCAGACTTAAAAAAAAAAAAAACAATAAGAAGATTACATTTTTTTGTTTTATTATTTTTAAGATTGCAAGGCCAATGATTTTATTTTTCATTATTAAGAATGCTATTATCTTATTATAAAGTGTTATTTTGTATTTTAAATGTTTTTATTTAACTTTTTGCCACACTAATTTAAATATTTACAGTTAATAATAATACAGCAAACTGTTGCAAGTAGCTTTCCAGTACTGAGTAAACTGTTGTAAGTGTTAAAAAGTCGAGAAAAGTAGATAAAAGTAGATATTATTTTTAATATTATAACTTCATATTGGTCAATAACACGGAAATACTATGATTAAAGAGTAAAATTCTTCAGATTTCCTTTATTATAAGTATAAGCAAGCACACTGTATACTGGTATAAGTGGCCACTTGTATCAGTTTACAGGTTCTACTGTAGTAAAGAAAACAAGCTACATCAATGCAAGTCAACCTATTTTCCAAAGTATAAAAAAAGAAGAAAAACCAATAATGCAGTCTTATTTCTTAAATATCAAAATATAACATACTAAAATTTCAAGTGTTTTTATTGATTTACGACAAAGTTACAAGCTTTTGAACCTTTAAACCGCTCTCTTGAAAAGTTGCATTTTTGCACTTGTACTAGTCTACGTAGGACCCGTCGTTATTTTACATCTATCAAATAATTAGTACTTAGATTGATATTTATTATTTCCCAGGTCGTCTTCTAGCCCGAAACCTTCTCGTACCATTTCTTCTTGGCTTCAAATTCCAGCTTTCAACTCTACTGCCTTTATTATTAGGTCTAGTATTGATCGCTAGTAAAAAGGCCTTCCTTCTAGCCAAATTAGCTTTATTGGCCGTAACTGTATTTAGTTCTGGATGGGGAAGTCAAAGCTCGTATGGAGGGTTTGGAACACCATCGCTATCTTCATATTCGTCTTATGAAACGCCGGGACATTATCATGATCACCACGACCATCATACTTCTGGAGGTTAGTATGATTTGTATATGAAGGTTTAGCTTTAATTTTTTTAACATTCACAAAGTGCACGTTGATTAGGTTTTCAATAAACTATGTTGCATTCGAGTATTTGTTTCTAATGATGCTGCACATTAAACTAAACCACAATTAATACTTTAAATATATTTATAAATTAAGCTGATATTGAAATGTTAAACTACTTTTGACCTTATTCAACAAAAATATACTAAAAATCAAAATAATTATGAGTTACCTACTAACTATTGGCACAGTCTAAATATATTGCTATTGGCCCAATATAGATAGTAGGTGGATGTAAGAATACCGTAAGAGCGACATCTAGTAACAACTCTCGGAGACATTTACAAAGTATCTGTTTCCGATAGGTTCGTTCACCTCTTGCCGTTGCACTGTCAAAAAGCCTTCACACGATATCTTCAAATTTAAGTATTCTGGACCTTAGTATCTTAGCTTTAAAGATGAAAATTCATCTGAACGGACAATGTAAGTATTTTCAGTTGTCGCTTGATCGTTGTGGGCAGTTCTGAAAAGTGCTTGGTTGAAGCGTTTACATAAATGGGGTTGTTATTGTTGAACATTGTCAAGTATTTTCTTTTTTTATATCTTGTATCTTTTTCTCTATTTATTATTTTAAGTAGTTTTCTTCTTTTGTTATTTCGCCATATTTTGCTTTAATTTTTTTATGTTAGAAGACGCATTTCTCAAGTAGGTAGTAAAATATGTATACGCTGGTATTTTTATTTCTATATCTTTTAAGTCTTGGAAGAATTTCCTAAGGCTAGTGCCGGCTTTATCATTATAAGTAGACAATATTTCGGGTGCAATATCCTGGTTTTCAAGACTAGCTTACCTTTCTTATTGGGCTTACCATGATCTGAAATTTTACCTACTACAAATCCGTTAGACTCCATTATAACCTCTCGTACATTTTCCAGGTTACTATCGCCGTCAACCACACCCAGACTATTACTACAGGGAGAAGGATCCAGAGCCATCTACAGCTTCTCCTATAACTCCAGATGAACTAAGAGATAGACTTGAAAGGCTATTCGTTACTAAGAAAGAGAATATGAATGATGCCAGGGATAGAGACAGAGAGGAAGTCAGCTCCAGGAACGTTAGGAATTTTGCTTGGACACCTATTAATACTGGCTAGATTGAAATTTGTGATTAGAAAGAATTCAATTTAGACGTAGATAAAGGAGGGTGTATCTGCTTACTTTAAGTTAAATATTAATTTATTTCTGAAAATTTATTCTAAATGAAATTAAAAACTAAAGGGATAATATTCTGTTTTTCTATGTAATCATCATCGTTCATATCATGTCTGTATTTTACTTATTTTCTATCTTAATTTATTATTCTTCTAGTCATTACTTTTCTTTCTATGCTTGTACACACACATACCAATTCATATTACCATTAATATACAAAGTGAAAACATATAATAAACGAATGAAAAATAAAGCTCTATTTTATTTACGACATATAGGTATTAAACCAAAATATAAACTGAATGCTTCACTTGAAACTTATTTTAGAAGTAAATAACAGTCATTTCAAAGCTGGTCTAACATTCAATCATGGCATCAATGTGAAACAAGCTAACAACCAACCACTACGCATCAATAAAAACGCCTTCGCAATAAACTTCCAGCTAATAACCAACACATTTACAATAATTAAGACTAATCAGGTCAAAGAAACAGTTTCCACTGCACCGTCTCCAACACTCCCTCTTTGAACATCCTGTATATACAATTACACGCTCTATATCTCTAGAAAATGGCCGACTTAGGAACTAGTTCCGGTAACACTCAATTGGGAATTAAATTCTTTTTACATCCGTTATTAAGACGATTCATTATTATAATATAAGGTCGGGGAAAAAGTTTTCTCGCATTATAGTATGTATGAACTTGTAATAAAATCTTTTTGGCTATAGTATTTGTATCTGGCTGGTTTTGGTATAATTGAAAGTTTAAATTTAAAAAAACATAATTCTAATTTTATTAGAGAAAGAATGATTTTATTACAAATTCATACATACTATAATGCGAAAAGACGTTTTCCCCGCCCTGTTAATATGTCCATTTGCCATGTGCTAGGAAGCTTGTTGTGTGGCTAATTTACCGATTAATATTGGTCAATAATTGTTTTTATGAGTGTTAAAATTAATTTTATAAGTAATGTGGTGATTTTATTAATGGTCACAATGTTTATTACATAGTTATATGCAACTATCATCAGTTGTTCTTGTCAATTCATCAATTGATTAAGTCTGTTGCAGGCCATAACTGGATATCGACTTCATCCAAGTTTCGCTCCAATAGTTCACAGTCTTGTCCAATCAATAAACTACACAGTTTTTTAATTATAACTATGCATCATCTATTTACTTTGAATGCAAGAAAATACTTTTTAGATAAGCTTACTGAAGCTCTAAAAATCACATTTCCCCAAAAACCCTGAGAAAATATTTTGTGCTGTTCCAAATACTCTCCAAACAAATTCCAGTGCAATAAACTTTCGCGACTTCTACACATATTTTAGACGACAAATAGGACTTATTCGCGATCATCATCATCCCTGCCATACTAATTATTACTCGGGGTCGGCGCAGCATGTCTTCTTCTTCCGATATAATTCTATTTTTTTCCCTTATCTAAAGGAGAAATATATCGAAAATAAGTCCCGTTTGTCGTCTAAAATAAATTCCAGTGCAGACCAAAAATGCTCATTACTCCAGATCAAACAATAAAACAAATGAGACGAGTGAACCAATTTATAAGCCACCTCTACTTGTCCTGCTTTCTTAGTCTTTTTTATTTGAATGCCGGTGAGTTGTACGCATCGCGTGCAGTACATTTTGCGTGTATACTCAAAGCTTTCTCAGTTTTCTTTGATAGAATTCTTTGGTTAACTATATCTGGATAGACTAGGTTTTGTATTTGGCTTGACTCAGTTTTTGTATGTTTGTAATGTATTTTCGTGGTGTGATTGTAATGTATGGATTTGACAAACACGAACATCAGTAAACATGTTGATAAATGCAGAATAATGTAGAGCTAATTTGAAACTTAGAGTGTTTTAATATCAAAGCAACATCGGAGAAATATAAATTGAAAGACACAGTGGTTAAATTATTATTTATTATTCAATAAGTAAGGACTACGATGAGGTGTTGATGGTGATGATGAAGTCCGTCCCGTACCATATAAACAAATAGTTCAAGCCATAACAAAACCATTTAAGCATTATGTGAAAGCTTCTTCTTTTCGTGTCGATGACATGGCTTTATTAAATTTGATACGTCGAGTATTTTGACAACAGCAATTGCAGCATCATTGACCAAGATTAGATCCTTCAAAGTGCAATCTACTTAAACATACGAACACGCTTCCATATCTCATTTACAAGCGACTGTTACATAGCGGTCCAGTCTTGCTCCAACTATCTTTAGGATTGAACACAATTGATTATCAGCTTCCGTTAAACTAACGCAGTTTTTACAACTGACTTAATTAAGTGTAGACTCTACTGGGGTAGTAAGTGATATGCTCTGAAAGAGATCGGGTCTAATCGTTCATGAGGAGACTTTGGATCGAATGGTGTTTCAACAATTTAAGATTTAAGACAAAACATTTAAGGTCTCTAGATTTTCTTAAGTAGCGGCGCCAGTCAAGACCAATTTACACTGGTCTCAAAACTTAGATAATCCAATATGTAGTATATAATAATGTACCTCTTATGTATGGAGATTTATACTTCGTCAATGACACTGCCTTGACAAATTGTAACTTCCATATTAAGCTGCCTTGTGTTAATTTGAAATTACTCATAGATATCAAATTCAGATACTCACGCGCAAGTTTACCTATTATATTGTATAAACTCCATAATGTTGATGCATTTAAAATGTATACAGTAATTTGTTTCACTTGTTTTACTGATTGTAAATCGTCTCATCGCCATAATAGCTAGCATGTTAATAACACATCTTGTAGTTAGTTTTATCCAGATAGCTTTTAACATGCATCTTATTCTTACGCTTATAGTCGTTTGTCAGAGACATTTGTTGAATAAATATGTCATTTAGATTTGTAATGAGCTTGAAGTATGGATATTTGTAAAGACCATGCAATTTGATTAAGTTCTCACTAGCGGTTCCGTGGTCATCGATGGGGTTGATACAAGATAGAGATTTTTGCTTGTTTGTTACGAGGTAAAAAAATAAATTAATTCGACCACCACAAAGGGCACATTGGAGGGATGTATTGGACTCACATCAACTGATCTCTTTTTGATTTCCTGACTACATAAATCTGGCACAGCTGTTGCGCTCTAAGAGCTTGTATTTATTAAGTTAAGGTTAAAAGTAAAAACTGAGATGATGATGATAATAAAAGAGGTGACGAATCTGAAGCATTACGAAATGGGCATGTGAAAGAATGTCAAACAGTTAATACAGAACCCTTTGGTCTCAGTCTTAGTAATCTTTAAGTCTTTAAAGAGGATATGAAATGTCGAACATACTTAGATATTTCCGTTCCATTTGACACGGTATCATCTACTACTGCATTTCTAGCATTAATGTAAATTACGAACGATCTGTAGTTAGCAACAATTCATGCAAATGATAGCGGCAAGTCGACCGCGACGGTAGAAAATATTAAATTGCTATATTGTTCGACTGAAGTGCAATTAGAGCTAAATTACACACGATACTTTTAGTATCGCGATTAGCTGTTTGATCGGTTTTCGGAAATTTTCGTTTGTCGAAGACTTTGATTTTATTTCCTTATTATTATTTTTTATTAACATGCTTACATATCATTGCATTAACTGTCGAAAATTTCTTTTACTGTACCTTGGTAGGCGTAGTGTTAGTAACTTTTGGATTTTTTCATCAAAATTCGTTTTTCTTCGAAGACATGTGCTGACCCTAAATAATAATTATGATAAGGGCAGGGGAATGATGATGATAATGATCCGTTTTAAATACACCAACTTTTACTTTCTTTTGCGTTGTAATCCAGCTATTATTTGATAGAACCTGTTACAAAATCTACAAGCTTTTTACTTATATTTTTAGGATCTAACCAAAATTTTACCAACCTCTACAATTATGGTTTCAAACTACTTCGTTTATTTCTTTTATATTTGCCATCTATTATTTCAACCCTTCATATCCAGTGCACGACATGTATAAATATACAGAATTATTATATCAATTATATACTTGTTTAAATCGCGTGCCATGCCGGCAGTCGATATTATTATGTTTTTATTACCAACATAAAGTTCATTGACTGAGTAATATATTACATGTTCAGTCTGGAACTAGACTTGAGTAGTATCTATAATTATAGTTTATGTATATGGTAATGCATTAAGTAGTATTTATTTAATGTAATTCATTTATTCTTCTCACTATAGGATGATTTAATTGTGTGCTGACTTTTACCATACTTACGAAATAAACATATTTCTTCTTCGTTTTATCTGGTTTTTGTATCGGTGATAGGTTTATTGTTTTTATATTTATTTAAGTTGAATACTTACGTGTTACTAAGAGATGTTTATGCGGCATAAATGTTGGTTCCCCTTATACTCGTAACAACGACATAGTTTTTGCTATTTGATACGCGTCGTATACCTAATGTCAAAGCTTCAAATTCTATGGAGTTTCGAGATAGTCTTGCATTGACTGCATTTAATTTTATCAGGGCTAAATAATAAATATCAATACCAAATTTGAAAATTAATTTATTAACCTGCCATCCCCAATAAACATAAAAAATAAAACAAACATTCAGTTTTTTCATACTTTCTTTAGGTCGTCATTCGTTGGTCTCAATTAAGAATATTTTTCATCATCATTAACTTACAGCTAAAATATAACATTAAACTTACAATTATAGGGTTAATACAGTACGCAATTATTATTTTCTGTTATAAATAAATTAATAAAAGGTACTCGCGTAACCACCTAGATGCAATTATAAAAAGGAGTAGCAAATAAATAAATAAATTACCTACTTATTCTAAACAGCACCACATAAATAAAATAACATAAAATCTTATTTATAAACTTATACCCTATTTATACAAAATTGGACAAACATTACGAAAAACAGAAATGCACAGTACCCGTCGACTAGCCTAAAAGTCTTATTCTAATTATAATGTAATTTACGATTATTATATCTTTCATTATTTGTATAATTAAACATTTATTAGCATAATTATTTGGTGCGTCAGATTATACAATCCTATAATTAATGTACTGAACATACAAACACACATGCAAATCGTATACGTTACCTTATTTACATAATAATTAAATAATTTAACGTCATCATGCATCGAATAAATACCGATAAATACTGGTCTAGCGAATAAATAAATTACTTTTTAACTAACTATCTAGTGTCGTTTGAATAAGCATAATAATATTTTTTTGGTTAAACATTCCTGTTTGCCGAAGCAATAGGACCGAAACCTGGTTTCGGGTTAACAAAGTGCAGATAAAAATGCCGTGTCGTTGTGAATTTTGTAAATTATGGAGTCGTAAGCCTGTTGTATTGTCTAAAACCTACTGCTTCTTGGCATAGGCTTTGTAGGCCCTGTCCTGGGCAGCCGCCTCGTCCTCCACGCTCCTCCTGTAGTGGCCTCCAGGGCCGGTGGCGTCAAAGTCGCTGCCGTAATGAGAAGACGAGTACGTGTGGCTCTGGGACACCTGCGGGTGCTTCACGATCTCATACGTTGTCTTCTCATGGGACTCTCCACCAGATACCAATTTCTTCAGACCAATGATCGCCGAAAGCAACAACGCTATTTTACCGATGAGCAGAGCCTTTCCGGCGATCAGTGCTATCGCGTGGAACGCCATCGCCAAAAATCCTCCCTTGATCGCAACACCAGCGAGAATGGGACCCATCATTTTCTTCAGTTTGCTCCTAGCTTCGTTGAGAGACCGCCCTACATCTTCGCCGACGACCATGGGGGAGATGAAAACGCGATGTGTTTGCATCAACTTTGAGGTTGCAAGCTGCAGGTACTTGTCAATTTTATCTGAAGGAAGCGATTCAAGGTCTTCGTTTTCAGGCAGTGCATTAGGCGAAGCTCTGCCGGCTTCGGGCCGCTTCACAAGGGAGATGCCATCGACGATCGGCAGCGTGTCCATCCGCGCCGCCCTATCCGCCATCTTGGTCACCTGTATCTTCAAACACTTAACAATCTCCTGTGAACTCTCACAGTTGTCGTACATCTTGCCCAAAAGCTTCAGGCTGACTCCGAAGGTGTCAGCCGAAGCGGAGAGCACACAAAAACACAACAGGATAATACCGCGGCACTGCATCTTGTTAGAAAACTGAGGGTGTCCCCTCAAAGTGGACGATGTCCGGCGTAAGCGGTTGCGTCTATTGAAATGTGCACCGTGTAAATGTGCACTGGCATTTATCTATTTTCACCGGGAACTACATTTATCTATAAATCTTTTAGAGCGTGCAATCGTTGCATCGTATGGCCGTGCACTGAGGCGTGCATGTGCACGTCGGGATCATGTCTGTATGAGTTGAGATGGACGTGTGTGCGTGGTCAGTCATCGCTCTCATGCTGACGAAGCGGATTCTCATTGTCAAGGTCACTGTGGAAGTTTTAGGGGTTTGTGAAAAATACTAGATTTTTCACTCTTGATTGACAGACAATGTTCTTCCTTGCACCATTAATCAAAACAGATTTAGGCGTAACTGTTGCGGCAGTATTGTAAATAAATAATGCACTGAATACCTAATTTGATGTATTACAGTTATTACAGTTATTGATCGATTAATCATGCAATTTATGCAAAATGTATCTATAAAATGCAAGTTTTATTGGAAAAATAAGTATTTTTTTTTTAGTTTGTCTAAACAACTACTAGACTTGCAGCAAGTTTCCATGATAAAAAGTTTCATAGTTACTGATGATGGCTTGTTAGCTTAGTTATGGCTTGGCTAATTCAGATTTAGATTGATTTCATTATATTATTACAGTTGGTTAACCTCCTCATTATATCCTCGGTAATTGGTTTTAGAAATAAATATAATATATTTCCATGTGTATTATGTTACTATATCATCATCGTCAGCCTATCGCAGTCCACTGTTGGACATAGGCATTTCCAAGTGCACACCATTGAGATCTGTTTACAGCCACTCGCACCCAGCTCCTACCAAAAAAATATTTAAAGTAAAATGATCTTTAAATCATAATTTTTAGTTTTCAAAGTTATGTCGGAAGATGAGTACTTGATCAAATGGTTTTACTTTTTAAAAATTAGCTTTAATGCTTTAATTAGCTTTAAAGCAAAAATATTTGTAAAACTTAGAGTTTTACAAATATTTTTGCTTGTTTTATATTCTAGCAGGTTTAAACTTAAACTGTTACTGTGATATGTCTGCTACACAAACGGGATGCAATTTTGTTCGCTCTCAATTGCTGTGTGATTGGTGCAGATCAATACTGTCCTACATTTACAGATTCTACATCATCTAGTAATATTTGTAAAAGATTTTTGCTATCATGTAACAAAAAGGCAAAATTTATTTGATAAGGATTATTTACTGATTCTTGTTTGGCTGTATGCCCATTGCTCATGTCAGATTAAACACAGACGTTCATTAAGAAATAAGAATGAATTGGACGGATAGTAATCGAAATATTTAAAAAAATCGTGATGGTACCGTGATATTATCGTAGTGCACAAGCCTGAGATTATTTCATTGTGATTGTATTTTATTGTAATTAGAATTAGAATTATATCTCGAATGAGTGTCGTTTTAAGTATGTGTACAAGTCGCGAAAGTTTAAAAACTAAATTTAGTAGTTTCTGTCTATTCCAGGCATTTTTCGGGCATTCCCCTTTAAAACCAAAAATTATCTAGTATCTTTAGTTGTTTTGAACAGGCTGTGTTTAGTACGAGTACGTGTGTCTTGCACCTATTACTAGCGCCTAGTAATTTCAATATTTTAAATTCAGTAGAAGCTAAAATCAAATAGTACCTTTTCTATTATTTTTTGTTTTCCGTGGTGAAGCGCTAATGACTTCAACCCACGCCAAAGGCATGGCATGGGGATTTGTCGGACTCCCACCGACTAAAATCACCCCGGGTCCTTCTACTACTTAAGCCAGCGTCACGGGATCAAGTACCTGGATGCCGTACTGTCGCTGTACGCTGTCGTTTTTAAATAAGCACGATACAAGTAAGTATAATCCAGTCGATAATTAGAAAACGAACATGTCGTGAATTGATATATCTTCATTAATTGGTAGCAATAACCCGGCGGTCGAGACAAACGTTATCGAATAATTACATAACGATATGCACGCGATCGTGGATTAGGCGGTTCAAGTTGTTAGAAGGAGGTAATATGGATAATATTAGTTCATAAGGTATTTGGTAGTAGCTGAGCAAAATTGTAATCCTATTGATATTTTAGACGTGGGAGTTTTGAAGAGAATGTGGAAGTTTTGGTGGGTGCTGGTTTCAGTTTTATATACTAGGTTACCCGATTTAATGATATTTGGTGTGAAATAAGCTGGCACCCCGGACAATCACATCATCATCATCATCATTCCTCTTCAGTGCACATCCACTTTTATCCTAATTATTATTTGGGGTCAACGCAGCATGTCGTCTTCTTCCACACGTTCCTGTCTGACGTCACCTCCAGACAGTTACATAAGCTTTTTAATCGACTGTGATTTAAAAAGGGAACACTTTTTGTAACTGATACCGCTAATTTATATAATGATACCGCGGCAGTAAAACTATGCACACATGCTCAACACGTATGATAAGTCCAAAACCGTACCGGGAATGTACTCGAAACAAGCCAAAAACGACTCATTTCTACTGAACTACTCTTTACCATGAGCCTATACATTAATTCATTGAGTCGCGGTTTCAAAACAAATCCAAAACAATTTTCTTTTAGTGTAACACTGAAAACAGCGCCATCTATTGCACAGTGCTAGAACTATCACAACTAATGCAAAGCTTTTTTACAAGCCGTTGCACGTTGTTGTAGTTTTCGTACTATGTACTGAATTTATTTGCAAGTTGTATATAATTTATGTAAGCCTTTTGTGTAAAAATAAATACGTAAATGTGGTTTTTTTTTGCGTGCGCTCATAGTAACTGTAAAACCTCACACATACAGCTGTTACGCCCTCTGCCGGGTTAACTTTGGAACATACCAGGTCTGTAAAGAAAATTGAATCAAGAACTTCAAAATAGGGATGACAATATCAATTTTCTTTCTTATATCCATCGTGTACTTGAATAAATATCGAAATGTAATGTAAGTAATGGCTTAACGTAGGTAAGTTCCTTGCACTGTGCAAGGAACTTACGTTAAGCCATTACTTTGGCTTAGTCACTACATCATTAGGATTTAGCCATTTCATATTTTAATGTATAAATTTAAATCAACTTATCGATGCTAATTTTTATTATTTAGATAATGGCGACGATTGACGATCTAAATAGATTTTTAAATCAATTTCCACTCCTCATCCCGTTAATGTGAAAAGGTCGACCCTTCACACCAAATCTGCCTTTGTGGTGCCTTTGTATCTGCAAGGTGCCTCTGTAGATCTGATTTTATTTTATTTTCCTCTTGATTTAAGCAGGTTTAAGTATTGATTACCACGCTAGATCACTGCAGGTTGGCGATTTTAGATTCGAATATTTAAAGTCCGAATTTCCTCACATTGTTTTTCCTTTACCATTTGATTTACCATAAGTGCTTCAGAATAATTAAGACAATACATATAACTTTGAAAAAGTCACATCAGTACTAACTTGTTTCAGGGGTCGAACTTGCACCTCGTGTATACAAATTCATACATAGAACCGCAAGGCCATCACTCATCCACCATTGAATATAAATACAATCTCAAATATCAAAGTATGCCACCCAGCGGTCAACTAAACAAACACAATATTCAATGGACCACAGCTCGTTAAAACGCAGTCCGTAACTAACATACAAGTGAAGCACCCAATCAACTTACACTTTTAATATTTCCTCGCTACATTTGCCTGCTCCAAACATTCAATAACAAATGTTACGGAGAAAGTGAAAATATAATAATGGTGTAACTATGAGAAAAGTGTCAAATAAATGTGAGTGTCGCTTTATGGGTAATGAAAGTGTTGAAGTGTTCATAATATTCATAGGTATCTTAATATTTTGATTGCAAAACTGTATGAAATGTAAAAATGTAACAAATTGTAGACGTCAAAATTTGACGTCTACAATTACGATGATACGACATCTAATGTCGTATCACGTAGAGCATGGTATATAATACTTGTAATCGTCCCACTTCTGGGCACAGGCCTCTTCCCATATAGGGAAGGTTCGAGCATTGATCACCACGCTAGCTCACTCGTGGCGATTTCAGATTCAAATATTTGAAATCCAGGTTTCCTCATGATGTTTTCCTCCACCGGTTAGTCAGTGTTTTGGAATAATTATTAAAGTACATTTAACATTGAAGTCATATTGTTACTTGCGTTGCGGTGGGAATCGAACCTGCACCTCTTGCATGCAAATCCATACATAAAACCACAAGGCCACCTCAACATTACCATGAACATGACATTGCGTTCCGAAACGTGGATAACCTAAATGAAGATATGAAATCTTACAGCTATAAGAATCGTATGACACGTGACCGAAATTGGAACCGATGCCGTCATCAATACGTAGTATAAAACAAAGTCGCTTCCCGCGTCTATCCGACTCTGTGTATGCTTAGATCTATAAAACTTTTCTTTATTTTTAAAAGACTCCCGCACTAAGTGATTTAGTCCTTGTATCACAGGGGGTTTCATAAATATTTAATTCACAGATACAACCAGACTCAGCATTTGTGAAACGCACAAATTCTTGTCCTACGCGGGGCTCGAACCCGTGACACGTCGCGCACTGCGGTAATTGGCGTGGTGACATACCACTCGACTATCCATGCAGTCTAAACTATGCAATGGATTTTGGTACGTTTCTTTTTATACGCAGAATATTCCAAGAGGTCGACTTAAAAATAAAGGCTATTCGTCAACTTTGATGTCCATTACTCCGTAACGAACTTCTAAATATTACGTTAATATTGAAGAACAGCGTAAAATTGGTAGTCGAAAGAAGATAGCCAATAAGCGATATAATCTCCATAACGCACAACTAAATCAGCTGCAATTATATTACACGAAATAGAGAAAGCTTATACCCACTAATAATACATTTCACGAACTTTTACATAGGTACATTACATTAGAATGAATTGAATGTTAGATTTATATTTAGTATACGTTACAAGACGCACGTCATTTTACAGTAGTTTATGCTTGTGTTATTTGTCTATTGAAAGTTTACAAATAATAAATATTTATTTTAGTGTCGATTAGCGTAATAAAATAATATTAATATTACTTTAAAATATTGATATTTGATTTAAAAAAATTAAATCTTCATAGAAATTTATTTTGTGTGTAAACCTCCGGTAGATGATCTTGACCTGAGATTAACGAGAATATTATTTTTTAAATACTCCAGTACTATTGTATTATGTACTCTAAAAGAAGGACTGAAGGAAAGGAAAGGACCATGCCATAGTAGAAACGAGACAAAACTTACTGTATCAAAAATTATCGGCGTCTCACCAAGGGTAAGGTGTTTTTTTTTTTCGTTTCGTGCACTAAGGAATTTAATCCTTGTATCACGGGGTTATCAGAGACATCCTATTCACATGCACAAAAACTCGGAACAAGCCTTTGCTAATCGCACAAATTCGTGTCCTACGCGTTGATTGACCCCGCGACACGTCGCCCATAATGATAATTTGCGAAACCTATACCACTCGGCTATTCCCTCTCCCACAACATCAACAATCCTCCTTTAAGAGTTCATAAGTAAACGCGCAAGTTCAAAGGTCCCATACTGTGGGAAACAAAGAAAGTGTAGCTTAAATGAGATAGCCCTCTCTACTGTCATGTTATATGACAGCGAATAATGCACACAACCTTTTAACTAAGCCAATTAGTACGTCACTCAGTCAATTCATCCATCAATACTGCCAATACTGATACACTTTTAGGCAATTTTAGTTATTGGGCATTGACCTGTAATATGTATGCATTAAAGGAGCTTCGCTTTTGTTACTTACAATTTTTCGATCTTTGGACGGTAAATTGAAAGTTTTTAAAACCAATGGTATTCCTGAAAGTGGGATTAGAAAAACGAACAAAATTTAGTGAAAAAAATGAGGAAAAGGACACGTACAGAATTCGTTTATTTAGTTTTTGGGAGTGAGTATTACAATTTTTCGGGTCCCATGATACAATTTTCGAAAATGAATATTTATCTTTATGGCGTAGCATTACCTATTTATGTAGTTTTATAATTACTGATGACTGGTTATTGCTGATTAATGCAAATATAACGATTTTTGAAAACCTCTGTTATTTTGTAGGGCAGGGTGGTGAAAATTCCCTTTCGTTTCAAGAAAAATATATGTGACACTTTTGACAGGTAGAACACGGAATCTTTTACTTTTTTTTGAGCGTACTTCTGACTGTAACTTTATTCCTGTAGAATCTGATGGCAGATTCTATTTCGGGAACCAGCTTTCTGCATTATTTAATGCTGTTGGTGATACAGTTGTTGTCAGTGGTGTCTTACACATAAGAAATTTGAAGTGTTACCCAACCTAGGTACTAGTCAAATTTTGGATCAGCCTATAGAGCCTATACACATTAATTGTTAGCATACATTTATTTTTCAAACTACTAAGCCACTACGACATTTTTTTCCCTTGCCTATTGAGTCCCTCTACTGAGCAAAGACCTCCCCCAAATCCTTCCACGTTTTCTGTCCTACGCCACCTCAACATAAACAGATTTTTTTTTATCACGATAATCGTTGAAGAGCCCTAAATGTTTTCTACCTGTATCTTAGGGAGTACATAATAATCCCATAAAACTATGACCTTGAGCATACCATAATTGATACGAGCCCAAATTTCTCCAACTTTTACAAGTAAAACGCTATAATGGCGTAATTGCATGTAAAACGGTTTGATGGAGCGTTTGCCTTTGTGCGGAGGTTTCAGTTCAATTCCCAGACGATACAAAAAAAAGTTTGAAGAGAGAGAGTGTGGAATAAATTATGTTTGCTATTTTCATAAGACTTTCCTATTTACACGCTATACTATTTGATAGCTGTGTGGGTCCTCTATCAAATCCTTTCATGAAAACACATCAAACAAATAGGTTCGACTTATGGCCCAAAACTGATATGCTAAGCTATACGTATGTAATACATTTTCCCTATTTTTCCCGAGATGAGTTAAATGACGATGATTAAATGACGTTAAATGATGAGCGAGGTAAATGACGCGATTATTTTGGGAACCAAAAACACATCCCACGTAAATCATTAATAGTGGAATTGAAGCTACCTAAGCCATCTCACAACCCCCTTGGACCGGCTACTGCGCTGTCCGTCTACAGATTCGTATTAAGTACTTAATATTAAAAATATTCGTAGTTCTTAAAAAATATATCTACAAGTCGTATAAAATCGTACGGTATTTCAAACCGTAGGTATACTCGAGAAAAGTAATAGAAAAAATCTGAGAACCAACTGATGAGAATATAATTATTCATACAAGTCTGCCACCTAGTAGGTGGCAGACTTGTATGAATAATTATATAGGTATACCTAATTGAGATCAATGTAGGTGGCACCTACATTGATCTCAATTAGGTATACCTTAAGGAAAAAAAATGCGTGATCAATAGTCATAAACTTCGAACCTGTGATATTTTATTTGATAGTCGGATTTCGGATTATTAAAAAACAAACGTAATATGTTACAATAATTAAGGGACTATTTATTTTGTAACTACCACTTTTATTTTCAACATAAAAGATTGGTTTGTGACTTAAAAAAGCTAACATATCAGTATAAATACTAAAAAACTCTTCCAAATTTTAGGAAGACACACATAAAATACACAAAGTATCAATAGAGTCAATAAAGATTAATAATTCGTACAATGAAAACACGCATGCCATTGCAAAAAAACCGCACGCAAAACAAAGCTTTAATTAAAGTCAACAAGCCCTATTTTCCCTAAACACACAAGAAATTCT
Source organism: Chrysodeixis includens (assembly GCA_941860345.1). Taxonomy (NCBI): domain Eukaryota; kingdom Metazoa; phylum Arthropoda; class Insecta; order Lepidoptera; family Noctuidae; genus Chrysodeixis; species Chrysodeixis includens. The sequence goes on from OW796115.1 coordinate 8,968,544, forward strand.
AGTTCAATTCTCAACCCTAACAATAGATAAACAAAACAGAATCAGGTAACTCTCAAATGCCCCCGTAGCATAAGCTATAAATTGCGGGCCGTGGCACATCCGACCACAGTAATAAACCCTCTACGGCCGCGCAAACATCAACAATGTACAAAAAAGTGTTGTTACTATCACTCTACCTGACTTCCACTTTGGCAGTCCAAGATGACATCGGATTTCGATACGTCACGAAGGTTTACGACGACTGCAAGAATAAGGACGGACTCCTTCCTTGTTTGAAGAAAAAGGCGATATTGTTTTTTGATAGGGCAGCAAGGATGGAAGTGATTCCTTTAGTGGATGGCGTTAACGTTGTAAGGACAACTGCTGTTGATACTCCAGCGATGAATGAAGTGGATATTGATGCTGTTTTACCAAGGAATCTGGATAAGAATGAAGCTCTTACGGATCTACTCTGGGATAGAGTTGCCGCGTTTGCTAATTCAAGGACAATTCAGCTGTCGTTACCGAAAATGTCAGGACAAGACTTGAACAAGGGTGTTGAAGAAGGTAACTATCATTTTCTATTTTCTTTTCACAAAGTTTGCCTGGATTTGTGCTATCTCTGTCATCCATAAAAACTGGTATTGATGTCAATTGATCTTCAACTGTTAATTTCTTCCCAGTATCTTTAATATCAGTTGCAATCATTCTCTTTTTTATTGACTTGAGTAATATCGAATGATAAATTCATTCATGCAAATTACATTTTTACCTTTTCGCACGTTCTATAAGTGAGAGTTTTAATTACGGGCTATCAAATTCTCTTGCTAATTGCTATAAAGTAAGCCTTCGTACTATCTTTGAGAGATTTGCATGAAGTCGTGACCGGACCGGAGTTGAACTTGTGACCTCGCGATCAACATTGATCTAGCCGTCAGTTTTAAGTGAATATCTGGTACAATGTTGAGGTTATAAATTTAATGTTAATGAAGCTGTGGATTAGTAGTTATAACTAGATAGAAATTGGATTTTTATCCATATTTTTTACAAATATTTTAAGAAATATATAATAACAGTTATTCTTTAGAACGTATATCGTATGAAAGGATGAAAGAAAAATGTAGCAAGAAATTTTAATATCCCAACTATCATCTTAATTCAAACCTTAAACTCATTTTATGACCCAAACCCTACCTTAATATTACCAGGACCTAGTAATGGTCCTTGACATTCAAGTTAATACTTTATAACTTGTACATGAACTAAGCTAAAACCTACAGAAATCATCCTTTCCCCAAACATTAGCCTCGTTACAACAAGATATAAGTTATTATAAATATACCTTTCATCGCAGATAACTCAGTAAGAGCGGAATTGCGTGAATGATTTACAAGTATGCCTCATTAGCATTGAGATATTCATCACTGCTATCGACAGAGACACATAGTTATATTAGAAATTATAGGACACTTGAAATAACTTAATTAGGTATTTGGTTAAAGGGTTATTCATAATTACATATTACTTCCCGCTGGTAGAATTGTGCGTTGCTAATTGAATCACATTTTGCTAGACTCGCATTCAGCCACGCTCACAGCATTATCGGGTATTTGTCATCAATAGACTACAAGAAACATTAATTATGGATTCGCAAATCAATTAAACCATTTGACCCAAGAGGAAGGACACAAACAGAAATTGGTTTGAATTATGAGTTAGGTACTCGATCACACAAAAATACGAAATCAAATTAGATACAATACAAAAAACCTGTACCAAATTTGTGCGTTATGATCAAGCAAAAAGTCCAGCTTAATTTAAAGCCATATCATAATTAATTTGGAAGAGAAAGTCACGTCATTATAGACATACGTGATGAAGATCATAAGCCATGTCAAGGTTCGTGATCTGTGAAGCTGTGGAAAGCTCTTGGCGTGAAGGTAAAAGATTAGTTTCAATTTATGATAGGTAGTTGATATGAGACGGTTGATAATGATGATACAATTTCATGAACTTTAGATAAAGATTTTGATATCAAATTTTGGGATAATGGTTCGGAGAAGAAGTTTTACTAGTAACCAAATGAGACAATGCTATACCTATATAGGGAAGAAACCTTTCCCTTAAAAGTCAAGTTATACTTACAAACTTAGGAACTTGGTTAGTTCTTTACAATCAAAGACAATTTCACTACACAATGAAATATTCCAAAGAACTTTAAGAAGCTTTAAGATTTCAATTAGGCTTTATTTGATAATTATAATCTACTACTTACTCTTTTCAAAAGTTAATTATCGCAATTAAGGCCCTTTGTATGACACATACATCTTCATCACAAACAACACTACTTACTACCAGTACGTTCTAACAAAAGGGATATATAATATCACAAATACTTTCAAAGTCAACCTTTCCTTGACCTTGAACCTCCTTGCAGGGAAAATCTCCATAATATATCTTCGACATATTCTAAGACGGACGGTATCTACGATCAAGATATATTGCGCGTGAAACCGTTTCCCATAAGTAATAGAATGCACAAGCTTCTATAGAACATAGTATGATATGATAGCTTACTGTTACGTAGGTACAAGGCATAATAATATACTTTGCTTATACCACATTGTTGAATGGCGTCCAAAATTAAAAAGGTTTGGTTTCTAGTAGGCCTAAAAAGGCACTTAAGACATTATTCTAGGAAGAATCGGCAAGATACTCCATAAGTTTCTAGATAAGTTACACATTTTACCTTGAAAGAGATGGTCTAAACCCCAAACTAGAATTCTCTATGTTTTGCTGTCCAGTCTCTTTCAATCTATATTCAGAAAGTATGAACGGCAACAAATACATAACTCAATTAATTAATCTCTAAACTTATCGTAATTGCGTGTTCTTTCGGTTGTACTTGAAATCTACGTTGGCAAACACAACAAACGAAAAGTTTTCGTGATCAAGACCAAACATTGCTACCGTGACTACTATTAAAACTGAATAGGCAAATCAAATTGACAGTCATCATAAACGTTCGTCACTTGTTGTCAAAGTGTTTTTAATTTCCCTAGTAATTGCTAGCGTGACTGTTCAATTAAAATCTTATTCATATTGAGAGAAGAACATAAACTTGTATGGTTTTTTTTAATGTAGAAGTGTACTTTCCTTTAAAGGTTTATAGAAGCCATAACTTTTTAGAGCTAACTTTTTCACGCTTTAGGGAAGTAAGTAGTACCACCAGTAAGATATAAGAATAGAAACCGCTCTCATTTTTTTTTAAAGATCAATTCTAGACTTCGTTATTAAAATCCAGGATACACTTCTCAAAACTCTTAAAAATTCTAAACCAAATATTTAAATTCAAAAAACTCTTTTCTTAGCAGTTTTCTTAACAGTTCCAATCACAAACTAACAATATAACAAAAGCTTTCTCATATAAAACAAAAATCACCTCTTTCACCGATTTAGCGTTACCATGGCAACCAACCTATTATTTTGAATCACCATCATACAATGTCATTATAGTAATCATTGTCCCATACTTCAAATGTGTTGGTTACAACTATGTGGTCGCAGTATGTACTGTTTTCTAAATAATAGCTATCACGAGTTTTCATATTGACATCATTGTTGTGATTAGGTTATTAAGAACTTCGAGAATACGTTAAAGGAAAATTGATGGAATTTGTAAGATCTTGTCTAGTTAGATTAACTAATAGGAAACTCTCATCAAATCTCATAAAACTTAAAGACTAACGTATCATTTGATTGAAAGAAAAACCGATTTTAATTCGCTACAGGTATTAAAAGATGAAAACTTAAATTAATTTACTGGTAGACTTCTAAGTAGCTACATTTCATAAAAGCGTAAAAGATTTCTTACTTTCATATTAATCTTGAATAGCACAGCACATACTCGATAGTCTTTGAGTAAATAGTATACAAATAATAAATCTCATTGCCGGTTTGAACATTTTCTGAATAAAGTTTAAAGACACAATCTCGAGGAAGATCCATTTCCCCTTGACCTTCACAACAGTAAAAGTGAATTTCTTTATTCCCAAGCTTTTGTTTAAGTGCTATTTTGATAGACACTACATTCATCATAAAAATAATAGCCACGATCTCCTTTATTTGGTCGTTTACATCAAAAGAACTTTCTTTTTTCGCATGATGTTCATTTGTTTTGAGCATTGTATCCGTAACTTGACCTTTGACTCGGATAGCTTAATCGATTTTTAATACATTCACTGATTTTGAACGATCCATCATTACATTTTTTTGATTAATAATAGTTGTAACATCAGGAAGTGAATTATCCTCTTCAAGCAATACATTGTGTTAACATGATTTAATTACTAGGAAACATGGTATTAACAGTACAATGTATGAAATTATCGATTTCCCCGTTGCTAAGTTCGCGTGATTTACTTAAATTATTACCTATAATATGCAACATGCCATCAGTCTTAGGGTATCAGGAAAATGGACTTCCGAAGTCTGCTTAATTATTAACTAAACGTCAATAATATTTTGGTATTTTTGCATATTGTATTACAGCTTTTGGCCTAACCCAAAACCAATCAGAAAACATTAATGGTCTGCCAAAGCAATTGTAGGAAAAACATAAGTAAATTTACATAAGTAATGAGAGGTCAACTTGTAAACAAGTTAACTTCTCATTACTTAAGTAAACAATTATAGATCATTCAAAGTATTGATGATGAAAACGCAAAAGGTTTTGGTAGTGCACGGTGATAATGACAAATCACAACAGTAAAGATGTAAGAAAACTAATAGATGACCAAAAACATTCCAGGTCGAGGAAAGATGAAGAAAATGATGGGGATGATGATGATGGGGGCTGCGATGAAGATGGCGGCAATGATCCCACTGGCGATAGCAGGGCTCTTCATACTGGCTGGCAAGGCGCTTATTGTGTCAAAGGTAATGATCATTTTGTTACTAACAATGCTTCGGAAGAAACGTTGACACTGGTCTATACCGTTATAAATTGAACTCTGATGTTAAGTCATTATAATTTTGGCTTTTTGATATTTGTACTCAAGTTACTACTTCACAGATGTCAGTCTGTGTTTCAGATATAAAAGTCGCGATTAAATCGTTAATTTACAGTCATTAAGATTTACTTTATACACTTATCCGTAATTTACAACTGCTACTATAATTATCATTATCCACATATTCACATCTGACATTTGAATACTTATTACGTATAATTTATGCTCATTATCGCCGGTAACTTCGTACCTATCATGTAATTGTCGATTTCAGATCTAACTCACGTTTTCAAGTCATAGTCGTTAACACGTAAGGAGAGAGTAGTTAAGTATACACGGACAATTAAATCATAGGCCCATTAAAAAAATCAGCACGAGATGGGAAAAATATTCATATTTTCTGTTAACATGAGAATTGGAGTAGATTAATAGTAGTGTAACTATTTTATGACCGTTATTAGTAGCCAAATTTTCGTTAATAAAGAAGAAAGTGATGATACAGCAGATAAAGTAAGGAAAGGTATTGAATATGGTTCTGAGAATGTGTAGAAATTAGATGGTAGTGTTTGATACCGATAATCAATTATAATTATGTTATTCTATCAAATTGAAGCTACACTTGAAAACCGCAAACTATTTGCGATGGCTGTGGTCAGTTTGAACGAGCTTTTACTTTTTGGTTTACATAATATTATTATTACACTTTGATATTTTGACAAGTTAAATGAGAGTCATGAAAGCACTTGAAAAGAAAAAGTTCCTTTCAATAAATAAGAATTTGATTATCGCATAAATTCTACTAATTATGATAGAAACTCTCGTAAGTATAGTCCAAAAACAATCGAAAAACTGATTTGACAAACGTCCATTAAAATTCCTAATCTCCTAAAACTAGAAAATTTTTTTTTACCAAAAAATAAAATGATGGAAAGATGATGTTTTTATGAATAGTTTACGTTACTCAAGTTTACCCAAACATTAGAACTAGAAATTGATTGTCCGTATTCAATATCACCGGGATTTATAAGCCATCAATTTTCCGTACTTTCCTCTATCATCAATAGTACTACTTACTTAGTTCTCTTCCTATTTTGCGTACCCGTTTTTGCAGCATCAATGTAGAGAGAAATTTTCTAATTGATAGTAATTTCCTTTCCCACCCTGAGTCGTGGGAATTGAGACTATGATATATGTGGGAATTAGCGTCATCTAATTGTCTTCTGACCTACATTCTATTGAATCAGTGGATCAAGTTTAAGCCCTTGAAATGTACGTAATTAGTGAATGGGTAATGAAATGAAAGGAATTAAATGAACAGCTGTGAGAGTAATTTTATTGTTTTATTACTCATATTTTTGGATGAAGACATGCTTGATGAATTTAGAAATATTTTACATGAACTTGAAATAAAAGTTTCATGTGTATTTATCTTGTTTAAATATTGTAGCTTGTTTGCCATTGTTAAGTAGAATTTGCGAGAATTTATTTTGAATGTAATAGAAATATACCTTTCTTGAATGCTTTTCCCTCGTTCCACTTAATTATTTTTTGGTTCAAACAATTTATTAATGTGTATTTTTGAAATTCTTTCCTTAATTTATTCCGTTTCAAAATTGTTATCAGATGGTATAGTTTTAAAATTAACTTTACTTTCTTTTTCATTTACCTGTGATTTGTTGAATACAAACTAGGGATTATTTAATAAAAGGTACAAAAACTGATAATGCTACTAATATTTGTGGGCCTGGCTATTTGAAGAGAAGATGCTGAATTAGGAATAAATACAATGCAATCAATAGCAATTTTCTCAGCATACTTAAAATTGAAATAAGGCATTTAGTCGAAACATTCTCAGAAATCCCCGATCATTATATTAAACTTCGGTTCCTACGGCATTGGCACAGACCTTGTGACACCAATAGAAAATGATACTTCATTGTGGCCAGAGGCGCTTACTTACACTCACAGCTTACTACTTTGTGGTCTACAACTTAGCGGTCCCGTAAAGTTCGCAAAAAAGGCTCAAAAACAAAACAGTAAATAAAAAACAAAAAAAGTCAACAAATGTGAGATAGTCGATGAAAACAAAAATAATTCGGAAGTTTGAACCACACAATTAAAAACAAATACATAAACAGACCAGTTAGTTGATCGTATAAATCGGTTTTCTAGCAAATACAGTTAAATCCGGTGAAACTGACAAACAATTCTAACATAATTTTGGTAAAGACACCAGCATAAGAAAACTAAAATCACTGTAAGTCACAATAATTTAAAATAATACCTGACCCCGGTGTCTTTACCTGATTATGATCTTTTCTTCATCATGATAAGAGAACTACGGAGAAACGGGTTAACGTAATTTTCTCAAACAATTGTAAATAGGTAAAATTGCTAGAGAAAGTAAATTTTAAAGATGATCTTCCTTTCATTCTAACACTACCAATAAAACACACTAATGACAAAAAATATCATGATAAAGCTATTTTTATCAATACAGCAAAAACTACTATTATTAATCAACTAAATTATTGCAATGACTGTCTTCTTTTCGATCTCCAAATTATGGGTATTTAATTTGCAATACTAATGATTTCTGATGATGAATTTTAAATATTTCAAGTCTAAGTAGATATTTATGAGGTTATAAAAGCTTAGCTTCTAACGCTACCAAAGAAAATTCCACAATAGTTAGAAAGGAGTTGGATTGGAATATTTCTAGTACATCGAAGTCACGATTCTAAGTTTACTTCATACATTTTGTGAGCAATTAAATTAATTGAGCCTATAAGCAATGTTTAGATTGTTCGAGAAATTTCCTTTCAAATGCTAAGTAGTTCAGTTTTGTCTGGATTTAGCATTGTTTTAACTCGCTACGTTGACCTAATAATAGACTATTTTGGTACATTTTTATTCAGATGTATTAGACCGATACCGGAAGAGTTGTTAAAAACTGTATTCATTTATTAATGTATTAATTTCAAACGACTTCTCTTATTATTTGTATCATTTCTATAAATCGAATACAATTTAGATCTTTCCGAGCTAGAATTTTTCCAATAACCTTCTAATCATAATGAATCACCTTGCTAATAAATTCATCACATAATTCACCACACACGTCAAAACTAACACCATATCATTCTCTACGTTCTAGTAATTTCCCATCCTATCCATATACGGAAATGTCTTCAACAGTCTACCCATCATTGTCAAGATGACGTTCCAATTTATCTGCAAACGTCTCTAACAGTAGTAGAACAAAAACTGCCCGCACATCGATTAACTTCGCATTATTGTGATTTCTTATATCATGTAAACTATGTCGAAGCATTGCCAGTCATTCATAGTTCATTGGGAACGATCAATGTCACGGCGTAAGCGGATATGATTTGTTATAGTTTCGTATTGGGTAATCAACTAATCAAATTAGGGGATGGGTGTGATTGGAGACTTTGCCGTAGTGGGAAACAATAGGTTTAATAAAATGTTAATTTCGGAACTTTTGATGGCTAATCCATCAAAAGTTCCGAAATTAACATTTTTAATTCTTTCAAAGATTTCTTCTTTTCCAAGGCGTAATCATTACCGAAATTTATTTATAACTGTCAAAATCTTTTTAGCTTGCTTTAGACAAAATGTAAGTATAAGCATAATTAATTAATTACGTATTAGTGGTTGCAGAAAAAGCATTAAGTAGTAGTATATTTTCAAAGTAAGGATATGTGACTTTGAAAGTTTAGAGTCTAAAGTGGCTACATATTACTATAAACGAAGCTACAGAACTTATCTTAAACAAAACCTAGCGAATCACACTCACGAAGTCGTCCCAAATCTCAAGTAAAACACAAGTCGTTTCTGCATCTACAAATGACGCACCAATAACGTGCCCGGTTAAAGCTCACACGCAGAAAGTAATTACTGCGCGAATGTCACTCGGTTGTACTGTAATGCCATCATCATCAGCTGTCATTATCATCATCATCAAGTCACTGAGTTGGCACTTTCATGCTTTGTTGCCATACTTGGCTTTTGTTTTAACTAGTTCCTCTTCGACGATTCTGTTAATGTTGGTTTTGAATGCTGTTTGATTTTGGGAAGTGAGGTTTTTTGATTTAGGATTTTTGGATTGTGTATTAGTACTTTGATTATTTTAACTGGTTAGGTTGCAATACGAGCTTTTTGTACTTTAGAATGGACGTTGTTCCCTGTAATGCGAATTTGAGATAAATATTGATGAATAATAGCAATAATAGAAACGAGTTTTACGGGAATAAGTATGTGAAAGTGCATATATAGGTATATACATTAATTTCTTAATTTCATTCGTAAGTAGTATAAACCTCTTTTGATGTAAAAAAAAAACTGCAGTGCATAATGGCATCACAGCCTCTAGTTACTATAATTACTGTAACGTACAAATATGTTTGATTACTATTTTTACACGAAAATTATTCTAATTATTCAAGAAATTGCTAGTGGGTCACGCGTTTTATTTCATACAGTCAGCAATTAAAAGTTATGATCCGAGCAATTGAAATTTTATACACATTCTACGAATTATATGGGCCTTTCTTTTTGGTCAATTATAGCTTCTGTTATTTAATTATTATAGTCTTGTTTGCACGTGTATTTCTGGCAAATTAGTTTTTTTAGACATGCATTTTGAAGCAATTATTTTTATGGTGTTTTGTAGTAATCGCAGTGGTTTATGCAAAGATTTTTAACATGGCATAGTATAGATGGGCAGTTTTAGAAGTGGTTCTGTTCTAAAATTATTGCCGTGTCGCTCGTTTGATCCCCGCGTAGGATAAGAATTTTTGCGATCCACAAATGCTTGTTCTGGGTTTAGTGCATGTGAATTGAATATCTATAAACCACACCGCGATACAAAAATGTCTTACAAGAATGAGTCTTAGTGCGGAAGTTGTTCCTTGTTTTAATGGGTCGTCAGTATTAATATTACCTACATATCTTATTCCGATCGGGCCTCGGGAATAGGACAACTAGGGTACTAGAAGAACGAACATCGAAAGTTTTTAAGAACACCATAGATCAGGCGATACCACTTTCTCAAACCGTTAATATCGCATAATTGTTTAAAAATTGTTGTTTATATAACTTTTCTTATGTGCGTCACTAATCAATTACTATAAAGATTGCTTCAAGCACGCAATTTCAAGGTATTTGATCGTAGAACCAGTTAAGCTTAAATAATTGGCTTATTAAAAGCTATCGCTTTCCGTAGTCCACAGTGAAGGCTCGGGGCAATTTTCGTAAAATAAACAGTTAAACTACATAGCTATGGTTTATTTAAAATAGCCACTATATAGAACTTTTGAACGAATAAATTACTCAGGACAGGACCCCGACTCTGGCACCATTCACAGATTTAAATGTGGTCTATCATCTTATTGTCTGTCATCTAACAATAATATTAAAATGTTTTGGTTTTAGTTTCAAATGTAAATATTTTTTTTTCAACAAAAATTTGTAAATGCACAGATACAGACCTACTCTTAACCCACCCAAAAACCTATGCATTTATTTGTGTTGAGTAAAATCCGGAATATATTTTGAGTTGACAAAAGGAATTAAACAAAACGCGTGTTCAAAACTGAAACACCGCATTAAGAGTCACAGTAACTTACTATTAAAGATACAAACAACGAAACTTCAACAATTTCACTTCAACATACTTACTTAACATATAAACAAATTTCTAACTATACTAACAACATGAACAACATCATTATCATATCTCCTGGCCATTTGATTAACGTTCCTACCATTCTGGAGTAAAACAGTCTAGGTCGGCACTTATCTAGGTATGCTAGGCTGACTTTCTTCACATTAAGGGCTATTTAGTAAAGTCTAATTAATGTAGTCTTATTGAGAGGTTGGATTCGTTGACTTATTGGATCATTAGTTGTGTGCGTGTGTGTGTGTATGGGGGGAAAATTGTTGTGATTTTTCTGGATACTGGTTGTTTTTTTTTTTAAACTGGATAATGTAAGTCAAAAACATAGGTTTTTTTTAATTAAATATTCCACTAATGCTCCGAGACTTTCATACAACGCCTCTTATATCGCAGTCAGGGCCGGCCCAGTAGACCAATAGGCCTGTCAATTATTTTTGGATTTTCTTTAGAAGTCTCAGTGTTGTTGATGTTTTGCTATTGACTAACTTAATTATAATTTGTCTAATAGTGACTGCTCAACCAAGTAACGCAATTTTGACCACATTCGCCTTCTAAACTATAAGGTCTAAACCACTCATTTAACTATTCAGTGTTTTTCTTTATAATTTAGTTCATTCGTCCAAATAAATGTAAATGAAGGAAAAACACAAAGTTTCTTGATAGTATACTAACAAGACATAATAGTAAAGTTATTCACTTAAGTAAATCACTTTGACTAGAAAGTAAGGGTCTCTCACGAGTTAGGGTCAGGTCAGAGAAAGGCAGTGTATGGTATCTTTGTAATTATGCTATTAGGCAATTACCTTAATATGAGGACTAGAGCAAAAAGGTTATATGACATGTTGACATTAGTAATAACATCGTGAAGAGTAAAGTATGCTCTTTTGACGGTCTTTACGGGCCTGTTGGTCTAGTGGTTAGTGGCCCTGACTGCTATACCGGAGGTCGTGGGTTCGATTCTCGCCCAGGACAAATGTTTGGGTGATGATGTTTGTGTGTTTGCACGATCATTCGCTCTGTATCTGAGTGTAATTTATCTATAATATGTATGTATTCAGAAATATCATCATTCCCCTGCCCTCATTCCAATTATTATTTGGGGTCAGCAAAGCATGTCTTCTTCTTCCACACGTTCCTACTTGACGTCATCTATTTACAAATATTTAAGTATGCTTATCAGTTGTCTAGTACCTACTCATAACACAACTTACAGGCCAGGAGTATGCCCAGAAGGCTGGCGGCATTAATTGCCACTTTGGATGCCAATACTTACTCCTCTGTGCGAGCTTGCGTGCGGCGAAAGGCCACGTTTTGTGTATATTTGATTTGAAATTAAAAGAGATTTGTCAATACGGTCATTTGTTTCAATGAACCATTAAAAAACAAGTGTTTTTTTCTTATTGATACGCAGTTAAACACAGATCAAAAGTGATTTTTCTTCACGAATATACGAATATTTGATACTCTTTCACGAAATTTCCCATGGAGTTAGTTAATACTTCGGAATACCTCATAGTTATTTAACAATGCGACTATGTTAGTAAGAGGATAATGTTTTTATAACTATTACGAGTAGCTAAAACCTTTACATAAATTACAAGCCAAACTTAAACAAAAAAGCGCTTATCAGCACAGTATTAAGGCAGCAGAGTTTTTTCTAATTTATTGCTTTTTTCGTTATCGCTGCGATAATATTTGTAGGCCAGCAATATTAGTTAGTAGTATTAGTACCTACTTGAGTTTGCATTATTAAAGGAAATTTAGGTCAAATCGTTTGAAGGCTTTTCATGTGGACGTAGCTTGATTCGATTTTGTTTTTGAGTAATTTTTGTAGGTTCACTGTCTTCTTTGCTTAGGCCACTGTTGTGGCATTACAAGGTTAACCCTTGTAAAATACTCAGGCTGGCTCTTTCGCCATATTTTACGCCAATTTTATCAAGTGATAGTTACTTGGTGGTACGAACAGGATTTTGAATAAACATTAGTTCATGTCGGGATTCGAACCTACGACCTATGATTTGGCAGTTCAACAGTCATACCACTAGGCTATCACTGCCACAAACTTTTGTAGATGTAAGTAATAAGTAAATAATGTGTTCTCTGTTCCGCATTGTTACACAACGTGCTCAAATAGACAATAACCCTTTGGTAAAAGATTATCGTAAAGATAAATACCAGCATTAAACTAAACGAATATTTTGTCGGTAATAAATCAAAGCGTTGCAAACAGTTTGTGAATTTTGACAAAGCGGAAAATGTCTGTTTCGAGGTAAAATATCAGACAGTCACAATCTTTGATTCGATAAATGCATATTTGAGTGATATTAGATTTTTAAATAAGAAACCACGTCTCCAAAGATCCACATAGAGAGTCCACAATTTTCATTTTAATAAGGTTTAAATAAATAAATTAACAAAAAAATCAATTTCATCTTTTTGTAGCTAATCCTTACTTTCGCGCGGATGTCACCATTACAAAATGTTTGCTAGGTTTAACTTCAAAAAATGTTTTAGAAATAAAACTAACCAAATCCGTTCTTAATAATTAAGCTCTTTTGGGCAGTAGATTCAATTCTATACATAAAATTTATTTAAGCCAGTTATTTTATCAAACTCCTGAGTTCGCGATCGCTCACTGCAATTACTGACAAAGTTGAACAAATTCGCACCGTCACAGCACAGTATATCAAAATACAGTATGATGTCTTCATATAAACGGGCGCAATGCGACTGAGCGGAGAACATGATCCAAAATCGTAGGCTAACGATTTTGGATCGTATAATCCGCTCAGTATAGTAAATCGGGGTGATTAGAGATTGAAGGGGTGAATAGAAAAATAGTACTTATAAAATAAGTAGGTAAGTTGCTTTCGGGGTGTCGCATAAGTTTGTTTAAATAAACTCAAACTCTAAAAATATGTCTATTCACCCCGTTTTACGGTATCCTACAGTTGCGAGCGTGTCTCAGTGACGAACGGTATATTAGGCAGCCTTATCGCTGTTTCGTGTCGATCACCAGCTGTTTGCATTTATTAAGAGAGTGAAGCTTAAACAGTCCAGTACTGTATCTATTTATACTGTGGTCACAGTAAACGTTATGCGGTTGCTGTGGTTACGTCATGTTAACGTAGCCTTGGGTGGCAGCGAGATGTCACCGGTTCGATTCCCGATCGATGCATGAATGTATAATATAATGTAGATAATATGCACGATAGGGAAAGCTTTTGTCGTTATTTTAAGGAGTCGATTCTGTTAGTATACTTACATATTTTTTAGGCAATCTAAGAATCCATGCTTTTTAATGATTCTGGGTCCTGAAAAAATTTTTTTTTACTTGGGGGAGGCCTTTGCGCAGCTGTGAGACACTACAGATTAGGAAAAAAAAGGTTTTTTACAGTACCTAAAGTCTTTTTTATGTTGTAGTTTTCCGTAGCAGTCTAAAAACTCTATCAGACTTCATTAGCTCATTGATAAGCACATAAGGCACAAAATCACATAAATAGGAACATTTATTTTTGTTAGATCGGACATAAATAAAAATGTATCAAGAACAGATTATTTTAGAAGAGATAAAATCTAAAAATAACTAAAACAATTAATATTACGACCTGATCAAAATCAATTAAAAGCTTTACATCAAACGAACTAACAATAAATATTAAATAATAACTAAACAATTAATTCTAATAATGTTCTAATCAAATCGTTTGATCTTTTACCAAGGTACTTTTAACCTAACTGTCACAGCTATAAAGTCTTAAATCCTTTGATACACATTTTCAGTAGACAGCACATTTCTTTAATACGATTTTGAGTCTTGTTGCTATCGGAATAAAGGTTGGTATCGCTTGTGGTAGTTACGTGCAGGAATTTAATATGTTTTGAAGGCATACGTCACCGACCTTCGAGGTTCCATTCTAACTCCATTTGCTTGGTAGCACGCATTGTAATATGTGTCAGTGTTGCTAGCTTATGGAAATTACAATAAAATTGGGAATTATAATCAGAATTGGAAGTTAAAAAGAAATATGAAAAACAATGAATCCAGTCAAATGACTGATTTCTTTGTCTTTTGTTTCTCAAAAATAAAAAAATGTTTTCAAGGGAAGTGAGTTATTACATTATTCATAACAGAAGAGCAGACGAAATGAAACGATAAAATTGTCAGGAAAACGATTTAAATAATTCTAATCTGCCTTAATAAAATAACTACAAAAACTACAGCATGAAATTGAAATTGGTAATTTATAACCAGCCGGGTAAAAATACCCTGCAATAATTTTGCACAAAATACATTTATCGGCAAAATCGATTCTTACACTAGCAACACTAGTTTACAACCGGCAGTCATCTCATTGCAGCGGGTCGCAACACCCGCTTACAAGCCAAAGTTGAAGCCGCCAAAAATCTAAGCCGGGAAAAATCAAAGTCGTTCAAAATCGAAGTCGTTTTACCGTCGACACAAGTAAATCTCGTGCGGCCTGTCTTAATTCAAGCCGCAAGAGATTTATTTACGTTGATAGTAAAATAAACATCTGTTACTGTAGACTACATGAAAACGCGGTAAAATACTTTATTTTTCATTATTTTATGTAACTAAGTTGCGTGTTAAGTTGGCTGGTTATTATTTATTTCCGTTACGATTTGCTAAGGTTTATGGAGCTGTTCATGTGGGTTTTTAAACAGGTCGGATTTAACTAGTTCGATTTAAAATAGAAAAAAAAAACAACTTCAAAGATGATGAGTTGAGAACCTCCTCCTTTTTGAAGTGGGTTAAATAATGCTTCTGACTGTAAAGTAGTAATAACTACCTTATAACCTATACGGCAAAACATTTGCATTTTTCCTTATTGACAATACTATTTTGCATTGCAAATTTAAACATATTTATTCGTACAACGTGTGTTAACATACTCTTTCACGCTCAAAATACTAAAGCAATTTTGATTTAATTTGGTATGGAGTTAACACCCTGGATTAACACATAGGCTATTCTAGGCTTTTAAACCGACAACGTCAGACAGATTTAATGTTATTGGAAACAAAACCGACAGCATCCAACTGGTGTAATGTTTTTAGAAAAAAATAACTGACATTCGCGCGGGTGAAGTAGCGGCTAGTCATTATAATACCTCTCACATCCATGGGAACATTCACCTAAACCTCAGAAATCGATTACATCACACATTATTTGTTACTATACAATTCTGCGAACACTTTATTTGAACGAGCCGTGTATGTGCAAGTAAGATTTAAAACAAAAAGAAAATATTGTTGGAGATAGCTACGTCTGCAGCGGAGATTGCTTTTAATAAGATGTATTGTGTAATATTATTCGTAATTTTTTCAAGAAATATCATTGTCGACCCAATAATGGCCCTTACCACTAACTGCGGTTTTGTAGTTGAATAATAATTAACAAAACCATTTACTATGTATCTTTGTGCACGTAAATTAAATTTATGAGAAAAGAATGGGAAAGAGGGAATCATCACAATATAATAATGTAACATCTGACATAGATAAATACAACTAGAAAATATCGATCCCATGATTCGCCAGTTCTAAACAATGATTAGGCCTTGGTTATTGAAAGGTGTCTACATGAATTACGCACGCCATTCACTAAACTTGTGGTGTTGAATGTAGCGTTCAGAAAAATACAATCATGTTTGATATTGTAGTACTAACTATTTTATAAACACGGCTACGAATGAAGCATCGGCATGAGAAAAATATATTCAAACATGGGTTAGATATTATAAGCAATAAGTTGGACGTCAAATCCATTCAGTACGCTTGTTACAAAGTTGATTGTACCTAATTCTGATTGTCTGCTAAACTTTGTGATTCCGAAAGTAAACATAATGGTGACAACTGACACCTAAAACTAAAGCAAATTGAAACAGCTTGTTTGTAGAGCTGTTATCTTTTTATTATTTGCATACAATGTATCTCCTCTCATCATAAAGATTATGAACGTAAATGTAGGACAAGAGAGACAGAAAAAAGGTACTACAATGTGCTTTGAGGTTTCATTCTCTCTATTACTATTGAAATTTTACGTAAAACTTAAATCATTCATAAAATCCATCCGTCGTCCTCTTCCCCTACATTGTACTATACATACACAAATGTGTACGAAAACTCAAAGTGCAATCTCTGTTCCCTTACTGTCATAGACCGGAGAGAGATCAAGCGCAGGACCCATATTTTAACCTGCCTTCTGAAACAAGAAAGCTGTGATATTTATTTCTAGAACAATTTATATGTAATACTAATTTCAAATTTTGTAATTATTTATCTTCCTACCCTTATCCCATTTCACTTGGGGTCGGCGCAACACGTCTTCTAGACATGTTGCTTAAAGTTTTGGCTATGGTTTTATAGTCGGCCGCCTGCCTGACACTAACCCTCTTTGGGAATGCGATTGTTGGTTGTTTACCCGCCACCATTCGGGTGACCCAAGGTGCTTGGTACAGTGCACTGGGTCTTAAGGTCCATTAGTCGCATTTTACGACATCCAGTGGAGGATATGGGGTGGTGCTATTCTTTATATCCGGACACCACACGGATAATTTCAAATTTTGTAATACTAATACAAAATCTTTTCTTTCCAGATTGCTCTCCTACTCTCAGGCATTATGTTGCTTAAGAAGCTGATGTCCAAAGGCGGTGGTGGTGGTGGCCACGAGAGCAGCGGGTGGTCGTCCGGTGGCAGCAGCGGCGGCGGCGGCGGCTGGGACCGACGCGCATACGACGATCTCGCTTACTCTGGCTACAAAAGGGAATAGATAGAAAGGGATAGCGGATATGGGAAATGTGTGTACTAGTTGATAATGCTGATTAGATTTTGCAGATTTATCTAAATGCGTATTGTGTTCAATCTTTTTCTTTGACGGCCAGCGTCTTTAATATAGACGAATATTGAAGTATAAAGTAATTTTCAAGCCTTTTTGTGTAGAAATAGTTAAAAATATCAAATTATGCTTAATTACTTTAAAATGAATATTAGAAATGTTATATAAATATTCTATTAATTGCAAAAAGTGTGCAGAATCCACAGAAAGTTGCCGAAACCCGGGATTGAACCGGGGACCTTTAGATCTTCAGTCTAACGCTCTCCCAACTGAGCTATTTCGGCTGTACGAAGTTTGGTAAAATACCTATTCGTTACCTATTTGCTATGTGTAACGTATGAAGGTCAAAGATTATTTGAAATCTTTTTTTATCAGTCAATCATTACATCATCATTTCTGATAATGTCTTTTATGTTTGCGTTGTAATTGTAATCGCTACAGTCTAAAAATACTATCGCGCCCTTTTTTATACTAAATTATGAGCTATTTATAACGAAAATATTGAATAAATTTAGTAATGCTGTTCTTAGCTTAGTAGTACTATTATTGTAAGACTAGCTGTACCCGCGGCGTTGTCCGCGTTAATCACAAATTTTACAATTTTTCTCGTAGGCATAAGCATTTTACACGAACATTACAACAAAATAATGAACATTACAAACAACCTTTCGATCTCTTTATATCAATAATCGTGATGTCTAAAGGATTAAAAATAATTATTTATTCATCAAGACATCTGATAAATTAAAAAAAAATCTCTCCATTTTTTCTATTTAAAAAATGAGGATGTTAGCAATTTGTCGCCCTAACGCCCCATGGAGTTCTCATGCAGAAGGGGATACAAATAGGTCAACTAATCGGATACATCTCGAATTTCCGACCCTTTTTGATATACAACGGCCTCTGGGGCCTGTTGGGGCTTACGTCAGATAGCAATTGGTCTGTGTCAATGTCTGGATGCTTACGTCAACTCATATTAACTTGAATGTCTATTCCTTCACACGACCCTGAGTAAAAAAGAAAATGTATTTATAACGTAGAGACAAAAGCATATTATAAAAGAAATAAACGTTTTTTTTTTTTATAAATATGAAAAGTATTTTGTTCTCTTTTTAAACTTAAACTCAAAAGAATAGATAGATACTCAAATACGCTAAAGTATTATCAACTAGTAAGTCACAATTTAGATAAAATTATAACTTAGTATGATAAAAAGTGGGATTGTTATTCAACAAATAATTTATTAACGCGACACGAGTTCTTTTTTGTAAAGTTTCTTCTTTTGTTATTCTTTTTAACAAAAATACTCATTAATTTAATCTTTCCTTTAATTTATTTCTTAAAATAATTGAACACGTGTCTCGTTTACAAATACCTAATTATTTTTTTAAGTAATTTATTATAAATTATTTATTAATTAAATAATACTGTAATTTCTTTTGTTAAAAATAATCGTTTGAAATGAATAAAAAACAAACGATTTTAAGTACTTTTTATTAAAAGATGTAGTTTATGTGTTTATTTTTTATTGTTATTGTGCCTGAATACTCATTAATTTATTATTAACTGTTGATGTTTTAATTTATTATTTTAAAATAAGAACAGTATTTTTTTATAAATAATGGTGTCTTGTTCAATCTGTACACATTAATTATACGAATAAATGAATCATTAAACTTTTAATTTTGTTTATTTTTTGTGCATTTTTCAAACTACTTAAAACAGTCTCAAAGTCGAAACTGTCGTTTACTGTCTGTCATATTATTGCAAATTAAACCTTACGTACGTGGCTTAAAGTAGATTTTACAACGCGACACTATTTACAAAAGACCGTGCTTTTTCAATCTGTATGCTCATTTTACAAAAACTGAATATTATGTACCCATATTGAATTGCTATATTCAATGAAAAACAAGAGCGCTTGTAGTTTTTATATCTTTAGGTTTGAAAGCGACATCTAGCGAAACGAGGCAGAACTAACTAGACAAGTTTAATGCACATAGTTACTACCATAGTCTGTAACAGCGCCATCTCTCGAGTAGAAAATGAACTACCAAGTTATAGTTTCACGCTACTGCAGTCTCACGGTAGTAAGTAGGAATGTGGGGAAAATAATAAAAATACAATATGAATGATTTGGGATTGTAAAATTGCATTCAATAATCATATCGATATTAATGCAAAATAATATATTTTATTCCATTTTTTTGGTACATCAGAGGGCGATAGCAATGGAAACGAGGCACACATTTTGACCATCATTGTCATCAACACTAAATAACCCACTGCTAGGCATAGATGTCCCTGAGTATTATTTTAATTATTTTTTTTCATACATCACACATTATGTTTGCATAATTATAAAATTCTAAAGTAAAGTAACTAATAATGAACATGCCAATTACAGGTATACCTGCATTTAAAATATCATAGCAATTATCTTATTACTTCTTATAAAAAAAATAATATGAAAATAAATCAAACATAAAAAACGTGCATTTCTGAAAAAGATAGTCAGGTAAATTCAAAGACGAGTAAATAACAACAATTTAGCCACTCCTGACTTTATGCCATCCTCCTTCGTCGCTTGCCCTTTGTCAGAGTAGCTCAGGGTGCATAATTGTGATCTTCGGATCCGCCCCAACTTGTTGGTTTTCAGCTAAAATCCTTGAGCCTAACCGGGTCGATATAGCCCTTCTAGGGTAATCGCGAACTTATGAGTGTAGTCCAGATGAAGTATTGTAAACGTCTAATGTTAAAATGTTGGTCCTCCGTCCAGTTTCTGCTACCTTTTTTATGTCGTCTGCCCATTTCATCCTTCGCCTAGCGTGACTCCACCAATTCTTGCCCAGGAGTATCCGGATACTGCTCTACTCCATCACCATCTATACCTCTATACACATAGTTACTTACATTCAAAAGGATAAAAAAGAGACCATTTTACTCTTTAATTGCATTATTGACATCAGATTCCTGATACACAACAAATAAAACGGAATGGCAGAACATTAATTTTGTACACGACTAAAACTAACTTAGCTGACAATTAAACACGATAAAATTAAGAAATATGAAGTAAAAATGTATTGAATGGGTTTTTTGTGCGATACTTTTCCGAATCAGTTGTTCAAATGACGATTGCTACACGATAGGTTGGATTATACGGGGAAATATTGTGTGCATACACGGTTGTGGTTATGCATTTTGATCGATATTATAGTAAATGAGGTTTATAAAATAAACTTTAATTAGAAATTTTGATTGTAATTGGTCAATACTCAAACCTTCCCTATAATATGCTAAGTGCCCTGTGCCCAGCAGCGGGATGGTTAAAGGCTAGTTTATTATTGATTGTAATTACTTTTTTTAAGGCGGATTCGTAATAATTATTTTGTAAGTTTTTTCATTATATTTATCTGGATAATTCGACTAGTTACGGACCCAAAATGTTTATTTACCAAACATTATTTTACTCACAAGGATTTTTTTATTTCTTAAACAGAATATTCTCAATTGTGTCCTGATATGAAATTATAAAATAAATTATTACAATTAACTACGACCCTACCCTTTTACTCCCGAAACTTATTCGGTACTGTTTTTGATTTTGATTGCAATCGAATCAAACTACAACCAATTCACATTTCTCGATAGAGTCGTTCCAACTCATGCAACTGCACGAAATAACGCTCTATAAACGTTAACGTTCTATCAAGACGATCCCACCAAAAACATTCTGTAAAAAATTAGCCAAGTCTTCATGGAGCTACTTGTCTATTTAGATAAGGTTGTGCCAAGTCTAAGGTTCCTTACTGCGAGGCATTCATTATTGTATTAAATGTTATAGGACTGGCCGTTAAACATTCTTTATACGTTAGTGTGTACAAGTCAACGGCCAGATATCAATTCGATTGAACAGTGGAGTGGGTTCGATCCTAAAACTACGTACCTACCAGTAATTGACTCGCAACGCCACCAACTTCCCTCCCGTATATTCCATCCACGTTCACTTTCCTAAACCAATACACACGTTACGGAGCAATTAGCAAATAACTATGGAAGTATAACGGGCTTCCGTCTCCTCGCTGCGTTTTGCACGAATAAGTATGTTTTACGCACGACTGTCCGATTCTAAAATAGCTTCACACAACGCTTAAAAGGTCTGCCATTTTATTTCCGTGTTGGCATCCGTAGTGACAAATTCTAAGGTGATACAAAAAAAGCCTTCCTATACAAGAAAGGAATTGAATGGAAACATTTCCACAACACCATCTAGTCTCAAATTAAGTATACGAGGGTAACTTGTATTCGAAGTATGTTTATCAGTTGTCTAGTACTTACACTAGACAACTGATAAACATACTTATATACTTCTAAATTCATACATATTATAGATAAATTACACCCAGACACAAGACGAATGATCGGCACATCACAAACATTTGTCCTGGGTGGGATTCAAACTCACGACCTCCGGTGTAGCAGTCAGGGCCACTAGCCACTATAATAACAGGCCAGTCAAATTTAATGACAGAGGAGAATGGCAAAAACAATGGAAGGTCTGTGCCGTGCAGTGGGTTATCCAGGGCTGATAAGGATGATACGCAAAAGATACTACTACTTAAGTGGCTACTGCTACGACCCAGCCAGAGTCGCGCAGTGCATGTTCAAGCGATCCTGTGACTCTAGTTTAAGTTGAAGAGGTTTAGGTTATTTTAAGTCGGTGGGTATCCAACATAATATCCTTATCCTGTGCCCTCAGAGTGAGTTGAAGTCTTTGGCTTTTAAACAAACAAAAGCGTAACTGTTGTGGCTGAAATGTCTGTTTATCAGTACATTTTGATTGACATGGATGAGGGCTGTATTTTACTCAGTGTCGTTTTTGAGTTGCTGTGTAGTTACAATGAACGAGGTTTAGGATGGCTTGTCGAAAACTGATCGCCTTTTATAATGACGTTTATTCTAAAAAAACATCACAGAGTTCGTTCCCCGTAGTTGGTTATTGTACTTCATAATTCTACATTACCATCACACGCGATCCCGTTTTGTCTCATAATACATTGATTTAAGCATAACGAACCATATTCCAACGGTTTTTCTCAACTTTATGCTAATTACAAACAGATGTTGCGTGCCGATATGTTTTAGCATTGCATTAATATCTAATAGATTTAGTAGTCAGTAAGGTATTAACTTAAATACTACAGTTTCTTATGATAATTACTTGTTAGGTTTTTCAAGCAGTCGCTTTGTTAATTTACATTTGTGCGATGTTGTTGCTAGCTGTTTACCACGACTGGGTATTTTGAAATGTTTATTAAGCATGGAAGAATTAACGGCGGCATGAATACAATACTTTGCGAAGTGACGGTGCTAAACGTCTGCTTGTCTCTATATTTTATTTGACAAGAACATAGACAGTATGACAGTTATAAGCGCTTTTTTGCTCAGTATCGTTCTTCAATACGACTGTCTAAAAGTATAAAAAAAAGTAAAAAGACATTTATTGCCACTAAAAAAAGACAAGGTTACATTAATATCACATTAAAAGTAATACAAAAAGATTAACTTAGTACTAATGAAATTAAAATTAGTAGTAAAAGGAGGTTGAGAGGCTTAGCTAATGCTGAACCGGGCCGAGTATGACCTGCCATAGCGCTGATTTTCAGCCATTACTACTGATGGAATTTAAAAATAAAAGATTTTTGCTAGTAGGTACTGCCCTACAGGTTTTATTCGAATGTTTGTAGCGTACCTAATAATTCTTGTCTTATACTTATTTAGTCCTAAAATATGTCATCAAAACTTCCAGTATCAAATAAAAACTAATGAATTTGAACTATTAATTAGTGAACATTCATCGTTAACGAAAGTTACATATTTATTGAAGCTGTGATAGCTTAGTAGCTTACTACTCTACTGTGACTGCCTAGTCAGAGATCTTGAGGTCAAATCCAAGGCCCGCTAGAAAAAATCGGATGTCGTGTGCTTTTTTACTGCTTTCGAGTTTCGGAAGGCAAGTAAAAATGTGGATCATCATGTCCTATGTTTAATCTCTTACCGGTTGTGACGGATTGCCGTCCTATCGGGCTATGAGAGTACTCGAACATAGAGTGTACTTGCGTTTGCGCACACGCTTGTGCACTATGATATGTCCTGCGTAGCTGGCTGGCATCTAGCGCAACTGTCTAGCCGTCAGAACATTATTATAAATCGGATTGAAGTGGTGAAAATCAACATACATTTTGTGGTTCATTAGTGTGTGGCCAAACATAACAGTTACACACTGAATAGGAAGTTAGGAAATGTGTTATTTAAATGAGGTTTTGAATTTTGGCAGCTCTTTGCATATTGTTGGCAGAATAATAAATCTAGTCACGAAAGCCTGTTATTTCAGCTTATATTTTTATGTTTTGTAGTAGTAAGCGTTTCAAATCAAATTCATACTTCAATTTAAAGAAAAAAAAAATACCTGTAGAGCCAACCCCAAGTAAAATGGAATAAGGGCAGGAAGGTGATGATGATGATAATGATTTATTTCTAATCCTTTTTATCATGCACCTTAACTCCATTTATCTAGAAGTAAAATAATATACTCAACGTTAGCAAAAAATAACCATTTCCCATTTGGAATAATGGTGCTTAGGAAGATACATACTCGTAAAAAAATTCAAGGATACATTGCTACCAGCCTGCATCGGGACGGTACGATACGGTAGGTGTGGACCTAATACCTGAAACGGTATTAGGTCCACACCTGCAACGTGCCTACAAATCCTGGCCAAAAACAAAAGCCACCACCTACCACAGTAAAAGCTTTAAAACATAAGGCACGTTTATAAGCAAACAACCCTTTTATTCTCCAGACCATAAAATCATTCAAAACAATAAATACCCTTGACCTTGATAAAGCTACGCCAATTGAATCGACAGTAATTTATATTTCAATTTGACGAAACAGTTAACCGGAGATTATATTTCCAGTTGACTTAGAAAACTTAAAATTGATATTGAATCATCTATTGTGTGTCTGTCTTGTAGCTCAAAATGAATGTTATGATTTTAATGCGGTCTTTTATAAATGAAATGAAATGAAATCGTGAAATGAAATCGTTTATTTTGCAAATAGGATAAATTTTATCACTTTTACATGTCATTTTCTTAAATATAAGCTAGCTGGAATCGACATTTCCTAACTGGCTACCCTAAGAAGAAGCGTCGAAACAAACTCAGGGGTCATCGCCTCTTTTAAAGTCCAGACAATAATGTTATATACAGACAATAAGTAAACAAAATGCAGCAAAATGCATATAATAATATACTGTTTTAGGAGGACAATTTATATGTATAACACAAAAGTATTGCACCCTTGCGAAGCTGGGGCATGTCGTTAGTTTTTATTGTTATAACTTTCGTAAGGATGATTCATAATTAAATGATATAACGGTTTACTCACGCGTATTTATCGGGATAGCCCGACTAGGTTCGGACCTAACCGGAGTTCTTAATCATGAGCTCGACTTACGCCCGCGCCGCTTATAAATAAATACGCGTGAGTATCCGTTATATCATTCAAGTATATCGTTAGTTAACAATATATTACAAACATATGAGAATAACCTTCACATTTTCCGACCATTTTTCATTTCCTAAAAAAATTAAAACCTCTCTCACCGTTAACATCCTACCACACTCTAATTATGATAATAACTCGGTAATGGATAAAAAAAAGCTAAGTAAAATGCTAACAACCACCCATTTCCGATTAAAAGCAATTGTTGCCAATTATCACGCATGGTCAGGCGTTGCTCTACTCAACCATAATGTTGGGAACTGGACGACTTGCAGGCGTTATGTAATATTGATAATGTAGGTATTAGTGGAACTGTAAAATGATGCAGGACTTATCTGCGTGCAGACAAAATACTTATAGTACTGTAGGGATCTTTTGGGACGTGGTCGAAATCGGAATTAATGCTGTCATGTATGCAAAACCATCACTTTATACAGATAGTTGAGTTGGTCTTGTTGCGAATATGCACACTCGTGCCCTCTAGTTAATGTCATCCACGTGCCAAAAGATCCTTGAAGCTCTATTTAAATCATATTTTGACATCAATTAGACTGCACATGTATGTACATAGATCTGGTATAGGTCACCACGCCAAATTCATTGTGCGCGTCGTGGCGCGGGTTCGATCCCCGCGTAGGACAAGCATTTAAGTGATCTACATTCTTGTTCTGATTCTGGGTGTCTATCAGGACCACCACGATGTTACAGATTTTATTGTGTTGCGTTCAATAACACAGGAAATAATGATTACACTCTTAAATTACGATACGATTTATGATCATAACGCTTAAATTGTAGAGCAATCATAAAAATAAAATCAATTTCGTAGTTTACTACGAAATTGATATTTATATCAGTTCAATAATTTATTTGATCCAGAAACGTCCAATAATGCACATTTTTTTTATTTATATTCATTTTGCTTATGACAAGCTGAAGCGTGCTTTCCGATACGTAAAGTATATTAATACGCTTATTTATATCACGTACTTTTTCTCTAATATTTTGTTTTAATTTAGCACAAACGACGTCATCTAGTCGATGCAAAACTGATGAATAGAAACGTACCTCTTAATCATTAATTCAGTCTATTACGTAGTTTTAATGTTGGTGATTAAAGCAGAAATTGAACCCTGTCACTTAATTTGTTTTTTGTTTTGGGGCGCAGTGAATGCGAAAGCGAACCCCGTACCCCTGGACATAGGCAGATGAGGAGGCTCCAGTGGTTTTAGCCGGTAAGAGTTCGGCACACCCCCCGTCGACCCCCGACGGTAGATAATCTATAAGGCTATCCATTGAGACACCAAAAACAAAAAAAAATGTCTTTTATAGTAAAATTTGTCATTGTTCAAACCACGTACTCGAGGTAAATCCAATTTGACGATATTACATAAATCGAACATGAATTATAACAGACTAAAAACGACAATAGCTACAATCCATCATCTTTAGAAAACCCCATCAAAATTCGTTCAGTCTTCAATACTGCACTCACTTTCGTTGCATCTAAGCCAGCGTTAATAACCCATGTACAAGAAAACCCATTGATTTTAATTACCATGGCAACGGTAATAACAAGAAAAAATATAACCCCCATGCGTCATTATGTACGATTTACCCGATAGCAGAAAAGGAGGGTAATGTTTTTCAGATACTACAGAATTAATAGAACGTTACTTCAAAGGTGTATTTTGTGTTTTCTTTTCGAAATGATCATAAATTTTGGAAAATTTTGAAAGTTGGTCAATGGCATTTTGATGAAAAGTGCAAGGTGTTTCGAATCTATGGCGGTTTCATGGGTTGGTAACTGCAGAGCCGGTCATTTCTCGCCGTTGTCAGTCGTCTAGCCATTGCTCAATAAATCACATTATTTTTTGAGTAATCAGTAAAGAAAATTTCAGACTTAGTGTGAATTTTATCTAAATCGATATTCAAAATTATTACCTAAGTCTGGAAAATTATAACAAGATCAGTATGGATAATAAGTAAGAGGTATTAAGATTCAATATAGTGTAGTGTCAAATCCGATTTTAGAGCACATCAGTTTAAGAAAGAATTCTGTAACAATTTCATACTGACCAATTACCCTAATAAGCAAATTGCCTGACAGAACGAGCAGACACCGCGACGGTAATAACTCAGATATTTAATCAGTAACTCAATTTGACAAAAGAAGACAGCTTTTCACCATCCCAACATATCAAGACATCTCCTGCCATCAAATAACAAGCGAACAACAAATTACACCACAATCAATTGGAGAAACTGTCACCAGCCTATTAACGGAAGAAGCCACGCGAAAACGACCAAGTTTTTCATTTCGAACACATTTTGTTCATATCGGAATTGAAACCAAAGGAAGCTTGTAGGCCCGTCCGACCGTGAACCAACTGGAAAAACGCAAGTTTATACTTACACATGTATAAATATAACGTCTGCCAGCGACAGTAATTCAGTTTTGCGCGATCGCTTGATGCAAAATGGTGGACAGGGCGAGGATCTGAAGAAAGTGAAGTGTTGTGTAATAAGTGACATTAAATAACCATCAATATGTTTTACCAAACATTAGTGCTCTGTTGTGTGGTGTTGGCGTCGGCCACTGAGTACCAGGACGCTTTGAAGAAACTTTGGAACAAGGACAGTGATTCGGTGATCGATGTCACCAGTGCATCTATAGTCATCAAGCCCTCGACTTTCCAGACGAGAGAGTCCCGTGTCCCATATATGTACAAACGGTACGCCTTTAAGCCTCGCGCCATCCCTTTGAAGCCGGAAGAGCCCCAAGTAGAAAGAAATGTGTACTATGCTGATGTGAAAAACACTTCCAATGTACTTTTCCCTGGTAATTATATCCCAATTGCCAAAGAGAAAAGTAATTTGACGGACAATGATAACCAGTTTCAAATTAAGACAATACCCTTGATTAGGAATGCAGAGTTCGAGAAAAGGTCTATGAATGTTGAGGAGCCTATAATTGAGAAGCCGGAGGGATTCTCGGAGCCTAGTGCGTCAAGGAGGTCGATTTCTTGTAAGTATACTTTAAGTTTGATAACGTACTATTACTATGTATCTTAAATTGCCTATGAAAGTTTATTGGAACTATTGGGCTTTTTGAAATTTAAGTGACCAGTCGTAGAAGTATGATTTATTATAATAAATCATACTTCGGAATACATTAAATCATTAACCCCTACCTAAATTGGTGATCAATTGATTCCGAAATTTCATCTGCCAATACGTTTTTTTCTGCCTTACCATTTCAAAATTGTTGTCTTAATACTATGATCTTGAAATGCATTTATAAATCAATACACTTTGAACCCACACCCATAAAACAAATTCGAATGATACTTGACAACCAATCGATAAATCAAATTAGCTTTCAACAGTCAAAGAGTTATTAATGATTATGTCAAATAAAAACTTTTTCACTGCATTGCGCATTATCCGAAGTAATAAATCCATTTGTACAATTGAAAACAGATGATTTAGCACCAAGACTATCTAATACCGATGTGAATACGTTGCTATCACGCAACTCCTCATTAATAATTATTTATTTAGTATCAATGACCTTGCGTTGCACGATCGCTCATTAATAAAGTTAATTAAAGATTTACAATATTTCAGAATTTATCGGTATTAAATGATAATTGACTTTAATCAGAACTGTGATAGTGATATATAGGTAGCATCAAACAATTTCTGACTTTTCTTATAAAATGGTAATAGTTTCTACATCATGGGACCTTTTCTTTAGACTGATCTTAATTAAATTTAATTATACTTATTTTATACTCAATCAGAAATATTACTTAATATAACACTGCAATTGAGACCTTATTGTTCCATTATTCGATGCTGATAATGCCAATACAATAGAAATGAAAAACTTTCGCCAAATAATAGGTACTATAAGTTTCAATTTTCCAAAATGACTGATCGAATATTGATCTTAGAAGATGCAGACCAAAGCTTATATAACACAGAGAGACTTGCTAATAATGAAACAATTAAAACAATTATCAAAATAGTAGAACACATTTCAAAATTATATGGATCTATGTCATTCACACCTGAAAATGACCGTACCACCTATACCTGATAATTAAAATACTACTTATATTAACGGTTATACACACACCATTTGCATTTAATTTTGTTTCCAGTGTAATTACTACCTGAATTTATAAGGCTTCATTAAGAAGTAATGGTTAACAGTATCTAGTTCAATTCTTTTAGGGCAAAGAAGATTTGAATGTCATCATTTATGCTGATTAGATGATGTATCCTTTTAACTTCGATTTTTTACGGAGTTGAAATATGACGTCAGATAGGAAAGTGAGGAAGAAGACATGCTGCGCCGTCCCTAAATAATAATTGGGATAAGGGCGGGGGAATTATGATGAAGATTTTTTATGGAGTGTCCAGTTCATCGTTGCATTGGTCTAAATAAATTCAATATGATCTTTGATCAAAATGATGATCAATCTCGTCACTTATGAAGACATCTGTCGAATCAGAAGCTTCATCATTTAAATGAATACTCTTTAAGTATCTTCTCAGATATACGAGGCGTGACTACATACGCCTGAAAAAACCTGAAAAGCCTTAGTCTTGCAGTGAGTTCTTGTATAGGCTGCAAAAAAAAGTTTTCAACGCTCATTTATTTATTTTTTCCTAACCTGTAGTGTCCCTCTGCAGGGCAAAGGCCTCCCAGAAGTATTAAAGTTACTATTACTTAATTATTCCTTTACGACTAAATAACCAAGTGCAAAATAATTACAAGCTACGATAAGAATGTTATCCCTGCAATGAAATGCTCCAATGCAAGTCCTAAATCAAACAAACAATTAAAGACTGACCGATGCATTGTTGATGTTTCCATGTCAACGACTCCTGATTACGAACTTGGTACAAAAAACCGTAATGTAACGCATATCGAAGCGAACGGTAACAATATACATAAAGATATAGCTGAAGCCAACGAGCGGAAATGATTGCAAGTTACGATATTGATGAAATTCAGGGTAGTGAGAGTTATCGCTTGTTAGTGTGACGTGTGTGGATCAGAAGGCACATGATGAACCAGATGATTGATGGTTAATACAACTTGAAAATTGTTTGATGATTGGGATTGGTTAGGATCACTATTTGTCTTAAATTTTATTTGCTAAATTAAAAAAGTTCTATCGTAAGATTTGAACTGTCTTTGAAAACAATCTTGATTATCACATTTGACATGAAGTCGAGCAATTTTACCTGATTCTTATTTTGGTAAGGATTTTCACTAAACAAATCTGTGAGATTTGTGTTCAATAACCAGTTTCTAGTCCTAGTAGTAATTTCATTTACTAATACCCTGTTATGCCTAAAAATTCTTGCATTAGACTCCAAAACCTCATAAATTGCTCGTCCAAACTCAAATATTATCAAATCAAAACTTTTTCATTTCCAGTAGAATTAAAAATGCACTTTAGGAACATAAAAAATTACAAGTTACTAACTCCAGGTGCAACTTGACCTTCTGTTTACTTTGCTTAGTGATGATCAGTCGACGGTGAATTTGTAACGGTGGGTAATGATAGTGGTACTATTGCGGCGTTTTCTCTATTATTGGGTGAGCAGGGCGGTAAGTGCACTGGACAAGAAAGGGATCATTTGACTATCGAGTTCTGACTAGATTTATTTAATTCTAATAGAGGAATTGTTTTGAATTCTAATGAAAAATTGTACCTAAGTCTTAATTTTCCTGTAGCGGAAAATAAAAGATGACATAGTTCAATCAAGACAATTGAATCTAGTAACTGTTAATCATGAAGGTCTAATAATTATAATCATTATAACATAAAACTGGATATTTTATTCATTACACTCAATATTAAACTGGAAACAAGGAACAAACACACTAAGGATATTGATCAAACAACTATTTATCAACTATCAACTATACATTAAAAGAACTTATCAATTTCATGCAATTTGAAAGCAAAAGTGAACACATTAATCACAATACATAAATTATTATCGCTAACAATGGCCTGATCATTGTCAGTTCAAATGACTTGATTGGTATCATGATTACTGAGTATGATATCTCCTTCGTAAATGGTAGGAGCTTCATTATATCACTTGTGTTTAGTACTAATAAAAGCGTCGATGACAAATTAATAATGACAGTAAATTATTGTCAACATCTTTAAAATGAGATTATTAATCATGTTTTTCTGAAATATAATTATTTTCGTTTATCACATTTTTTTGTGTATTAATTTAAAGTGACTTTCGTTTTATAAGTAAAACAGTATGAAAGACTCGGTTTTTGAATGACTAA
The DNA here is from genome assembly GCA_941860345.1 of Chrysodeixis includens. Classification (NCBI taxonomy): domain Eukaryota; kingdom Metazoa; phylum Arthropoda; class Insecta; order Lepidoptera; family Noctuidae; genus Chrysodeixis; species Chrysodeixis includens. The sequence continues at coordinate 9,000,003 of OW796115.1, forward strand.
AAATTATGCTCATCTAAGTAAAATGAGGGCAACTTATGTAGCTCATGATTATCAATGCCTAGTAATAGTTAATCGAAAAGCTAATATTAAATAAATAAATGTAAATAATTATAACAATTAAAATGAGAGAAAATTTAAATTAGACGAAGGAACTTTGGAAAACGTCAACGGTTAAGCTGACAGCGTTTAACTTTCGTAACAAGAATGTAAAACAGTTTAGTTGTTAAAGATAATAATTCAAGTACAATACGTTCAGATTACGAACAATTACGCTGTAAATTACTGACACATGCGTGCTTTGTAATCAGTAGTCATCTCTTGTCTTAAGCTAATGTAATTGTTTCAGGTTATTAACCTAACCACGCTTATATTTACTGTTAAATGGTTTTTCTAAAGTTGCAATTAACTGACAAGCATCGTAACATATAATTTACAAAATAAATGCGTGTCTAATCAGCAATTGATATGTATTTCATATTTCAGCACTTCCATTTGATAATAGTAAATGACTTTGTGTCTGGTTTCTTGTTAAGAATTAAAAATGTCTAACCTAATCTTGCACACCATATGGTTGATAGTTTTACTGATATTAACGAAATCATTCTCTATATTTCCAGATTTAATGGGCGACGACGACGATGACGATGAGGACGAATTTGAAGATGACGGAGAATTCGAAGAAGAAGACGTCGGCAGCATCAAAGGCCAGGAGGAAGAAAGGCATAAGAACAAGAGGAAGAAGATCAAGCCAAAGAAACTGAAGAAATACATGTTGCCTCTACTACTGGCTTACAAGATGAAGTATTTCGCCCTGGTGCCAGTCATGATTGCAGGGTTGGTACTCTTGATCGGAGCAACAGGCCTCGCAGGATTCTTCTTTGCATTGTTCGCAGCGGTCATGGGACTACAAAAAGGAGGATACTAAACGACAAACGAAACCGACTTCAAATATATGGAATGAAATCGACTGTGAAAGCAGAGACGAAAAGAGAATCGATGAGCAAAACCAAAATAGAACGGATTTATTTTGGATTGGGATTGAATAGGAATGGAATGAAATGACCAATTTTGAAGTCGGTAGGAATGAAGTATAAAATAAAGTCGACGACTCGCAGTTGCCATTCAGTCTAAGTAAGCGTCCATTCGGAATCTGTCAGTCTGATGTCGAAGATAAGAGAATCCACCGATTGTTGATTGGCTGATTTTACTGTTCAATTGTTTTTTTTCTGTTTTTCGTACAAAACTTGGGCTATCTGTATTTAATGAACAATCAACTATATTTAAGCTCGCGCAAATGTAAATATAATTAAGTACTAGAATTTAAGTTATTTATTTATTTATTGTTAGTAAGTATAGATAATGTAGTTACCAATTATAACGTAGACAAAATTGTGTATCGCTAACAATAATGATATAATTATACTCAAGTGCTTCGATTTTTTGTGACTTTTATTGAAATCGTCAGAACCACAGAATACTATTTCTTGCTCTTAGTAACAATAACAACAATGGTAGGGTTTTAACATAGACGCTGTAAAGCTTAGTCCCAAATTATAAAACATATAAAATAACTAAGTTATAAATCAACTACGCTAGGTCTAATTTCTGCACGATGACTTTACCGTTATCCATATTTAATAACATTACTACCAATCATCATCATCATCAGCCCTTCGCAGTCCACTGCCGGACATAGGCATCTCCTAGTGCACGCCACTGAGATCTGTTTTCAGCCACTCACATCCATAATAACAGTCACCTTTTTTAATTAGTTCAATATATCTAATATCGCAAATTTTTAAAACAAATATAAATAATATTTCAACAAATAAATATTGAAGACCTGATAACCACAAAGATAGATATTATTATGCTCCATTTGTCTTTCGATTAGATTCTCAACTCATCTTGTGGTTACAATCATCACAGCCTTGAAAAGAATATTTGTTAGAGAGAATAATTACTTTTTACGTACATAAAGAAAAATCAATTCATTTGTTAAAAAGTGATATTGCTATCAAATAGGTCATTTTTATGAAACAAGAATGAATAACTAAAAATTGCATAAAAGCCTTATTAATAATCTAGATAGATTCTCTGTTTAGTAACGACAACAACACAACTTGTAACTGTCTCAATGATAATAAAAAAATACGAATTAAGAATAATCTCAAAAACATTTCTTAATTGCGATCAAATGGCACGCGTAAAATGTATTATTATAGTTGACCATTATTTATGTTATCGTTATATACACCGTGACTTTTAGGTCGTTTTAAAAAAGCAGCCCAGTTCATGTATCCAATGACTAGTAAACGTTTATAATAAAAAAATATGTTTTTTTTAAGATTTGAATGAATAAAAATATTATTCATTATTATGACACAAGGCAGTTTTACGAACACTCTGTAGTGAGCGCAGTCCGAACCTTGTGCCAAAGGGGCCGCGCGGGCGGCGCGGCGGCGTCTTATCACAGGTCATTCACCTTAGCGTAAAACAGCTGTCTTACTATTGCAATCATAATGTTCGCAGTAAGTATGTAGCATGTATCTTCAACAGTTTGATACGTAAACATTTTTAACAGGATGTTTCATATTTCCAATGTATTATTTATTTTTTTCATGCATATTATTTTAATTAATGATAAAAAAATTATATTCGCGCCTAGAGGTATTTTATGACGGATACATTGTGTGGACGACTTTTTTAAAACGACCAAAAAATCACGGTGTATTATCTTTTCATACTCATACAAGGTACAGGTCTTGGTCGAGACCATGGTGTCCAGACAACTGATAAATGTTTTTTTTAATCATACATATATAACAAAATAAGATAAAATAATAACATCCAAACGTAGTATAAACATCTAAGTTCATCGCACAAACAAAACCCCAGGGCGGGAATCACACCGAAGGCCTCCGGTTTAACTGCCAGGGTCACTAACTACTACGCTAAAACCTACAGGTAACAGACCAGTTATTATTCTTTTTCTAAGATTTCGGATTGGCATAAGAATCCAGAATATTTATCGAGAATAACAAATTAAGAAGACTTCGTACTCGACCACTAGCTAACTCCAACTTCAACAACGCCATCTATTTTGTTTATGAGTAACTACAAAGTGTAACAGCTGACAATGTGGACCGTCTTCAATGATCAACAAACCGATGAAAGGCGTGTTGTTTCAACAACTCTACAAATAGAACAATAGGGACAATTATAGACCAAGAGAAATACAATAAGAATCCTTTTGTAGCTTTTTTAGTTTATTGTGAACTTAAAATTGGTATTTTACGAATGTTTGATGAACAATTGCTTTTCCAGAATCAAAGCTCCTAAACTGTTAATGTAAATTAATAATTATATTAATTTAGATATAGCCATTGAATTGGATTGTATGCGCGAGGCACACTGAGTTTAAACCCTAGACCTAGTATTCACGCTAGACAGTTGAAACTTTAATCAGAACCAATACTTAAATATTATTCTTAATTACCACTTAATTATGGTTAGTGACAGCCTAGTGGTATGACCGTTGGACTGCCAAGTTTTAGGCCATGGGTTCGAATCCCGGCATGCACCAATGTCTTTTCGAATTTATGTACATATCACAAAGTAATTATCACTTGCACACACTTAAAATCGGATTAGGAAAACATCATGAAGAAATCAGTGCACCTGAAAAATTTTTGAATGGGTTTTTAAGCACAACAGAGGCCTTTGGGTGACTTTAAAACTAGGCGATGAGAAGAAAAAAGAGAATTACCACTGGTTAACTTGCAAACGAGAAAACAAAGTAGATGATGCTCATTCCATCTCTAAATCTCTATCATAAGAAACTTCACTTGACTGAAAAGCAGAAAGATTCCCAGAAATGCTTTCAAAAAACCAACAACTACGTAAACTTACATCCTTAAACTTCATAGTTCATTACCATTAGACCAATTAAGTCTTCAAAATGACCACCATGCGCTTTCCCTTAGACTCAAATTAACGGATAATTATCGTATGGAGTCATTAAAACTTGCCGCTTGATAGACCTCTATAGTCTCATTATGTCGCTATAAAAGTCAACGGCTACCTATGTCAACACCATTACGCATGTGATAGTCAAGAAAAAAGCATTTAGGAAAAGTATGAAAAATATTAACGTAGCTTAGTCAACCAAAGTCAAAATGCTTCCGTATTCTCGAGGGCTAATGCTTGATAATACAAGTAATTATGGAATCGTGAAGACTGAGACGGTATTTGGATTTGGACCAAGTGGCCACGACAATTATGTGGATGGAAACTTCAATGGAACTAAGCCTTTGGAGTGGATTATTGCTAGTGGGAACTTTGAACCACGTTCGCTACCAGGTAAGTAATGCTATTATTGATTAGTCTTTCAAACGATTACATCTAATTTTGTGAAGTTAGAACATGTTCTATAGAATAGTATAGTATAATACCAGCCTATATACGTCCCACTGCTGAGCACCGGCCTCTTCCCATCAGAGAATAGTTCCTAAAATTTAATAGCGCTCTCGACGAACATTTCAATATATTTCGACTATTTATAGATCACTAAGAACCAACTTCATTAACTTTTTGTTACACTAATAAGCAAAGCACTCATCCAAATGTAAATAGAAGTAACCTTTACAGAAGCAGAATCACGAGACCTAAAAGACATAGAACCAAGATCATCAAAGCATAAGAAAGGATCAAAGAAGAAGAAGCATTCAAACAAGAAGACAAAGCGAAGAGGGAAAGGGAAACACAAAGGAGGTAAAGGAGGCTCGGATAAGAAGTGCATCTTCAAGGTCATCAGGAAGTCATCGAAGAAAAACAGGGGAGGGAACAGATATCCGAAGATGCATAAGAAGTATATGATGCCACTGATTCTGGGGTTGTTGGCAGCCAAGAGTCTGTTGATACCAATCGCTTTGAAGGCGTTAGCTTTCCTGTCAGCTAAAGGTGAGTTTTGACTGCTATGTTGATTTTGTAGTACACATTACGCTTTGACATTAGATAACTCATGAAGATCATTGAATAAAATATTTCCGAATAATTCTTGTGGTGGTTATGATCCGGTTTTAATCAAATCGTCTTCCATTTACTTCATTTAATCGGTTATAAATAACCACCATTTCCCTTTTACACCAATGCTAATAATTAGAAGCCTTCTCGCTTCTCTATATTACCATATTGTCATACATTTTCTCTCTTTCAGGTCTAATGATGGGTTTCTTCTCTACTGTAATGGCGTCAGTCCTCAGTCTTAAAGGCATGTTTGACCACAACCACAGCTACCAGAATAGAAAAGATGACACCAAGACACAAGTCGAGATCATTCAAGTGCCTTCCAAGAGCGAAGATCACGTCTACTATGATGAACATTATAAAAGAGGGGATTATGTACCTCTTCCTGTTATGGTGCATTAGATTTAAGACGTAATTTTGAATGGAACAGAGTTCAAAATTGTTTAGCAAAAATGATTATAAACCTTTGAAGAGTGTAGGTACTAAGTTTTTTTGTAGAATAAAATACTCATGTTAAGTTAAGGGAAGTATGCATTTAATCATGTTATTAAACTATTTATAAAATGTTCATACTTGTATGTATACTTTTTTATGACCAAAGAATTAAATCAAGTGTAGAAATTGAAAGAGGTTTTGTTATTTCCTTAGTTTTCCTAAAGAAACCCTAATATTTTTATTAGCCGAATAAAACCGAGAAACTCCTTCAGAAAACATAGTGTTTCTACTTTTTATTGGCTTGCGTGTGTTACAAGGATCTTTTGAAACGTGTCCGAAATCAGAAGTTATGCCGTCATAATTATATAGAAAACGTAGACAGAAATATACGTTCTCCGTCTGTGATAGAAAAGCATTACTTTTGACAGACAGTTAACTTGGCTCATGTATCAAATATCGCACAAATACAAATTTGAATTCGCCTGATAATAATTATTTACTTCATAAATAACCTACGCTATTTTGTTCTTCACCTAAATTTAAGGCAGTCAAATAACAAAACGCACGAACTAGAAACTCTTTCAGAAATACTTACCAAACTCAAAACTGGCGACTAAACAAAAGCAGATACGCCAACCTCTATACATCTGTCACTAGACATTGACAACAAAAACCCAAAAACTATGGCAGAATGTGAAAATTAAAAACAATAATTTATTTGTACCCAATCCCCTAAAACCACCAAAAAAAAATAAGAAAAGAAAATGCCAACCAACAAGTAAAAACAAGGCATAAATAACCAATATGGGTAAACGGAGGCGACGTATCTTTCCGAAAAGAAAGAGATCAGTGTTCAGCAGGCCTCATCCGATACGACGGAAAATGGCTCTCCGACACAGGAAAATGAAGGCATTCTTCCACAAGCACAACCCTAAAATGTTCATATCAAGAGGGGTCCGAAAGGTTGTGAGGGGCGTCTACACTGTGTCCGATAAAGTAAGAGATAAGATTGCTGAGAGCACCTTGGCCCTAGACAATCCTTTTAGCGCACAGTTTTACGAAGACCGGTGTTCTATCCAATAAATATGTGACGTCTATAGGATTGCAATAAATCGTTCAAAGCTTTTTGGCTTGTTTTCATCCTATCCTTGATAGTGGCCCAGTGAAGTGCTGGTTTGATACCTGTTTCTTTTAAAAATGTGTGTTTGAATATAAGCTGGTGATGGTTGGGAATGCAAGAAGAGGTATTGTGGCAAGTTTTACTTTATGATAAGAGAGATTGTTCTGCAGTACTTTAAATAATAAGATTCGAATATATATGTAGGTAAGACAGCTTTACACTTTCTAACGTCAATAAACAAATATTCCCTGATTTGCGTGACAGATTTCTTGTCAGGTCAATTCAATCCATTTTCAACAGAAGTCAACGAATTTTTACTGTTACATATTTTTTCTTTAATATTACTTTAGAGATATATCAGGACAGATAACAGGAGCTACTATCACTCACAATATTTCGTGAAGACATAAATTATTTTCACATGTTTTAAATTAAATACTATGAAAAAATATATTATACTAGCTGACCTGGCAGACTTCGTACTGCCCCTAATCGATAATTAAAATACCTAAAATTGTCTTTAAATTTCATTTCGAAAACGTTTACATGAGTTTGCCCGGCAATTATTCGATTTGAGCTCACCTTTTAAACCTTCCCTAGACCTCCACGAACAATTCAAGACCAAGAGGAGATAAATCCGTTCAGCCGTTCTCGAGTTATATCGAGACTAACGAACAGCAATTGATTTTTATATATAGAAGAAGATAGATAGATACCTTCATAATCATACAACGCTCAGCATAAAACTTAAACTCATAACAACAGAAACTACACCTTCAAAGAAATTAAACTTTCAAACACATAAAGCGGTCAGCTCCAAACTAAAGTACAATACTCATGAATAATTAAACCGATTCAAATGCAATTGCTCGTAAATAATAAGCGTTCTCATCAGCATTGACCATGGGATATAAATAGTTGTTATACAACATAAAGTGTGCCAACGCACTCGGGTTACGCAACACACTCATCGCCTCTTAAGTTATAGTATACGTAGAGATTACAGAACAAATTATTTATTAAATTAATAAACCAGCCTATATACGTCCCACTGCTGGGCACAGGCCTCTTCCCATATAGAGAAGGTTTGAGCATTGATCACCACGCTAGCTCACTGCGGATTGGCGATTTCAGATTCCAATATTTGGAATCCAGGTTTCCTCACGATGTTTTTCCTTCACCGTTTTGTCAATAGTGTCTTTGAATAATTAAGGAAGTAATAATATAACTTTGAAAAAGTCACATTAGTACTTGCCTGTGCTGGGGATCGAACTTGCAACTCTTGCATACAAATCCACACATAGAACCGCAAGGCCACCACGACATTATATTAATAAAAAGAAATATTCCTCAACTTTCAAACAACTAAGCAGAGCGTGTATTATGAGTACTAGACAACTGATACGCATAATTAAATACTTCTAAATAAATACATACTGTAGATAAAATACACCCAGGGTGGGGATCGAACCAACGACCTCTGGTATAGCAGTCAGGACCATTAACCATAAGACCAACAATCGTATCAAAAATGTATTCTCATTAATTTTCTGGACTTTACTACTATACCTAATTGTAAATCCATGTTATGTGATTTACTATAAAGGTTTTTTTTTCTCCACTCTAGGAAAAGCCTTTCAAGTCTCATTTTATCTCTTTTGAATCTTTAAAGTTATAATACCGGTGATTTTATTATGGACCACAAAAATAATAACATATTATCACATAAAAGGTAATTATCGAATAAGAACGCCTACCTGTTACCGTTTTTAGTATAGAGCAAAAAAAATACTAATAAACGTTTATTGTTTTTAGACCCTCCTTAAATTTTTTTAATTTTGTATATGTTGTTATAGCGTATAGCTAAAAAGTAAAATATATATATATATTTTACCTTTTAGGCACGGAACTCTAAAAATAAACACCTTAAGTGACTAACGCTTTACGCTCTACACTTTAAAAATAACTCCCTACATTTATCTACACATAAAGCTAGCATATACTACGTGTAGATCAAATAGAAAGTAAGCTGTGGTCGGTACAAGTTCATTGCGGCGACCTTGAGCGCCGATGCAACTGACTGCAATCTAACGCGCGGCGGACAGAGACACGAGGCACATGAGCTGAGGACTTTATGTAATACTGCTGTGCCCTTTTACATAAGTAATACCACGTGGCACACAAGAGTAATAGTCTCTAAAAGGTAATATGATACTATAAAATCTATTTTGTTTATAATTTCATCAATTTTATTTTACCTGGAAGTTGTGTTGCGTTGTTAATTGATTCGACAGCGTTTACTCCTTTAAATATCATTACATACTTTTTTTACGGAAACTGTTATAATTATCATCTCGATTTTCAAACCTTTTTTTTACAGTGTCCTACTGCTGAGCAAAGGCCTCTTTAAAATCCTTCCACGTTTTTCTTAATAGTTATTACACAAAAAAACTCCTTTGAGTTCTAGTGCCGTGAATTACAATAATTATAGAGCAAAATACACAACACTAAAATATCTGCTAAATTCTTTGGTGCGAGACAGAAAAACGTGGAATGTTTTGTTGGAGTCCTTTGCCCAGCAGTGGGACACTAGAGGCTAGGAAAAAAAACTTTATCACAATAAAATAGTAGAGCTTATGATTAAGTTGTATTTATTTCATTCGATAAAACAAACATAATAGATAGATAGAATATTTTTTATGACACAGCGCATGAGAAACAGATTTAACGTAAAAGTTCCATGTGCTTCAATGTGCGCTCTACCTTAAGGGACAATTTGAAGAGATTTTGGAGAAAGTCTCCCTTCACAGCCTTGACCTGTTTAGTAGATTGGAAGGCTCCAGAGATACCATTATATTTATATTATAGAGGCTTTAGATTTCTAAGATTTAAATAATCTCTGATTTGATGCTCTTTAGATCTGTGAACCGATTCGTGGTTTTGTATAACGTTTTAGTTCTAAAACAATGCTTAGGTGAGGTATTTATAGAGTTTAGAACGAAAGCCTGAAAAAAATGAAAAAAAAAAATAAAAACATTAGCTTATCTTTTGGTTTGGCAATGATAAATAATTTCTAGGATAATTTTTAACTGCAAGAATGTCATGTCACATAAATAATACGAAAACAATCTTTGTCATGATATCAATATGTAAATACTCACTGCTGGGTATCGCCCTGTCGTTTTATCTGCTCATTTTTATGTTCCGTTCGTCATCAAGGTGTTCAATCAAACATGTGTGTGTGGGGGGGGGGGGGGGGTAATAACCTCACACGTAATTAAAAAAGTACGTTGAGAGGTGTCGACCCTGGAGATTTTATTCTCTCCATTTATAATTCAAAAGAAAAAAAATTGAGTCCAATATATTTTCGGAAACCTATCCGACGAACTAATTAGTTTTTAATTACCCAAATCAGTCAAATACCTGATTCCAAAAAGCGGCTGACTTGAGCATGATTTTGTGGGACCTGAATTAAAATAAATTGTGTGCAACTTACGTAACTTACCTATTAGGTATGCCTACCACATTCTATCACGATCTACAATGATTCACACACATTGCTCTACATAAAATTCTTACAAACCTAGATTTTTTTCTTTAAGGATATTGAAGCTGACATCATCCATACGTTAGGTACCGGATTGCCTTTTTAGAAAGTTTTTGACAGCAGATCGAAGAATGCAACAATAACATAAGCCCTGCCAAATCGAACATAAATATAATTTCACTTGAAATGTAGCGTCAGGAATTCGTGTCTCTTTAAATATTGTTTGTTGGTGTGTGCTGTCAAATAACTTAATATTAAGTTGGTTTAAGTATGTAAATTGTAAAATATCTTTTTTTCTTAACCTAAGTGTCCCACGGTTGGGCAAAGGCTTCCCCACAGTTGTCCACGATTTTCGATGTTAGGCAAAATAAAATTATTGTTTTTGAATTATGGATGTAATATGATTAATACATTTTCTTGTTGATATGTGGTCAATAATTATAATTATGGGAAAGGAATTTCTTTATTTTTAATTACCCGGACATTATGTGTAATTTCTTCCTTCGTTTGAAATAATATTTATACTGTAATGTTTTTTTTAATGTTCAACTTGGAGTCCAAAATAGTTTTTCATAGTTTTCATCCATCCGATACAAAATGTAAAAAAAACTTTCCTTTCCTGTTCAAAAAATAATTACACCTAAAAACGCCCATACAAAAGTCATACAACAAAAAAAAAACATACTAAATACCACCATTACATCCGTATACAACATTCCCAAACAATAGCCCGCGAAAATATTCAAAACGCAACTCATACATTACTCATACAAAAGTACCAAGAACATACAACGCACTATTCGGTAACATCCTTGGCTTGCCGAATATATAAGCGGGCGAGATCCCGGTCGCATCTCATTTCATCCCAAGACTCCGGCCACGAAGGATATATAACATCACCTCAACTTCGAAGTTAGAAGTACTCTTTCCAGAATAATCTAGAAACGTCTAGAAGGTTCTAGAATGCGTGTGTTGTGTGTCTTCTTGATTGCCGCGGTGGTCGCCTGCAGTGCGGCGCCGGGGGGCTCCAATGACGAAGAAGGAAGAATTGAGCTGTTTTCTGGAGTAGCTATTGAGAAGTAAGTGGATGTTTTTATTTTTTTAATAGTATGCAGATTCATACAAAAAAAAAATGATTTTCTTTTAATATTATTTATTGATTTGATTGTATCCAGGTTTACGTAATAATAATTGACTAATTCAAGTTTAATTGATTAATAGCTTTTGGTATGGTGTCAGCACGAATCATTAAATTTTACCTATGTTGGGTGTCAATTTTGATATTAAGATCACGTTGATTTTCTTTTAGGCCCAATAAATATAATAATTGCATCATGACCTAAAAGTTAAAAATAGGAACATTACAAAAACATCTCAAAGTTTTCTTTCAAATGATTCCTTTAAGTTCCACAGAGAAAATATTTTTATTCTAAAGTTTACAATGTTAATTTTTTAACAAACATTAAGTTCTTACAATTCTTTAAATTACTCTTAAGCTGTACGAGTATTTCTATCAGGGATCAAAAGTCTTAGTATATCTTTTATCAAAACTCTAGTTACGGTTAAACCTTACATAGCCATCTCTTTCTAAAATGAAACCTCTTTTCTTAATCCTTAAAAATCAGTTCCATTGCTAAATAGACTTTCTTATACCACAGCCGTACCATAATATACTGCGTTACTCAGTAAGACTGTAAGCTGACCCTAACATATCTCGGGAAAATAGTCTGAAACTTAGAACTTACAAATTTACTATACTTATCTTCCTCTCTCCTAAATTTTGCGTGCCCGACAGGGTTGATTGATCGTGACTTGTTTTATATTTTGTACCATCTCTGTTTTCCTTAAAACTGGCCCTACGTAGCCATAGACCGGGATAGGTGGAAGGAAGGAAGGCCCTTTTGCCCTGCAGTGGGACACTAACGACTAATAATTATAATTGTAATAACCATCTCTAATGTAACATATGAAATGCAATAAAAAAATTGAGTATTGAAATTACCAACAGTCTTACGATTTCTAACTCAGGGTGTAATTACAATCTGCCGGGCTGCGGGATGTTCGTAATAGTTACCACTCGCCCGGCACTCAAAGGGCTCCAGGAGGAACATAGTGGGTTTTAGTCCGTAAAAGTCTGATACTCCATCCCGCTGCACCCACGAGCGGGGTCATTTGTAGATTTCCCATGAAAAAAAAGTGTGTATGAGAATTGTATTCTCACTTTAAACACTTACAAAATTTCCGCATCAGCAGTTTCATTTAAAACAGGTGTCCCTTAAAATTACCTAAATGTGACTTTCCAATGTGTTTTCGAAGAGAAAATGATAGAACAATAGGTATGGCTTACAATTACCTTTACAGGTATACCATACACTGTCACGCCTCGTTACGTACTTATTTTGTATGTTCTGTTTACATTAAAAATGTATGAGTGCGAATGGTTTTGACACTTGAGAAGTCATACGTTTGTTTGTAGCTGTTTGACTTGTGCTTTTTACGTTGATTTTAGAAGCAGAAAATGCAAAAAAAAATTTGCTTACAATATTAATAAAAAGCAGAACGTGGTTATTAAAATATTACAATAATTTTCTGTAAAAAAAAATCAATGAATAAAGCGAAAATTATAATAATAAATCTCTGCCTGAGTGCCGAAGTTTCAAGCTGTATTTAGGTTATGATCTATTTGTTCAAATAGTATTCAAATAAAAAAAACGAACAAAATATTAATTTATTAAATTCTGTTAGAAGTCAAGTGTAAAAACTTTTCAGAATCTGACTAAACTAATTTTCTTTTTTAAACCTCTTTACAAAATCGCGTTACAATCACATCTCTCTAATCCCTTAATCTCATACATGATAGAATACAAAGGAATGACAAACATCATACATGTTCAATCAAGGATTACCCCGCCCCTCGATCATACATTACGAATTGTATGAGATTATCATACAAATACTTTCTCTGCATTGTATGTATGAATACTTTTCACTTTATTTTAATAACTTAATCTGGTTTAGATTTGGATATTATTTTAAGATTTCAGTAACATGACATTTTTTATATTATCTGAAGATATTGCATCATTCCATAATACAAGTGTTTTTATTGATATAATTTATTTTTAGAATAATAAGTCAATGATACTTATTTAAATTATCATTACATATTTTTCCGCTACTATTACAACATCTAAGGCGATGTTAATGAATGGGATATCTTTAAAATCCTTTATCACTCTGAGAATATCATCACAATATTTTTCCTACTATACCTCTTACCTTACATCGTCATCGTCTTGTAAAGATATATAATTAACAGCTGGATCCCACAATTTAACATGGCTTAAAAAAGAGACAATAACATAATGACATAGATGGTCACCCATCCTTTCCCCAACCGCGCCTAGCGTTGCTTAACCTGTACAGCTGTTAGCTATGTATTCCTCTTTAAATGAATATTAATCTACTAGCTTCAATATTAAGGAAAACAGGTAGGTCCGTGCAGTTGAAATACTCTAAAAAGGCTACTGCCCAAATCTCCAACGGTTTCCTAACTTTTCCTTTGATATGTAAATGTAGTGAAAATGCCTGTTCTGTTGTTTTCAAGTATTTATGAAACACTGAATATTTCAAAAGGAAATTCTTTATTTATGTAAGGTAATTTTGTTTTCTTACAGTCATTACGCTAACTAGGTTCTTATGTAAATTATTTCACTTTCTGTAAAAAATGAAACTGTTTTCTCGTTAAAATTGTACTTAGAAGGATTATAATGTTTTTGTTGTTTGACTTCAAAGTCACTTTTAAAAAAGATAAGACGAACCAAGGATTTCATGTAGTGACATAATAGATAAAAGATCAAGCTAAGGTCAATGGGGAAAATAATGCCCCCTATAATGATAATAGCTTTGTTCCAATGCGTTTAAAAAAAAAATGATGAAAATGCAATCCGATACCAGCTATCCGTATAGTTACTAGTAGACATAAGGCCAATTACAACCTTCCACTAATTATACAATGATTAGTAGGTCAAATCAATTCTAATATGCAGATATTTTTATATGCAGACATTGTCTTAAGTTTGTCTTTCATTTGCAGGGACGCGGCAGGCGAGGAAAAGCTAAACGTTAAGTTTGAACCTGGTGAACTACGAGAGGCGGCGAGGACTTTTGAAGAAGGTAAGAATTAATTCTATTTGTTAACGTAATTTCATTATTTACTTGTAAATTTTACATGTTCTTAAATGTACATTCCACGACTTTAACACAACGCCATCTAGTCTCAAACTAAGCAGAGCTTGTACTATGAATGCTAGACAACTGATAAACATACTTAAATATTTCAATACATACATACTATAGATAAATTACACCCAGACACAGAACAAATCTCAACTCATCACACAAACATTTATCCTGGGTGAGAATCGAACACGCGACCTCCGGTATAGTAGTCAGGGGCACTAACCACTAGCCCAAGGTCCTGTACAATATACATTTACCTATTCTCCAATATTTAGGTGTCCTTGCCGAATACACTCGTAATACATAGAAATGAAAGTTGTCAACAGGTCATTGAACTGTTACGTGAGCGGCGCTCGCTCGGTCAAGGGCACGCAATACGGAGTATTACGATGTTATTTATATAATATGGTTTCGTAGAGCTTAAAGTCTATATTTCTTTTAGTTTATTTCTTTATGGATAAAATTTATTAAACAGAAACAATACTAAACAAGAAATATCTACATATATTTAACTAAACTTAAGTAACTAAAAAATTACATATTTACAAAGCGTCGAAAAATATATCGTCATCTCCGTCAATGGCGGGAAACGTGCCCAGGAGACTGGCCGCATTACCACGCTGGATGGCAATGCCAATTCTTTACGCGAAATACAGTCCAGTCTTCTGATCACGGGTGTGATGATGATCACGAGTTCTCTTTATCAGTTTATACATACATAATCGAAACAAAAGTACAAATTATTCAACTGGTACTGTTCTTTCGCTACCCCTATTTTTTAAGTAAATCTTCCCATTGCAAAAACAAGTCAGCGCACTACACAGCATAGAGCGACGTCTCTCTTTCACAACTTTAATAATGTTACTAATATTGTGATAAGTTAGTTTGTTTTAAAAACAGCTCCCGCACTAAGGAATTGAACATTCAATTCACATTGACGAAGACACCCAGACTTGGAACAAGCCTTTGTGGATCGCACAAATGCTTGTCCTACGCGGGGATCGAACCCGTGACACGCCGCCTATAGTGATAATTGGTGACCTATACCACTCGGATTTCCGTACAGTCAAAATCTGTTAAATTATCTTTGAATGTTCAAGGGAACCTTAATTTTTATCACATGTGTGAACATTATATACTTCTGAACCTTTTTATCAAGAAATGGTAAAGCAATTAAAATATTATATCACATGCGATAACTATATTATACGTATTAGCCACGCAACCGTCTTCACATAACAACTCTTTGTCATGCATTTCTATGCTTAATTAATAAGTATTAATAAATTACCCATAAATCATTTCAATGCAGATATAAAAGTAATGAAGATATTGTAATGTATTAGGAAGACAGCGTGCTGCTGGGGAGTTTGTTGCGCCGTTTCTTCTCCCGTAGCGAAAGCACAGGAAGCGGTGAAGGGTGGGCGATGGGGTGCTGTCAATTATAATTTTTGACGTTCGAAAAGTGCTACATTGTAGCCTAATTTGAATACATGACTTTTGATTTTTGAAAAAACGCAAAGTAGTATACTATAGGCAAGCTAATATTTATTAAAACCGTCGTTAGATAATTAATACACACGCGTCTTTGCGTTTTTAATATAGAGACAAAGAATATATAGCGAATCAAATTTCAATACTGGTAGGTATTGATCTACATACACACACATTCATTCATGATCACAGTGACCGAAAACTTACGAATTCTCTTTGATTTTGTTGTCGCTAATATAAAATAGGCTTAGTAATTTAAACATGTCATCATACAATAGACAGCATCCTGTATTGCCCAATCTTTCTCGAACCGCTACTTGTGTTTCGAGAGCAAATGGCATGTATAAATTACAAGCTATTGCCTGCGACTTCGCTCGAGTAAATGTCGGTTCTAGCTACAGAAGCACCAACCCCGTCTAACGCTGTCGGTTAAAAACTACTTAATATATTAATTCAGGGCGTCAACAACAAAAAAAGATTTTTTTATAATAACTTTCCTGAGAATGATTCATATTTAAGAGATATATAACGGTTTACGCACGCGTATTTATCGGGATAGCCCGACTAGTTTCGGACCCAACTTCGGGTGGTTCCGAAACTATATATCTCTTAAATCTCCAGCCATTTTAACCTGCAAGATTAACAAACGTCTATTGTTTGTCTATCATAGCGTCTATCCATCCATACTTACAAACTTTCGCGTTCACAATATCAGTAGTACTAATTCTGTTGTCTTTATTCTAGCTCGTGGTAAAATCAAGAAGTACTCTCCTCTGCTAGCGGGTATCGGAGTCAAGGTGCTGGCGGTCGCTGGTCTACTCTTCGGAGGTCTCACTCTCCTGGTCACAAAGGCTCTCGTAGTGGCGAAGTTAGCCTTCGTGGTGGCCGCGGCTCTTGGTATCCAGAAACTGTTGAGCGGTGGCGGTTTGAACAGTATCGGCGGAAAGGTGGGTTTTAGATCTTGTTTTTGAATAATTTGTATAATGCTAAGTTGGGCTCAATTGTTGCTGATAAAAAAATATTAGCTGACCAAATTATCAAACTTCTCATAAAATCAATCTTAAATCATCAGTATTAAAGCTAAATCTTTGAGAAATGTACCTTACTTCACCAATACACTCCAGTCTTTTTTATGACCCCTTTTCAAATTACCTAATAGTAGAACAGGGCTAAATCTAAAATCTTTACAAAAATATCATCATAGTTTAAATTTTAAATGAAGCCAGAATTTTACAGACACGCACACACATCTACAAATTAAGGTGTTTCCATACCCTTTTATAACAGTAATTATCTTATTTCTACTTTCCCAGCTCGCCGGTTTCCAGTCGTCCCAGCAGTGGTCTTCCCCCACGGCATCAGCAGGGACCTACCCTTACGCCAGATCTTCAAACATCGCCAACGATGCTAATGACCTAGCTTACAAATCCCAGATCAGCTCATAAACTTAAATAGCAGAGAAAAGAAGAGAACAGAGGACCTACTTCTATTTCTTAGTTTTTTGCTGTTGTGGAAAAGAGACGCAGCTATACGTTGTAGTGTGCTGTCTCGTTTCCACAAACGCATTAATACTTTCAAAGGTGGTAGGAGTTTAAAATTATTCTTTGATAGTTCTAAAAGGAAAGTTCAGAGTTAAGAACCTTTGCAATACTGTTTAATTTTATTTTACACTAAATATAAATTTTAATAGTCGATTTTTTATTGATATAGGTAAATAATTTAAATTGTAAGTTAACAAAAAGAAAAGAAGTACAGATTTCCAATGATCTTCTTAATTTTAAAGTTTTTTTAAATGTTTTATTTTCATTATTTTATATTTTGGTGCGATAGTAGGCTTTAAATTTAATTATTTATTTAAAAAGCTGAATTAAATGGTGCATTATTCGTTATTATATTTAAAAGTTTTAATAATTTAATATAATCGAAATTGTATAATTTATTAACCATATATTTTATTAATTTATTTTAAACTGTACAAATAAAAAATGGCTTGGATAGTACAGGGTATAATTCAACAAAAAAGTATAGAAAAAGTATTTTCTATAAACTGCGGAGTTATTGTATAAAACCGTCCATAAATTCGAAGTTATGAATGAAACATAGTTTTAATTTTAATTCATACGGGTTTATGTGTCATAGAACCACTTTTTATTATAACTTATTTTTTCAATAATGAGACTGTAAAACTAGTTTTTAGAAACAAAATAAACTGTATTTTTTTTGATATTGTTTTTTTATTATTTATTATTCTGTTATTGCGTATGCTACGTTTACATATCCATCTTTCCTTTATCAAATATGAATTTGGTGAAATATAACGTTTAAAATTTTTATAAAATGATATGACGCAGCCTGAAACCTATTCAGTATACAAGGTACATTATAATATTCATATTCATTACTTTTATATATTTATAAAAAAATGAGAAAAATGTTAAACTCTCTCTGAAGAAAACAAGCCTTGAAAAAATATACTAACGTAATCTATTAAAGGCTTACACAAGTAAACAACACACAATGGCCTTTAAACGAATCTTATACGTCTTCGTTAGAACTTACAAACTTGTGTTAATACTTTCTTTACGTACTAGTAACGCCATCTCTTGGTGAATCAGTGTAACTAACCTCGACAATAGCATGACTGCAAAATAGGTTCTAAATCTTTATCTTAACCATTAAGTACCTATTGTTTTGTGGTTAAACACGTAACAAGAAATTATAATTAAATTAGATTAAAATCTTAAATCTTCATTAATTTAATTCTTATGTCGGTACTAAACTGGTAGTAAAGGTTTTTTATTTTAGATATTATCGCAACTTATATTAACCATTTATCTAATATTAGTATCAAAGGCATATAACAGTTATTAAAAGCAAATGAGATAGTTTCGTTGGTTTAAGAAAAGAAAACATATAAAATCTTGTACCTAACTGTTTCCGGATTTTCAGACTCAGGTATGAAACAATAGCTTTTTGTATAATATATTGAGTTATTGAACCTAGATTTTAAAAATAATACTTCAAATATATCTCGCTGAGTAGGTATATCAAGTCTTCTAGACAAGCGTAAAATACAAAAACTGTTCCTCAAACACAGTTGACTAGAGATTAGTTTAAAATCACATACTTTATTTCATAACACTAAATGAAACCTATTAGTATGTATTTCCATCAATGTGCCAATGATGAATAATTATAATGTGTAGAGATAATTGACAATAATAATTAATATTGTCAATTATCAAAAATCAGTTTCATTATTATAGTATCCAGTCATAAAAGAGAATTAGAGAGGGTCAAAAAATCTAAATCAAAAGGTTTTTATTTCGACTAGGCTTTCTCAGGCATTTTCAAAACATTACTGACTTTAGTTACGCTTTTCCAAAATGTAATTCTTATGGAGAAGAACCGACAAGACACTCTTTAAAACGGGAAGAGAAACAAGAGTTGAGATTATGTTCTAACATATTCGTAAAGTCTAAAAAAAGACTTCCAAATGCCAAACAATATCCGTTTTAGTCTTTCAATCTAAAGACCAGAAATTTCTCATCCTGAAATTCATAAACGGCATACAGAGCTGTAGTTATTTAGAAACTAAAACGAATACAGAA
Source organism: Chrysodeixis includens (assembly GCA_941860345.1). NCBI lineage: Eukaryota > Metazoa > Arthropoda > Insecta > Lepidoptera > Noctuidae > Chrysodeixis > Chrysodeixis includens. The sequence goes on from OW796115.1 coordinate 9,019,480, forward strand.
AGGAACCCACTTTTATACTAGTACTCAATATAGTTAGAATGTGAAAAAAAAACGACATGCCATCTTCACACACACTTGGATATATTGCGTGGGTACGCTCGTGTACGTATACGCCTTTCACTCACACACACTAGTGCAGAAATTGTTGGAGACGGAAAGCTATGGAGATGATTGTTGGGAAATTATTTTAGCGGAACAAAAATGAAAGAAAATATGAGAAAAATATTGAGTGTTTAGCTTAGTGGTGCTGCTATTATTGTAGTTACATAATTAATTAAATTCATATAACACAGATCTTTATCTTCATTTCGAAGTAACCTTCAATTCATCTTCTCTTTGTCTCGTTTAAATAAATAGAAGCGTAATTATTTTTCCCGGGTTTTCCCGGCCTCAATATTGCTTAACTTAGTTCGTTTTATAAAACAGCTTATTATTTAAATAATAAAAGGCGTTTAGTGCGTATTAACCTAACCTAATTGTAGTGTAATATTAACCGTTCTAATTACACCTAAAAGAATTGAATAAAATATATAAGCATGTGACTACTGAACATTTTTTCCTATAATCTACATAATTATAAGAAGTTTCTAAAGACTTAAACGTACTTGAACAAAATTATCCACATCTTTCGACTCCATTCCTATCCCTAGCTCTATTATGCAGACGGCAGACTTTCTCCACCACTACATAGACAGGTTGTGTATGTGTGCGTGACACTTTCACTTGCGTACATTTTTGTTGTATTTTGTTTCGTTTTCTCATATTAATTATACTTTTAAGTTTGAACAAATTAAACTCGAAATTTATTATAGTAAATTTTATTTTAAATGAATTAAAATTAATAATAATATTATCTTTTCTTAATGTATAAAACTTACTTCTATTTATTTTTATACATAAATTAAGCAAATTAAGAAATTGTGTAAAAGGCATAGTTGCAGAAAGAGAGGGTTGTGCGTGGGACTGTTAAAACCCTGGTCAAGTTTTCAGGTCTATTAAAATAACCTATTACGTTTTTGTAATACTTCCAATTGCCCTTTCGGTTGAAAGATATTTAATTTCTCATATTAAGAACTTACATACAGTTTACTTAAAATGAGATACAAACAAAGTACTTACTATTAAAATACTATTAATAACATTTTGCAAGCTTTAGTTTACCTTGTCTCCTTAGTGACGCTTTATTTATAACTAACATGTAAATAAATATATTCTGAAACACACACATTGAACATAATCGAAATGTACAAGTAAGTAACTTTATAAAATCAGGACTGCATTGTGTTCTGAAAATCTCCTGTAAATAAAACCGTACGAATTCTAACTTATCTTACTATAATCAAGTAAAGTAATTTTTAATTTTCCTCAAAATTACCTACACTTCTAGTCAGGTATGACGATATTGTCTTTTCTTCATAAAATATAGACGAACTAAAGAAATATTTACAAAATCAAGTCGACAAATATTTCATGTCTATGGCAGTAATACGTTTTTATAGAATTATCATTTAATTTCTTGAAATTAAGAGTATTGTGATGACATTTGACGAAATTAGTTAGATTTTCTTAACTAATCTTCATTAAATTATATTATTTTAACAACAGGACATCAATAAAAAGTTAAAAAGTTGGTTAAATTTATACTCAGTCAAGAAAAACGTATACAACGTTGATAAAAGCGAGAGGCATTAAATGAAACCACATATTCTGTATATCATTATAAGGCTACACAACAAAAATCAAATCAATGTAAGCAATAGTTTAGTCACAGGATATTTTTTTAGTTTTTTTTTAGTTTGAACATGCTGTATCTTCCTGATTAGGTGACTAAGTTTTATAGGCATAGTTATCTAGTTGGCTCCGGTTGGGTCCGAAACTAGTCGGGCTATCCCGATAAATACGCGTGAGTAAACCGTTATAACGTTTTAAGTATGAATCATCCTCACGAAAGTTATTATAAAAATATTGCTTACATTGATTTGATTTTTGTTGTGTAGCCTTATAATGATATACAGAATATGTGGTTTCATTTAATGCCTCTCGCTTTTATCAACGTTGTATAATATCTCGTACATGGTACCATTTAGTCAATTCCCACCAAAATATAAGTAATATCTAGCGTACAGATGCAGCATTTTCTTAATGTATCGTCATCTTAGGCCCATGTACATAAACCTATAAGTTTTCATCATTACTATCAATTACTCAAACAAGAAAAACGAACCTGTCTCATGGGCTATTAAAAAGAAAAAAATGTCTTTCACCGGCTAAGGAATTTGGGGTCTAGCTACGTCCGCTTATACACCTTTCTCCTCGCTTTCACACTGAGAGATCGAGTAAACACAGTGCCCTCAATGGTTCTACAAACACCATGATATAACACCATAACTCCATTTACAATCATAGAAAAAGCAACTGTAACACTGCCCGCCAAAGTTGAAAATCCATTGGTTCAAAATTATGAGTTACGTTAAAATTTGGTCTTGCTTAGTAAAAACAGGTGGGCAAGGCATTTCCACTTTTTTTTTATTTTGTTGTGAGATTAGGCGCCCACCCATGTGATAACCTCATAATTTATTTGATGTTTTCTATGAGTTATATTAAAGCATTTGTGTTGGACACCGATGACATATTGCTGGACCAAACTTTGTGCCTTGAAGTACATTTATAAATATCATTTAACAATGAAATAAGAGGTTTTTTGATTATAGACACATGTAAACTATTTTGAATGATGCAAGGAATTATAGGAAATCAATATTAGACTCCAAAGAAAATGAAATACATAGTCAAATCTCTCAAATTGTCCTTATCGGACATCAAAATAATAGTATTTTCATTCAAAAATGCACTTAAATCACAGTCAACTATTAAGTGTAAAATTTAAGTATAAATACTAAGAGATTAATATGCCGATCATGAATTAAATGCTAACTCCTTAAAAATCAAGTCAATGGTCTTGAATATTAATTGTAAGAAATTCAAATATTTCAGTACTATATAACGTTGATCTGACGAAGGCTTTCGACAGTGTTCTATTGGAGGGTACATAAAGTACTTCTATGTTGAATCCAAGCTCAAACAAAAAGGTTTTACATAAACTTCTAAAGCTAAGACTCATCCCAAGCCTTGTTGAGGTTGGCATAACTCTGGTTTGGTTTGAGTGTCATGAAAACGTTTTTGATACATATCAAAGTGTTTTCTAAATTTCTGTCAAGATTTTAAGCTCATTCTACTGGAAGACATTATACCCATAAGTCGTTGGTAATAACAGCTATAGTATTTTATGGTAATCTGTAGATAAGAAAAACTAAACTTTATTTGTCAATGATTTATTGACAAATAAAGTTTACAGAAAAGATGCTTAGATGCTAAAAAAATCTTAATTTTTCTGTCCAATTCGGGTTCAGGAGACATATGTAACAATTTGATACTGCTATTAATTAATTCTACAATATTAAAGGTTCACTACTTAATATTATCTTTAAGTAGATTCCAATTTGGAAAAACTAAGAATCGATGCACCTTGGAAAGTATCTAAAGTATTCGACATGTCAAAGAAAGACCTAAAGAAACCAAAATTACCAATACCTAATATACCTCATACAGTTACTCAAAATTAACCTAAAATTCGTACATTAGCAGAATACAAATTTAAACCATCGATACCACCACAAATTCAAACAGGTGATACCACAACCACAGCGTGGTGTGGTACCACGTACAGATACTCAGGTACTCGTAGATTTCGCAACAGCCTTTGCAACCGGATGTATTTTTGTTTCGAAGGTGAAAGTATTGTAAGTGGCACACACAGTTGAAAGTCGTGAAAGTGAAGACCTGTCGAATATGTTTTGGTAATTTATGAGGGACGAAAGCGTGGACACGGTGGGAGGTACTTACACAATCAGTTTGTTGCGTATATTGTTGTGAGAAGAAGACATCGCAGTAATAGGTATTTTCTTTAATGAGGAGATGTGTTTTCCAGCAAGGGATGGGTTGAGCTTAAAAATGATTGAAAATCATCTAAGATTAATCAATGTAGAAACTAGACTAGCCTCTTTTATATACGGATCTGATGGTTTAATAGGCATGTAATTTATTACCTTAGATTTTCGTTTGTTAAAAAATAATTCTTTCAGTAAAAATAGACAAAGTAATATGATAAATTGTTCCCGTCAACGGTGTGATTGAAATTATATCCATTTTAGAAAATGAAAAAATCTCTTGCTTGGAATGCGGATGTTTTTATATGTCAAGAGTATCTTGGGAATTTTGTTAGAAAACAGAATAAACAGCACAAGACCTTTTTTGCTACCTTTTGGTACATTGTTGCTTCTTTATGAATTCAATAAAGTACTTTTTAGTATCTTTTCGCCTGTAAAATGTTAGAAATTTCTATTAAAAGACTATTAGTTGTAAATGAACATCAAAAACAACGTTATTAGTTTCATACAGATGTCTGTATATTGATATAAAATCAATACTTGAGCACATATAATAATAGGCATTATTACAATGGTACATTGTAATAATGCCTATTATTTGTCGAATTAATCAAACATACAATAGAAAAATAAACAAAATACAGTTAAACATACACCCATTCAAAACATAAAAAAAACACACGCAACAAAAAACAACTGAAAAACCTCCTTTCACACATTACAAAATATTACACAAACATTATCGGAACTCAAAACGAAAAGTCGTACAGAAACTTTCATTTCGAGTGACATCACAGAATCCTTGTTACATAAGTACACACGCCAAGATGGCCGCGAGAAAGCGGGCATCGACCCCGACACACTTCGGCAGGAGAATGTATTGAGTATTGACCATTCATTGGACGTTATATAACTTTGTAGTTAGTATTTTCGAATCCAATGGACTTTGGAAAATGTTTTTAGATTCAATTTTTTTTGCATTTTTTTAATAACTTTAATGAATAAATCAATTTAAAGTAGTTATTGAAGGGTTTTATATTGCACTAAAAGACAAAAAAACAGCCCTAGTTTTTAGATTTTGCCCAGCAATCATTCGATTTTTCTCACATTTAAAACCTTCACTAGACCTCCACGAACATTTCAAGATTAAAATAAGATAAATCCGTTGAGCGCGCTCGAGTTTTATCGAGACTTCCTAGTTTTCTTAGATTTTAATGTTAATAAAACTTTCATAGTTATACCTATTGAGTAGCAGATATAGTAATTTAAACCATATAAATATTAGAAGCATTATTCAATAAACTAAATCAGTTCTATAATTTAGCAAACTTTATTCGTCATTTATAATTTGGACAGTAAAATGTATGACTCTTTGGAATATTCATAAAAAACATGAAAGGTGTATTTATATGCGTATTAAAATATTAAATGTATGAATTAGAAAACTAAAAGTATGGAAAATATCTACGTTTCCGTTTTGAAGAACATATCAAGTATTTATATTTAAGTAATTTTATAATATTTATATTTGTAATCCTAGGTTTTTATAGAGCATGCAAGTATGCAATCATACATTTTTAAAGGTGTCGTGACATCATCGTATATATCCTTTGACTAATTATTTATCACCATATACGACGTTTTCAATCAGACTGCAGTACATTTTTACATAGATTCGACGTATAGAAATAAGTGAGATTTTTCCAAGTAAACAATAGAACCTACAAGTATATACAGAAGAAAAATATGGGTATTAATTTACATGTTTTAATAAACTGATGACAATTTTGTATTAGAAGACGAAGCTTGGTAAAATTACTGGTTGTCATATTACTGCAATAAGAATCTTTTAATTATAGAAAAACTGATTGAGTGAGAATAATTATTTATTTCTATACATATAAATAGTACTGAAAATAAGTCTAAGGCTTGTATTCACACGTTAAACAAAAATAAACACAGCTTAAAGAATAAAGATCTCCCTGTATTAATGTCATCATTCACGACGTACCCACACTTTCACCTGCGCGCGTGTGTGCGTGCGCTACACACACACACACACACACAGACGGACAGATCCGTGAACATGACCTCCTTTTGTGAGTGGCTTAAGTATTATGTATTTGGGGTATAAGCAGGAATGTCGGAGAAATGTACGCGGCTGTATATTTTGTATGTTGTGATTGTAGTTGGAAGTTATTTAGCTTCCTGTTTTGTAGAGTTATTTAACTGATAGCCGTTTTTTTTAAATAGTCTTAGACTTTGATTAACTTATTAGAACATTATGCCTCTGGATTTTAGATTCTAAGAAATTTTGAGAAATTGCTAAATGCGTTTCGGACGAAAATTTTACTCAAGTTGGTATTTCTAAAATAAGAAATACTCTGAAATTGAGTGACAGGTGCTAGAAATGATAGATGTTTTTCTGGATTTCATCTATAATATCCAATAAATGCGAGATCTAAGTCTGTTATTTGAACTGACAAAAAAATAACAAGCATTACACTCCGAATGCGTTGATGTCTTTTGTACTACGAATTATTAATGTCAAGCATTTCTCGCTTAGCGATCAAAATGTTATAGATATCTACGTGTATTTTTACGTTATAAATATTTGTATATAAAATTACAAAATGCAATACGTCTCAAATCACGATTCTTGTAAATACTATAGCTAGAAACATACTTTTTTCGTGTCCTACCAACTTTTTTTACTATTTGAAACATAATAGTTTCACTACAGCCAAGTCCAAACATACTCCGTGACTCACACATAAGACGACAATAAACCTCACAAACACATACACAATTATATAATTCGTGACACAGGTGCTAACTTTCACGGACTTTCATTTTTCCAATATAATCTACAACCTAAACTCAAACTTTTACCTTTCACAATACAGTCCCAATTCCATTGACTTAAAACGAAATTTTTCATTCCACGATCTCCAAGCAAAACTGTACCTTATTGTTTAAAGTGTAGAGTGGATTTCTCAGATTGTTAGAGCATTAAGTCCGGCATCAAACGACGAATGAGCCTTTCTGAGTTACGTAATAATTTCGTGTGTGAGGACATTGACCTTAAGTAAAGAAAGCGATTGATTTCAAAGAGTTATTCTACGTTGGAGGTGTTTCTAGAAATAGGAAGAACATATTATAAAGGTTTTCGTAGTTTTCTTACTGTTTTTTTTTTAGTTACAGTTTTGAGGCCTGTTTAAATTTTAGGAAAAAAATGTAACTAAAAGTGTAACTAATTAAAAATATAATGAATGAATTAAGTCGCATGCGTATGTGCAAATGTTACAGGTTTACATTTAATAACTGTTTGAGAGTTATTTTCTTATTGATTTTTCATCACGTTGATGAAAAAATTAAAATAAAAGATGACGGCGAATTAAAAACCTTATTGTCATTAAGTCACTTGAAAATGTTTTGTAATTTCTATCAAGTACATTTAATACATAATTTATAAACTAATTGTGATGGGATAGGAACTATTATGTACCTGAGTACGTGATATTATAGTCACAAATAACTTAAAATTATATTTGTATTCAACTCCGCAACAAAAATAACTTAGGTCTGTAAAACCTAAGTTATTTTTGTATAGTTTATTATATCAAGAAAATTGAAGAAAAAAACAATATTTGATGAAGTTGTTAATATAGGTGTAACAAATATATCATTACTTCTTAAGTACCTAGATTTAAAAGTAAAACAAGTTCACTTCAACTTACTACATGAATGTTTGATTTGATTAAAAAAATATAATTATATCTTACTTTATATTAAGTTACGAGTATTTGTTGCGAATATTTAACAATATTTTAACATGATAATTATCTTGTTAGTACCTTTAAATTACACCAATAATTGTAACATTAACTCAATCTTTTCGAATATTTTTAGTCGTATATTATTTAATTACTGTTTAAAATAGTTCATTCAAAATATAAATTATACAGTTTTGGCTAAGGAAAGGACTAAGTATTTATCTCAAAAACTTCAGTTACATATTGTATTGTATGTATTTATCATCATCATAATGATAAGTATGTATTGTAAAGTTTAAAATAACACCATAAAATTAAGACAATATTACATTTTATTTTATTAATTACAGTAAACTTTTAAATTATCTCTTCTCACACATTGTTCTAGTTTAGATCTACTAAGAAATCGAGAGCAACATTAAAATCAGTACTCTATAATCCAAGAGAAAACATTAAAACAAATATAACTAAAAAGAAACACAAAATTCAATTTCACAAAAGAACAATTTCTCAAGCAAAATCTTATTGCTCTTTTTAAAGACATCAGCAGACTACTAACGCCATCTCTTGTGAAAATTTATGAAACTCTCGATTGCAACGCTAGCGCCATCTCTTAGCGTTTTACAAGAACTAACATGACTGATGTTAAACAAAAAGTAAAAGAGTCGAGTTCAATTATTACACGCTAGAGAGAGTTGTTGTATGTTTTTCTCTTTTTGTGTGAAGTTTTATTGGAAATCAAGATCGCTGTTTGATTAAGAATACATTATTTAACTGGAGTGAATTTATAATAGTTGCTGGGCAACGTATAGGGAAAACGAGATGTTATAATAATTGTTATAGAGTCGATGTTTATTGTATGTTGTTTGAACACCTCGAATGCAAAAATGTTTAATAATTCATTGATAACTCGTGAAGGGAAGTAACGTTGGGAAACTAGATAGATAGGTAGTTAAAATAAAGTCCTAAATGTGCCTACAGTTTGCCTATTTCAATAAGCGTGGCGATCAATATTTAATCCTTTTATTTGAAAGAGACTTTTGACCGAGTGATAACAATAGGATAATAACAGGCTAGTTTTATTTATAAAATTCACTAATAAGACATTAATTAATAATTAAGTGAACTAAAACAAAATTACATTGACCACATGGTTTGCAATGCAAAAATTGTTCAAGCCTATTAAATACAGATTTTGACTTGGAGCTAGGTCTGAATGAGTATTTATTTTTCAAACTAGCATCATTAAGAGAGTAGCGAAGCTTAACAAATATTCTGATTCAAACGAAAACATATCTTATCGCATTCACTACAACGTTCAAAATGTGTTTTCCAAGCACTCAGACAACATAACTGGTGTTCTCAGAAAACTATTATAGTCAATCAAATTTGTACTCTATTTTCCTGTCCTAAGGTGTATTTTAGTGAAGCTGATGGGAACCGCACGTGCTACAAGTTTAATTCGTTCATCTGTCTTTTTAATAAAGCTACCGTAAAGGTTTTGTGGTTTTAAGTGAGATTGCCGAGTGAGGCTTTAGGTTTAACCCTAGATCGAATTGAAATATATCGATAACACGGAGTACCTTATCAAATACGATGAGAAGTATTTAATATACAACAAGCTTTTTGTCTCTTGCTACTAAGTCTTCAAGCATTTGAAAAAACAGCAAAATATGGTCACCATAAAAAGCCTTTCCACAGACTTACCAACGCAACAACAAATCTAACCCAATTGTATCTGGCTCTATTTATTTTTACTGGTGACACAAAAATTCAACTAGACTATAGAACTAAAAACATACATAGTAATCAAATCCAGGTAGTTACATACATGCAGTACTTTGCTCTACTTCCATTAATTTGCTTCTAATTACCTTCATACGAAATTTTGAAAAACAATTCACAAACTCTATAAATTAGACAATCAGTCCACTGCTGGATATAAACTTCTACTATATTTACCATAACTCTCACTTCTTCGCCTTTTGCATACAGTCTGATCTGTCTACCTTTAAGCAATCGATCTAGCAAACTCAGGGCGTTTTACTACCAATTATATATCCTACAAAAAAGTACTCTACTTTACACTCTACAAAATCCCTTCATTAACAGAAACGCTATAAAAATTCTTCCCAACCTAAAATCAATCCGAGCATTTTTTTACTTTCTACAAAAATGCACGTAATAATACACCGACAATAAGCCGTAATACAAACAATAGGGCTACAATGATTGCTGGTCGCTGTGTCGTCAAATAACAGCTAAGAAAGAGCAATGGAACAGTATTTTGTTGTAAACTGATCGTTACTGTGATATTTTAGATCGTAAGTGCAAGTGGATGCCCGGTGTGGGCTGTGGATTCGATACTGAATTCAGAATTTTTTCTTTATCTTTTTTAGCGCTGCTGAAGTCGAATACATGAGGTTACTGTCAACCATGGCTCTCCAATTTTAAAGAACCTTACAGATTCACGCTATGAACGGCGGTTATTTTTCATTTATTGAATTTTAACTACTTAATTATGTCGAAGCATATTAATTTATTATTAGGGATGTATGTAGTATGTAGGTATGCTGTGGATCATTTTTGACAGACACAGACCCAGATCTACAAGTCTTTGTACTATGTCAAGTAATTTAATTTTGACCCACGACAGATTTTGTTGAGTCAAATCTAGCAATAAAAATTACGACAACTTTTATAAAGGTACTAATACAGTTAAATATACTCTACATGCTACAATCCTTTGCAATGTACCCAATAAAGCATCTAATGCATCTTCGTTAACAAGAACACCACTCGTAGTATTTCATTTATCAAAAGTGTACGCTCCGTGCCACGGGCGCTTGACAGGCGGTGATTAGACATACGCTAGTGAACACTTTCTGGTACCAAACCGCGACACGGTTTTTGTTAAATTTTGAATAATAATTGTACACCTGTGGTGGAAAGCGAGAGTTCGTTAAAGGGACAATTTTTTTTGGAACCGAACCTAACAATTGTTTGTGACGAAAAACTCTTATTTCCCAAAAAAAGGAGAGTAACAAACTTTGCGACAAATATTTTTAAGGGTAGATATATTACTGAATATGAGATATTTTTTTTTGGAAATTATGACCACACCCGCTGTGGGTACAGCGTGAGGGAGAGTTTTTTACTGACTAACACCCACTATGTTACTTCTGAAGCCCTTTGAGTGCCAGAGTCACGATAATTCTTACGAACATCCCGCAGTGAATAGGAGGATTACAATAAAAATTACTGCTTCAGTAGAATTTCCATACATTACTCAACTGTCAGAAGATTGAGGATCGTTGAAGCAGATAAGGCTTTGATTGAAGACAAATCACCAAATATAGTCGGGCAGTGTAAGTTGTTAGAGCAGAGCTTATGACGATATATGAGTATTATAACTGTTAGTCTAATGATTGATTACTCTTCTTAAATGGCAATGGCTTTTAATGCCACTTAGTAAGAACTCATTTCGGTCGTGTACAATATAAGGCAAATGAATATACATAACCAACGAACCTCAAAAATAGAAACACTTACAGAATAGTGCACGTATAAAAGTTAAGAGACTAAAAGCCAACTAACATTACAGAGTGATGCTGTCAGATAAAAAAGAGAGGTTGTAGAGTTGTTCTACGTTTTCAGCTATTGACGAATCAATTAGTCTGCTGCAGTCCACAGTTAGAAAGAGACCTCTCCCAATGTGCGCCTGTTGTGGTGACCTGGATTTTAAAAGAGACAGGAAAATCTGAGTTTCTTATCAGGGTAGTCAGTACAAAATGTCGACTCCAGCTAAAATAATTGCTAAATAAAGTGACGTGTCAAAGTAATAAAATATCCTCCGCCTTTGCATCGAGCCTATCCCAGCCACATTATCCAAGTCGTATGTTAGACAGCTATTGAAATGGAAACATCTATGTACTTTTAAATTTCTATAAAGACATCCCACACACGTTTACAGTGCATGTCTTAACCAACAAACGAAAATGAAAACGAATAAAACATCACATTCTCAACATACGGGACCAATCCATTATTCCTTTTTTAATTTGACCGGAATTAGAATGGACCGTATTCATAATAAAAGGAAATAAGATGAATCTGCTAATTATCTTTCGTGAAAGTAAAAAGATGGGTTATCAAATGTTCCGACAGATTTAATGACAAAGCAATATTTGTAACGTTACTTTCATTTATTAAAATGTAACAGTCGATAGTTTCAGCGTGAATCATTTTGACATGCATGAAATTTTTGATCGAAAGTAAAGAAAATATGAATGATTTATTGGTTTCATTGAACTCCATGTGCTTCGTTTTTTTTCAGCCTTTCTTTCCTCGCATTTTTTTTTCACATAAGTAGTTAATATTTTTAAAACAATTTACATTATAGACATAATTTTTATTGCCGTTTGCTCGCCATATTTTTGTTGAATATTTTTTTTTGTTACAAATTTTAAATTTTATGTATCGTATTTATTTTATTTTATTTTTATTTGAGGCAAATGTGCTATTTTTAATAATATTAATAATGGTTTATAGTTTATGGCTTTTTGTGTAATGTGACGTCATGTCTGTAATGATACTGGTTAAAAGTGAATTGAATAAAAAATACAATATTTATAATTGATCTGATATGTAAAAATAATGAGGTTCACACATTGCATGGTTTTAAATTATATTCATACATTAATTTCAAATAACTGTAACTTAAAGAGTGAGTTATTAGTATAATCATTATGATTTAGAAGCAATGTTTTGTTAAGTAGTTAACCGTACCGTACTCAGAGCACACCAAAATTTGAACAATAATGACAATAACCCAAAAATTCTAATTAAAGATAATTTTATACCTGTAACATAAGGCTATATCTGAATACTAAAACATCAATCAAAAAATTAAATTGCCTAAACTGTCGCTTTAATTTTAAGATGCAAAGTTGTTACAGATAGACATATTATTGTAACATGATTTTAAATTTAAGCTGTTTTTTTTTGTATTTAGGGGTTACTGTATCGACTTCATTGCAACTGTTATTTTTTGTTCAAATATATAAGACTTCTAGGCTACAAGAGACTAGATTAAGATCTTAGTAACAACCGAGAAAACACTTAACTACTATCTAAGAAACGCTGTAACTAAATTATCAAGATCACTCACCTATATTATAAGTAATCTTGAAATCTCGGGAAATTATAATAATTACCATAAGTGTATTAAGAGCCATGCAAGAAATTACAAACTACACAGACCGAATCAATACAAAATAAAACAAAATCGAAATTACTCACACTAGCTACTCACTGATACGATTTTTTTGCGATCTCTCGTACGTCTGCTGAAATAAAACAATGAAATGATTCAAACATGACATGCGAAAACCGACCATCGTACATAAACAATACAAGCGGAATTCCCATCACTGTTCTTGCGATTGAAAAGACTTTGGTGGGTCGTTAGCTATGTTAGCTAGCAAAAGTCTGTTTATACATACGAAAATGAAGACAAAAACCAATTTATCATTGCCGCTCATTATGCAGAAGGCAATCCGAACACTTTCGAAAGTGAATCTTAAAGGTATAGGCGTAAGGTGGTTAAAGATACAATTCATGGTTTTAGAACTGAATATAATAATTTTGAATGAGAACCACACGCAAACAGGAGCAATCATTGAGCTGACCACAAACATGAAATATAAAAGGGTGACAATATACAAGATGATCACAGTTTTAGTGTGGTCTGACCAAAGTGGACGTGTAATCCAGCAAAATGTACAAAATTTTCTTTTTGTTCGCTATCGCCAGTGTGGTGGCTCTACCGCATGATGATGTTAAAAATGTGGATAAAGTTCGTGTGATTAAAAAGGACTGTGCCAGTGGGATCCTGAGTCCTGCATGCCTCAAAGTTGGTGCCATCACGTTATTGGAGAAACTCAATGGGAAAGACGAAGTGGCGATCTTACCTGGTGTTAGCCTCGTGAAGGATGGTGGAAAGTCTAACATGGAGTCAGTGGCTGCTGATTTCGCGAGATCCTTCTCAAGTGATTCTGATGAGAAGTTGGATAAGTCCCTTTTGTATCATGTTGGAAGCTTCCTGGACAGTCACTCAGTGAAGTTGAGGCTGCTTGATGATTCTGCTGTGGAGGAAGCTAAGACTGCAATGGAAGAAGGACGTGCGAAGAATGGATTGGGCATCGGAGGCAAGAAGGGAGGCATGGGCGGTCTGATCGCTATGGCCATGATGATGAAGGGTATGTATAGCATTTATATATTACAGTCTTGATCTTTTCCAGGATATTTCTGTGGAAAATGGATTTTAAACAGAATCTAAGAAAGCGTTTGAATTGAATAAGTCAAAGTTTTGCATTTTTACGCAAAATCTTGCCCTCATCAAGCGCAATATAAAAGATACCAAATAATTTATGAAAATGTTTTTTAAAAAAAAAGCTCTTCAAAGTATTATTTTGTTAAATTAATACACAAAAATGTTCCTAACATTTTCATTTTTATGTGTTGCTATTTGTAAGATGTTAAATTTTATAAGAGATATCCTTAAAGAAAAGTATTAATATCAAATTCTTATAGGTTTAAAAAAAAACCTTTTCCATTACAATAATATCAGTTCCATTTCCGACTCTTATATCATCATCATTATCTTGTTGACCAAATTATTGGCAAAGTAATCTAAAACTATTTTCTATTGTCTCTCGTAATGGAGCTAAATTAACTCGAAAATACTTAAGATACTCATTCTTTGTGATCGAGTTATAACTAGTGAAATGATCTAACTTTACTTCGATTTATTTAGTACTAACGACTTGCTTGCTGATAGGTGAAATACTGATGTATTATTCATATAAACCTTCCTCTTCAAACACTCTACCTAGGTATTAAACAAACCGCTTCAAAATCCGTTGCGTAGTTTTATAGAGCGAACACACAGACAGACAGCGACAGCGACTTTGTTTCATACTATGTAGTGATATTGCATTGGATTTGGATTATGCTAGTTTTCTATTCAAATCACTCTTCTTTCAATAAACTTGATCCAAGACAGTTGTTCGTTTCTGGATACCCTAAGATTAAATGTTTCGGTGTTACTCGTAGGTTATCATTAAAAATCCTGTCTAATAGGTGTTGCAAGAATAGGAATATGTAGTAAACTTGCCCTTAAAAAAGTTCAGATTCCCAGGTTTGCAATCTACTCGTATATTTAAGACGATAAATTATTTTAGCGTACATCTATTATTTTCTAGATTATTAATGCCAATTAAAGTAAGACGGACATACAAAAATACAGTGTAATTTATTATAAAGTGTGTTGGTATCCACACGACCATGATAAGGCTATTTCAGTTTTTACTATCTTTGAAATTGATCTGTGTTTTCGCTCTGGTTGTTTAGCCCTTAATGAAAAGCTCTTAAGTCGCTTAATATAGATCAGATAATACTTTGCGAAATTTAGATATTTCTGAATTCCATAAAAATAAATGATTACACTAGGCAGTGATTTTTTTAAGCGAAAAATTTTGGGAAGATTTATTCCTAAAAAAAGTACCATTACAGTACTTACAGTAAAGCGATGTTATTTGCTATAATGTATGAACTAAGGTAAGGTAAGTTTTCGTCATAGGAAGTGGAATAGAAATATGTTCAGATGAAAAGAAATACCCAAAACTAATACTTATAATCTTGCTGCCCTTATTTTACTTGAGGTTGGCGTAACACGTTTTTTTTTCTTTCATTCTCCCCTATCAGATGTCATAGTATCATTTACTACTTTTTCATTTACATCATTCCTGAGACAATCCATCCATCTTTTCTTAGGCCTTTCTCCTCTTCTTCACCAAAACTTGTACTAAGATTAATTATTTAACCAAGTTATTGTCAACTAGACCTTTAAACTGGCTTGGATTACAAATTGAAACATTACAGTACAAAAGTAATATGGAAATCGAACCTAATCAATTTCCACAAAATTTTGATTTATTTCTTTATAAGTAATTCTTCATCCGATTTGATAAAGTAAGTCATATGATTGTTAATTTCCACGCAACAGTTTGCGGAGTAAAAGCAGTGAAGTCTAGACTTGTTTAGTTACGGTATATAATTGATGTCTTTTTGTATGAAATCTAATTAATTTACGTGCATGACCGTCGTTTTTACTTTTTAAACGAATATTTTAAATTATGTTGATGCTATTTTGGCAGAAGGCGGTAAAAAATAACAAAAAAAGAATTCGAATTACAATTAATTTTCAAAATTTAGGGTTAATCAATACTTATAAAACAATAAAAAACCTATTACATAACGAAAAAAATAATTAAAGAAAAATTACTTTCTTTCTTAATTACACACGAAGAAAACAAAATGAAAAAATAATATGGAAATCCTATAAAATGACTATACATTTAAATCATTCGCCTACTCCAATGACTGCATGCGATAATAAACGAAAACCTTACGCTGGCGAAACTGACAGGAGAAAGTCAACCGTAGCTCCTTCAGATAGAGTTCACTTTGGGTTGTAGTTCCCCAACATTTTGCAGTCAGCGTTCTATGAAAATATAATGGATACAAGAGTACTCCGTACTAATCACACATCTATGTGAGACATATATAAGGTGGATGAAACAATCGCTTATCAAAGTGTAACAGCATTCGCTCCAATACAGACGTGCGACAATCCCACAATGTTCACCATACCAATAATATTCCTAATCACAGCAGCAACTGCTCTACCGAATCCAGAAATAAATGAATCGCCTAAAAAGGTTGAAGTAAATGTTGAAAGTGCAGCAAGAGCTATGAAGAAGGATTGTACCAATGGGATATTTAGTCCAACATGCCTGAAGATTGAAGCGATATCGATGCTTGAGAAATTGAGCGCGAAAGAGGAACTGAGGCTTTTGCCTGGTGTGAGCTTGGTCAAAGAACCTAGTAAGGATAATGGGAGTAAAGTTGAGGAGTTTGCTGCAGAACTAGCGAGATCTTTGGCAAAGCCTGATGAGAGACTAGACAAATATCTGTTGTATCGTCTTGGAGATTATTTGGATACTCATACGGTGAAATTGAGGTTGTTGGATGAGAATGCTGCGCAGGAAGCTAGAGCCTTTGTTGGAGAAGGCAGGGGTAAAGGTGGATTTGGAGGAGGCAAGAAAGGTGGCATGGGAGGATTGTTGGCAGCTGGACTCCTTATGAAAGGTATGTGCGGAATAGTGGACGACAGATAGGTCATTTTGGATCCGGTGTTGATTTTTTTAAGGCATTTTTTTACATATGCGAAACATACTTCGTCAAATATTTCACTTATTCATTTGAAATGATATTTGGATATTAGTTCGGCTCTTATTCCAATAATTAAGACATTTAGAGGGCTTACATCACAATAAATTTCAAAAAGTCATAACGGAGGTGGTCATAGCTCAATCAAAATTTGACTAAAACTTCGTCTAAAAATAGCAATACGGTCTCATTAAAATAATCTAAACAATAAAAGTATATCACACGTTAATGCTCTAGTGCATTCCGTCTTATTTGCCAAATATAAAGCAAAATTGTCTAGTGTATAAAACGTTCATGGTTTTTTTAAACATTAGATACTCTTACAACTTACGGCGAAAAGAATAAAACGCCATTCAATAACTCGTTAGCATACAAAATGATGGAAATACATATCAGAGCGAGAGTTTTAAATAAAATGTGATCTAGATGGGAAACTTAAGGCTATTTAAACATCATCATCATCAGCCTAGTATTAACCCAAAAGCGACTGATATTATGTGTATCGACTGTTTGTCTAGGCTTAATGTTCTAGGACAAACTCGATTTTCTTTTGTTTTGCTTTTATAATTTACTGGATACTGCAATTTTAGTTTAGCTGAATACTGAATAGAATCAGTTTTATATCCACATTAAGTTTCATGTCTCTGTTTCAAAGTGTAAAATACCGAGAGATAAGCTTATAAAACCTTCTTGAAAATAAGTTGTAAGTCAGTATTTCGGGGATGTCATGGATGGAGAGTTGAATTATTGAGATCAGACAGGCATTGCTCTATGTAAAGTAGGTAAAGTAAATTTGATAAAATTGCAAACGGGCAATACCACACAGCTTTACAAAAAAAGTAGTAAAAACTAACAAGTCTCAACAAATTTATATGCAGAGACAATAAAAACAGTATTTTTATGTGAAAAACAAATACTCTCTAGTTACTAGTTACTAGTTATAGTACTACTTACTCTTCAAAATACTTTTTATTCCTTTAACAAAAGTTAGAGCAAAGTTCTCGTTTTTCAATTGATCGATGGTTGCCTTATAAAGTAAATTGATTGTCATAAAATCTCATTTTCTATTAGAACATTAATATTATATTAACGTAAAATCCGATAAGATGGTAAAGAAACTCTAATGACCTACTCTTAGAGCTTAAGTATGCAAAGTTAATATGCAATGGGAAGCCAATTCGTTCGAGCTAAAAACTTTAGATAAATACATTTTTTTAAAGCAGTAAATGTCAAAAAATTTGGACCTACATAATGGTTTTGATGACAGTTATAAAACACACTGTGTAAATATGAGTTGTTTAGGTCACATAGAAATTGTATATTCGGTATTTAACCGAATTCGAGATTGGAAAACGACCCAATTTTTACTGACTAAGCAAATTCCATTTCATAACGCCATAAAGTATCGTCATTTATGTAAATTAGTCTTTAAATGATTGTGGAAAATAAAGACCAAAAATACTAAAATATTCCTTTTTACAGGACATTTCAGTGTATAAAGATATAAGATATCTGCTTTCTAAAGGAAAATTTAAAATCATAAATATACTTCTCTCTATCTTTTATATACCCCCAAAGTCCATAGTCATAGTATAATTCAGTCCATAGTATAATTAGTTATGCCTGGCAATACAGACCGATAGATAAATGATCTATTTATGTAACTCCTTTGTATCGTAAATGAACTATCATGACTATGCGTAAAAGCCTAAAGTAATTACTACAGGAAAGCCTGAATCGTTTGCTATCAATTCAGTTTTAAATGAGGTGTTATGTAAACGAAATTGTAACACGTTGTTAGGTGTAGCTATAAAGATCTTTTGGCACGTGGATTACATTAATATGTGGGCGCTGGTGAACTATTCGCAACAAGAATCAACTCAACTGTTTGTCAAAAGTGATGGTTTTTCATATATGACGGCATTAGTTCTGATTTTGGCCTCGTGCTAAAAGACCTGTGTTGCATTATAGGTATAAGCATTTGCGTATTCGATTGGTGTCATTATTTTTTTTTAAGTCCAGTATAAAACCATGCTCCCTGTTGAAGTATGAATTTTACTAAGTTACATGATGAAAAAAAAACATTTTTTCACCTCAAGTCTTTGTCCGTAACATTATGTATCAAGCTCAATGCAAGTTTTAAGATTCGTTAAAATGAAACAAATAGGTATAGTGTTCACCATTTCAATATCAAAAGTGTTATCTTTAATTAACCTTTTCAACACAATATCAATTGCTAGAGTAGCCGATAATCAAGACACCACGTCAGCTATTGTAAAATCTTTAATGTATTTTCTTCTATCATAATAACTTTATTCCTTACTCATTAGAAAATATCGATATCATCATAATTTGTATGACCATTGTCTAATTATATACCTGTAACACAGTAAGCTACAAAATTACCCATATCGCGAAAATCTAAGAAAGTTTCAATTAATATCGGGGCTCATTAAAAGAAAGCAAAGAATTGTATATTATACGATTGTAATGTGTGTTTATAACTTATCTATCAAATCATACATAATTGTATGAAAGCGTCACCATATTTTTTTCTTAGAACAAAACAGTTCACCCACCTACCACTACCTCTTAAACTAAGACTGTTGAAATTCAGGGAGTGAGACGATGCTCTACGTCTTGTATCACACTATCTCGCTTTCACAATAACGTCAGTTTTACTTTATGGTTTCGTGGTACAGGGTTTGTGCAATAAACAGAGCGTGGTAGAAAAATTGTTAGTTGTCATTTGTAGGAATGATATTTACTTAGATTGTCACCGAAAAGTATTTTAATATGTCGTGGTATTGTAATTAGAAAGATATGTCTTTGAATTGGAGTAGATTTTCTTTTGGCAAGCATGCAACTATTGTTGCTTCGTGTCCCAGTATTGGACAACAACTTGTTTTTTTAGAAGGATCATAGATTAAATATTAGCCAAATCAAATGTAAATTCTAGTTAATGACTTTATTATTTTGTCAACAAAAATTTTTACAGATTTTTCTGTTTTGTTCAAACTATCTTTGAACAACGCTGCCTTTTTACATGATATTATGTATCTTAGTATACACAAAAAACATCATGAAACATTTGTACTCTCAAAATGAGACGACTAAACCTGCTGTCATGATTATTTTACTACTTTAGCTATACAATTTGGTCTCTCTCGAATATAATATTAATATTTTATTTATTCCCATCAAGGGCCAGACACAAAATAAAACCTTGAAATTAAGTACAAAGGTACGTATCCTGTGTACTCCTTCTACTATAGGAGATCACAGCGTACAAAAACATGTGAATTCCAAACAGTTATTTCACAATTTATTATTTGCATTTTCATTCTTTTTTCATCTATTTCTTTTCTTCCTTCCCCTGCCCTTATCCCAATCATTATTTGGGGTCGGCGCAGCATGTCTTCTTCTACCACACGTTCCTACCTGACGTCATCTCGCAAGACACTCTTTGCAGCCTTTCTATTTCTTTTATCTTTCATTTTTACAGTATACTAACCATCTATATCTTTCACAGGTACACTCATGTCAGTTGGTCTTGGAGCCCTCGCACTCCTCGCCGGCAAGGCCCTCATGACGGCCATGATGTCTCTGCTCCTCTCTGCTATCATCGGTATCAAGTCCCTCTCTGGAGGTCAAAAGTCGACAACTTATGAAATAGTTTCCAAACCTATTTATTCCCATTCTCATTCGCATTCGACAGCCCATGAAGATGTGGGTGGATATGGACACTCTGGGTACGGTAGGAACTTGAATGTAAGACGGCGTTAGGTTTAGTAACTGAGCATTTAAGCAAGTATTGAAGTTTTATCTTTCTTCTTCTTCTTTTTCTTTCTTTTTTTTTGAGCTGTTGTAATTGTATTTACTTTAATATTGATACGTAATTGTTTTGCCAAGTTATTGCAAACAAATGCCGACCGTATTTTGAGTTTATTGAAGCTTTTATTCTTATTTTTTTACTCTTATGTATTTTTGTTTATTTAATTTATTGTTTTGTTTTTTTTCTTTTTAACTTCGCTTTTGTTTCTGTGATATTTTATTTATTGTTTTATGTTATTTTAATTTATTTATGACTTGGTTTATTAATTGCTTTTTTCTTACTTCTAATACTGAAATACTTGCTCAAAATAAATGTAAATACGTGTCAAATTTACAAAATGACATAAATGTACCGAAAACAAAACGAATTAATTTATTGCGACTATTTATTTTTTAGAATAAGTTCACCGATTTCTGTAAGCTGAAATATTTATAATAATATTAATATTTATTATATTTTATTTATGTATTTATTTATTTGTTACTATTTTTATATATTTATTGATTGTGTTTAAATGTTTTCTTTGAATACTTTCTATTTATTATGTATCTATTGCATTCATGATTTAATCTTATATTTAATTATATTTATATTATTTTGAATACCTATATAATATGTCATTCTATTATTATATTAAAACATTTACCCGCCTAAATACTACAAGTTATGTATATTTTTATTCGCTTATTTATGTTTGTATTTATATACTCATAATTATTTTATTTTTATGTATGTATTTATATTTTTACCTATACAGTCAATATACTTAGCATATTTATGTACTGTTATAAGCATATCGTGATGTTTTATGTATTATTTTTGTTATTTATATTTGTTAAATATGTGTCGCTTAACTGTGGTTTCTTCAGCACCCAAAGAAAATAAATGTTTTTATAATATCTATTCGTTTTTATTCCACAAAAATTACCAAATATTTTTAAATTGCCCCTTGATAGTATCATGTGCAATAAAATAAACCTACATGTAATATAGAGATATAATAATTACGTGCAAAAGATATTCTCTTAATAATGTTCCTCGCTTACTTTGTTATACAAAAAAGCACACGTGTAAAACAAAATAGTTTTTAAATTCAACTAATACAATTAACAAGCCCCTATCATTAATATTGGGAAAAGACATATTTGTATGTAACCAACGTATTATTCACCATACTTGATATCTTGTGGATTCAAATTCTAGCTTCATGGATACCAAGACTTTTTGGAATGTTTTCATTTACCAATATCAGAAACAATTCATCTCAAAATAATTAAAAAGAACAATCTACATTAAAAAAAAATAAACACATTTATACATATTTGCTAAAGTTAGAACTTATAACCTCGTGCATATAAATACGTCCAACGACTCGAGAGCCGGCCAAAATTTCATAAATACACTATCATAAACATAAAATTCCCATACAAACATATTTGCCCTTACATATATTATATTCCATCTTGTTCTTTTATCATTAAAAAGTAAAAAAAATCCAAAACCCAACTTTCATTCAGTGATTAACGTCGGCGCGATATATTTTTTTCTATTTCTACTTTTTGTACAACTAGAGTGAAAGGTGTTCACTTTTTATTTTAATATTATTGGTCTGTTGCATTCGGAGTGCTCTGTAATGGAAATAATATTTTAGTGTCCATTGCCATATTATTATTACAATATTTTATACAAGTAAAGACAGTAGGTAATGTAAGATTTACGTCACTTAATATTTGAGCCATATCCCAAAATCCTATGCTTATTTCTGAATGCCCGATAGCAGAAAGACAGCCTAAAAGTACTAATTAGGTAAGTACATTGCGATAATCTGCGATGTTTGCGTTGATAAAGTATAAGAAAAGTAATGAATACCTTACGAAATCTAGAAATTGCTGTAACAATTTTCAGTTTAGGCTTGCTCTTGTAAATATGGCACGAAGATTTCCATCATTTTTGTACAATAAAACCATATATTACATTTCGATTAAATAAATCTGGAAACAAAAAAATATGTAATAGATTACAACTGCAAACATGGCTCTCGGCGATATTACAGGGAGAAGATAATGCAAACGGAACTTATGATTAGCATGAAATTTGAATTTTGGTTAAAATAATACGTATAAGTGTCTGAGATGTTGCTTGGTAAAATTATTTTGGGCTTCAGGTAACCAAACCAGACTGTTTCGGAATCCGCCAAAAACATAGCTTAAGAAAAACCAAGCAGAAGAACCAAAAAGGTCTTGCTATATCAACGATAAATCAAAATAAAATCTATAGAGATGACATTCCCCTGCCCTTATCCCAATTATTATTTGGGGTCGTCGCAGCAAGTCTTCTTCTTCCATACATTCCTATCTGACGTATTTTCGCAAGTGACACTCTTTGCAGCCATATCGTCTTTCACAAAATCCATCCCTCGTTTCTTTGGTCGTCCTCTTCCTCTAAGTCCATCTACATTCATGTCCAAAATTTATAGAGATATGAAAAGAAAAGTTAGCAGGAGTTAAGATGATGGCGTTAATGAGACGGCTTGCACCCAACTCATTATTATCTAAGAACAATTTAATCAACCATCTATAAGCGAAAGTTAATAGTAACAATGAACACTGCTTATTACAGTACTTTCTTAGATTTATTGGTCACGTTAGTATTGATTCGATGCGCTGGGCAGTAAATGATGCAGAACTATATCCATATTATAATAATTATGAAATGTAGTGAAGCATTCAACGTAATAATAATAGTGTAGAAATTGTTTTTTACTTACTGATTTATTTATCGAAATTGCTATCCTATTAATATAAACGCGTAAGTTTATGAGTATGGACGGATGTTTTTGTGACCCTTTCACGTTCAAACGGTTGGATGAAATTGGGTTCTGAGTAAGTTGAATTAACACAAGCTCTAAGGGTAATGTTTTTGCAGCAATATTCGACATTCTCGCGGGTTAAGGTGCGGTTAATAGCAAGCGAGTTATAAGATTCTTGATGCACTTTTTATACAAATTTTCTAACATAACGTATCTACTGTAGTTTGTCTCTTAATAATTGTTGTTTCGTTTTTGTTTGGTACCTATATCATGTACAATTTCATGTAAGAAATGTTGTCTGAAATTAGATTACCCAGCTTCACAATAGAAAATCTCCAAGAAAGTTTAGTAGCTTTTCAGGATTTCTCAAAAATAATTCTTCCATTACATAAGATAATGAACTAATCCAAAACCAATCCATTAAAAATCTATCCAATTGACTTAACTACGCAAAATTATCGATTGGAAACCGAAAATGTCCGAACCACTTTCGACTTTTCCATTACAACAATCTTTTATTTACGGAACGAAAGTAGTGCTAACAATAACGTTCAAAAAGCAACGACATTTTAACTTGCCTTGTTCGTTTTGTTATCATCGATGGTATAAAATAAATGGCGATCCGATTAGATCTATCAGTCCACAGTGGGTCCCCATGGAAATGTCACAGTAGCCAATACAGCCAGTGCAGTGTAAAGTGTCCAAAATGCATCTCAAAAGTGTATCCATTGCCGTTCTTGTAGTGATCAGTTCAGTGTATGTAAACGCAGCCATCGATGGATCTGATCCTAATGCCATCATGGACGTCGTTAAAAATGTGCCAAATAATACAGAGAGAGTCGGCAGAACTCTACATAAGGAATGCAACAGTTTGTTCAACTCGAAATGTTTGAAGATTCATGCTTTGAGCTTTTTGGAGGAGTTGAGTTCTCGTGAAGAGCTGAACCTTCTTCCCGGGTTGAGTATAGTTAAAGAGAATCAGACTACCAACAGTACGAGTCCTGAAGAAATTGCTGCGGAGTTGTCTCGGCAATTCCCTGGGAAGATCGATGAGAAACTGAACAGGTTCCTGTTGTACCGTCTCCAGGATTACTTGGACGGACATTCCTTGAGGTACAGGCTGCTGGATCCTCAGACGACGAAGGAGGCGATGGACATGGCGAAGGGTGATAAGGAGTCCGTGGCGAGGAAGGCTGGAGGTGGAGGCGGCGGCGGCTTCGGCGGTGGCAAGGGAGGCGGCGGCGCTTTACTCGCTGCTGCGATGATGATGAAAGGTACCTGATAGATTTTGTAACCTTATTTAGTGCTCATAGTATATGATATTGAGTTGGAATTATCAAATTTATGAATTACACTTTTTTGTCGCTGGATATTTTGTAACAGTTAGTTTTTTCGAATTTTATATTTCTCGTTAGAACGAATACTACCACCAAAAGTTTAAAATTTATCAGTTAACGAAATTGCGTTAACGCATTATCTATTGGACATTTAATTTACTGCATCCATTACTAAGATATAATACTGATTAGGCCCAACAAAATACAAAAAAAATAGAACAAGCTTACCTTGAAAAGGGAGAGTCCATTCATCTCAAAGATCGGTAACCTTACTCATATCTTCTTTAAATTCCAGGTACTCTAGCAGCAGCTGCCCTTGGAGCTTTAGCCCTTCTCGCTGGCAAGGCCCTCATGACAGCCCTCATGTCCATCCTCCTCTCAGCTCTCGTCGGCATGAAGGGCCATGGCGAACACAAATCGACCACGTATGAGATCATCACCAAGCCCGAGGTGTCCCACCATCATTCCCACAGCCATGAGGAACACCATGAGCATGATCATGGCCACCATGGAGGGTATAGACGCGCGTATGATATGAATAATTATAATAGTTATATGCCTTATGATACCACTAGCAGTTAATTTATTATTCTTATGGATTTTTGTGACATCTTTTCAGTTGTGGGACTTGATATGATAGGATAGGTAATAAAGGTTACTAACTTTTTGTATGATTTGCTTCTATTGATGTGTCAACTTTTGTTTTTCGACCGTCGCGGTCGTGCATAAAAATAATATTATTATACTTGGATATTTTTCTTAATCTGGATGTTGCAGTACCCAAATTGAGATTAGGGTCGCATTTTTATTTGAACTTACTTTTAAAGAACGTAGTATCTTCCATAATAAGTTTTTTCTGTTTTTTAAGTCAGAATGTCGGAAAAGTAAATTTTAATTATTTATTAAAATCAAGGTGCTCTAGTATTAGTAACTCCAATAACTAATTTATTTCTAATTTATTAACAAGTTATTTAAATAGATGTAAGTTTTATTTTTTTGATAGTTTCTTATCTTCATTGTCTTTGTTGTTATCAATGTATTTGATTATAGCAGTTCTAGTGGGTGTGTTAAAGCTTCTTCTTATAATTTATTTATTTATTTAAATATTTTTTATTTATTTTCCCACCGTTAATATATAAATATTATACGTATTAGTATATGAGTATTATCGTATGTTGGTTTATAATGTATCAAATTACTTATCTGTTTTTTTTTTTATATAAATCTTTATTTATTTTATGTCTTTATTTATGTAAGCAGTATATGTAACTGTGATATAATATACATATAAAATCTATGCTTCGATATCTACGCTTTGTATTATACCAAATATTATTTACGTGTATATAAAATACTTTATATATTTACTATTATTTCTTTGAATAAAATTTGTGTATCATATTATAGTTATTTTTATTTCATTGATTTGGAAAGAGCCTCATAACTAGGATAATATATTTTTTACCTTTACTTTTGTTCCATTAATTATACATATAGCATTAAACTAAAATAAATATATTTTTAACATCTTCAATACTACAAGACAATTTTGAATGTCAAAATCATGAAATGTAATTTACAATTAAAACATTAATCTAACACATAAGTTGTTTCATTACGAGTACATTAAATTGTTTCTTTTGAACATTGTCCAAACCAAAGACATTAGAGGCTAAAAGGGGAGCCTTTTGTTGGGACTCCAAAACTAGGCTGCATTCCACCACTTCTAAAAGTACAATTGTTGGAGTTGTGGAGAAGAGATGCGGTAGACCTCCAGGCTAGTCGAGGTGGAGGTATTAGAATGACATTAACCATAATAATAATATTTCTCAACATCCCCACAAAGCCATCTAGTCTCAAATCAAGTATACAACAGTAACTTGTGTTATGAGTGCTAGACAACTGATAATAAACTTATATATTTCTAAATACATGTTATAGATAAATTACACCCCAAAGACCAAATGATCGTGCTCATCACAAATTTACGAACATTTATTCAGGGTGGGAGTCGAACCCGAAACATCCGTTATAGACGTCAGGGCCGCTAACCACTAGAGCAACAGGCCCGTCGAACAAAAAGCGTTTAATGCCATCCTGCTAACTCTTAGCCAGATATATTGGACGAAGTCGTTGAATACAGCAAAATGTAGAGACAATTGAAGACGATTAATTATAGGTTTCTAAAAAGAAAAATATAACACTAAACAATGCAAACAAAACCCTTAAACGTCTCTAGTATTGCAGTTCCGGTTTAAGGTACAATAATTTATGATTCTAGCAAACACAAAACTCTACTCAAAAATGAATCTTACTACCTACACAATAAAGGCTTTTAAACAAAGCATCATCCTTCTAACATCTCTATACACAACCACTTACTTGAAAACCACGAAGTTATTTAAACAAATACTTTTATACAAAATTATAGGTTTTCACGACAAACACCATGGCACTTGACCTAATATCCCATAAAGAAAGAAAATAAATAATATGAGATAGATACCACATTTTCCATTTGTGTTCGAACAATGGAACTTAAAGGAATTCTCGTAAATTTCTTATGTATAACTTTAACTACAATACAAGCGAAAACTACCAAGATAGGAAACGGTGAGGTCGAAAATCCCAATGATACGTTCAATGGTGTGTACACTGATTGTTTTGTTCACATGTCGTTTACATGCGTGCAGAGAAAAACGTTAATGTATTTAAAACAGTTGAATAATTTGAGTGAGGTATCCGTGTTTGGTGATTATGTTAAGTTCGGTAAGTTGTTTTGTACTTAAAAAAATGAACTTTTGTAAAAGTAATTTTTTTGCATGAAATACATCAATATGTTTTAAAAATAATTACGTAAGTGAAAGAAAATTGTAGAGCCCGTTTACAGTGTATTTTACATTTTACTATTAAACAGATAACTGCAAAAAAAACTTACGAAATAATAACCCAGTTACAACTAAAAAACATAAGCGCCTTTCTAATATGTATTAGCAATCTGTCAATCGTATCAATTGCTCTACATTTTAACTAACTCGCTCTCGTAATTTTCAGTTAAGTTAAACGTGAGTCAAACAGATCACAAAGACGCAGAAGACCGATATAATGAGAAGAATTCTGAAGAACTGACACAAATGATTGACAGAGCAGTAGATACGTTCTTTGATAACCATGTTATTAAGTTTACTGCTATGGGAAAAGAAACGTCTCTACCTATCCCGAATAATGGTAAGAATGTTTAGATAAATAGTGTTTAAACATCTCTAAATATGTTTTGACTATATATTTAGGTGGGACAGCTTGTTATTTTGTGTATTTTTGCCTTACTAAAATATGCAAAAGGAATTTAAACTATATTATAAACTCTACACAAAAAATCACAGCAACAAGTTGTCGTTTTACGTATTTTTACGTTAGGCCCCTTTGTCAGTAGATAAAACAACAAATGGAAGGTCCTTTGGAATTCAAGCTTATTTACCAAAGCCCTCGGGCTAGATCATAACATACATACCGACCATAAAGTATATTTGAACCCAAACAAAAACGTACTCTACTACTAAACAAGGTCTTTAGAACGGCACTCTACACAGTGTTGATCAGTATCTCACTACCAAAACAACAACAGTTTTACTATAAAAGTTAGCACTAGGCACTCTGAATATTGATACTCAAATACATTTTAATGATTTAAACTATTACAACGTTACAGTAGAAGAATTTGTCGGTAGAAAGAAGCGTAAGGGGGGAGGTGGGATGGGCGGCGGCGGTGGCCATGATGGAGGTGACGGCTTCGGCAAGAAGAAGATGATGATGATGGCCATGATGTGCATGAAGATGAAAATGATGATGGTAATAAACGTACACTTAATATACGATTTTGAGATGAAATAATCGAAAGTTTCTGAAATACATTTTTAAGAAAGGACCTTAAATCAATTGTTATTTTGATATTCAAAATTGACAAACATGTTAAATATATAAAAATCGTTTCAATGACGAAACATAAAAACTTGGGTTGGCTAAAAGATAAAGAAAAAATTAAAATACTAAAGTTCAGATACATGAAGAGCTTATAAAGGATAGGTATACATACTCATTTGTACAAGTTATGTTAGAAGTTGTTGATATATTGTGTTATGTTTCAGATGATTCCGGCAATGATGGGCATGATGGGGATGATGTCGTTCAAAGGAATGATGTTCAGTATGATGTCTTTCATGTTGTCGAAGGTAAACAATATGGACAATATTGTATTAATGTCAACTTTTACTTGGATGAGGTAAATGCCAGTCATACGATGGTATAACTAATTATTTCTACAGATGATGCTGTTGATGAAGATATTGGAGAAGAAGGGAGGAGCTGGTGCTGGGGGACTGGGAGGCGGTGGTGACGGAGGTGTAAGTATTTAATCACTCTTTGAGAAACTCGGACCATATCAACCATAGCAGCTGGAAATAGGACGTTTTTGGAGTAAAAACGACAAAAATGTATTGAGAAGCATGGGTAAAAGGGCAATAATTTTATGTGGATCTTTTTATTTAAAGAACTATACTGAAACTGAACATTCGTATTTTTGGCAGAATCTGTATCCGCATTGCGCCTAAACAAAATTTAATAGCAAAGTTGTAACATTTAAATAACTGACTCTACAAAAAGTTTCTCTTCTCACTAAAAAATAAACAATGTCTCTGCATGCCCCGTATGGCTTTAAATGTTTTGTCTACTGTTTTTAAAATTCGTTATCCAAAGGAAATATAATAGAATTGTCATACTAATGCAAAATTTACTGCTCAGGGCTGGGCAACGGGAGGGGGTGGCGGCGGCGCCTGGATGCCAGCAGGTATTATCCCAGTATAACAATAACTACCTTAAAAACCCAAACAAAGAATCAAAATTCGCCTTTTCAAATCCAGGTGGGCAAGACTACGGCGGCGGTGGCGGAGGAGGAGGTTACGACGCAAATGGACAATGGCAAAGCCGATCCATACTAGATTTTAAAGAACAAGAAATTATAAAAGCAAAACCTATCATTTCTTACGTTGCATCTGGAGTTAGACATAACAATATAGACAAGAAAAGTACACTCACAAGAACAAATGAAGAAAGCAAAACAAATGAAAAAGGAACCGCAAGATCTCGACGAAAACGAAGCATTATCGATATCCTTCAAAACTCTTATGCCTACTGGATCAACAGACTTCTAGGTATCAATAACAATAGGCGAACATCAAATCATCTGAAATATAAAATTGTTAATGGGATCAAATATGTCTATTATCCATTTCGACAGCAAAAATTGAAAGCCCCTAAAGAACTACAGAGCAACAGAATAAAGACAGTCGATGAAGGTTTTAAGCCTATTATAACAGCTGAAGATTTCAATAAAGGAGAGATAGTTGAAGGTGCAGTTGAAAGCAGAATGAATAGAAAGAAATTGAATAAAATGAAGGAAACTGTGAACGAAACTTTAGAGGATAATCCTTGGCAATGACTATATTATTTGATGAAATTCTACGTGCTTGAAAATATTGTAGAGCCGGACTTTCGAGCGTTTATATTTTTGTAGATATTTTATCTTGTATCAAGTGATTTGTATGAGAGTTATTTAAATTTTAGTTATGATAGGTTTTATGTAAGTGTCATGTTATTAAGATAATTTGTACTTTTTTACAGTAGACTTTACAGTAAAAAATAGAATTAAAATATTTAACTGAAGTAATAAACATTTTTAGTCAAGACTTTGATTTTTATTTCCTCACTAGCTGTTGCCCGCGACTTCGCTCGCGCAAATATCAGATTTAGTGGCAAAAGCATAACCCTTCTCTGACGCAGTCGGTTAAAATGTAGCCTATGTGTTATTCCACGGCGCCAGTTAACTTCATACCAAATTTCATCAAAATTGATTTAGCCGTTTGAGCGTGAAAGAGTAACAAACATCCATACATACAAACTTTCACGTTTATAATATACTAGCTGTTGCCCGCGACTTCGCTCGCGCAAATATCAGATTTAGTGGCAAAAGCATAACCCCTCTCTGACGCAGTCGGTTAAAAAGTAGCCTATGTGTTATTCCACGGCGCCAGTTAACTTCATACCAAATTTCATCAAAATTGATTTAGCCGTTTGAGCGTGAAAGAGTAACAAACATCCATACATCCATACTTACAAACTTTCACGTTTATAATATAAGTATAGAAGTATAGATAAAGTCATGCACGGAGAAGAAATATCTAGTATCTACCAAATTTTTGTTGGTTGGCTTGGTTTCATAATGTAGAGACGCCATCCTAGTCATAACAACACGACAAAACCTTGTTTCTCTACATTACTCCTTAGTGCTTTACGCAACATCCGGCAGAGGGCGCTCTTACGCTTTTTACGAGAAAGGAGAGACAAAATACTTTTGTACATTTTTATGATGACTTAACTATTTAACTATGAAAAAAGTGATTAAATCAACCTAATGAAAAAAAAGAATCTATTGAAACGGTAATAATATAGAATTTGAACAATTTTGTTAGCTCTTTCTGGTCTCTACTTACGTTTTACTTAAAAAATATTTGAAGGGCTTAATTTTTATGCAAAAATCCATTTATTTTTCGTTCATTTATCTCTATAATTAGTAGTATAATTTAGTGTTACCTATGTAATGTAGCCACTCCTAACAGCGCCATCTATTATTTGTAGGATGAACTACAAAGAAACGATTTGGTTCACAAAGGTCCATACTCAAAGCTACGTTTCATGACCAACAGAGAGTGTACATGTATTGTAGCAGTCATTATAATATAGGTATTAAAGAAGGTCAAGACAAGTAATACTATGAATATTTTATGTTCATTCGTGTTTAAAAATATTATCTATCTTATCACGAAGGGAATAAACTTATGAAAGTATTTTAAAATTTGCACTTACATTGTACAGTCCGATATGGTCTAGTGGCTAGGATACCTGGCTCTCACCCAGGAGGCTCGGGTTCGATTCCCGGTATCGGAATCCAATGGTCGAGTTTTTGTTTCTTTTTTCGACGGTTATGGTCAAATTATGGTGATTTTGATCTAATAAAGATCAAAATCACCATAATTTTGTTGATCAATTTTAGAAATTTTTGACTACCTGCTGATTAGAATAGATGCTTTGGTTCATTTTTATTCTTAACCTATTAATATTATTATTGACGCGTGAGTTTGTGAGTATGGATGGATGTTTGTAGTGTACTTTTTAAGCTTAAAAAGCTAAACCAAATTAGATGAAATTTGGTATGGAGTTAGCTGACACCCTGAATTATCACATTACTTTTTACCCGACTGTGCAAAAGGAGTTTAATGTTTTGTAGTTATAATCTAGAAACAACTAGTTAATTATAAATTATTAAAAATAAAGTATAAAAAGTTTCTAAAGGTGCAAGATTATAACAAACAATTTAAAAAAAAACAGAACAGTGTGAATCAGACTTGAGCACGAAGGGTTCCGTAACAATCCATAAAATAGGAAATAAAACCGCGTTTGCTGTGTGGGAACCCTTTTGATATTATATTTTTTTTGTAATGGTCCTTTACGGTCTTCGTAAGTCTCCGTTTTATACTTTGGTTATGGAACCCAAGATACATGTGTCACTTACTGAATTAAATATTATTTATTCAATATCCATACTTGTATTACCCAATAACATAATTATTAAATTTTAATACTAAGGTTGGTTTTTTTATTGAGACACTGTACTTACCAATTAATCTAATGTTTATTGGTTTGTTTCATATTTGTTAACACATTGTTGCCTGATAAAAAAGTTAGAGTTACATTTCAGTGTTAAGTGTACTTGCTATGCGTAAACTGTAAGGCGTTGTGGTTTAAGAATGTAATTGAAAGTGAAATACAAGTCATAAAAATGTACATAACTAAAATAGGTCAGTGGGACGGTTATTATTTAATCCGGCTTCCTTTATGATTTAAAATAACGACATTCATTCTCATATTATTATTTAGCTAGGCTCAGATGGACGACTTAAGTTAACTTCAAAGTTAGTCTCGGTTTTTTTTAACTTTACACGTTAAAAATCTCTATTTAATTTTTAAAACAGAGGATTTGATAAGAAAATAATTGTTTAGGTTTAAAAAAGGTAAAAAAATAAATAAAACCATACTTTTTTCTAAATGAAATAAAATTTGTAAGTACTACCTATTTGGCAAAGGACTTAATTAATTAAACTATTAGCAGTTCGCATTTAATAGGCGATTTAAACGCACCGGCACCCGACGTGGCTATCGCTTTCGAAAACAAACGGCCCGATGCCACAGTGTTAACTGCAGTTAGTAACTTTCGTTTAACCAGAGATCAGATTTTTATAATAACTTTCGTAAGAATGATTCATATTTAAGAGATATATAACGGTTTACTCACGCGTATTTATCGGGATAGCCCGACTAGTTTCGGACCCAACCGGAGTCCTTAATCATGAGCTGACGCGGCGGCGGGGTCGCGAGTCGAGTTCGACTCCCGATAAATACGCGTGAGTAAACCGTTATATATCTCTTAAACAGAGATCAGATCATGAGACCTTATTCGGAGTAGTCTGATTTCGTTTATTTACAAATCTTTTTGACAAGCGAAGGTTGGCAGTCCGCTTATATAACGTCCTGAGGTTATGCCTACCATTGATTTCAAACTTACAGTGGTAAAATTACCGGTGCGCAAGAGAGACGCCGCTCTATGCCGTGTAGGGTGCACACTTCACTTTCACATCCGCAATAATATTATTATAAGACGTGGCAGTAAACCCCCTTTTTTGTTTACCGGGTTGAAACGCTAATAACTTCAACCCACGCCTAGGGAACGGCGTGGAATATGTCGGACTACTACAGACTAAAAACACCCCGGGCCCCTTCTACTACCTAAACCAGTCCCTTGTCTATTTCTTGGTGAATTAGTTCAGCAGCACTCTTTAGTCCAATCCACTCCCGAATGTTTCTGAGCCAAGACTTCATATCATGAGGTATAGTATAATAATTAATAAATACTCATGATGTTGGTAGGCCGAGTTCAAGCCAGCGTTTAGATGTAAATTCGTGTTATTTTAGACTATATGTTAAAATAAGTTTTCACTTGCATAATTATGGTGGTTTTTACAGCTTATTTATTACTTTTTATAACAATTATGAAACTTGCTAGAATGTATAGTAACTATCAAAAATATTCTCTGATAGAACACTGGTACTTTGAGTCTAATTACTGTGGTCTAGTTCAAAATTTAATCAGCAAACTGAATAAACCCATTTTTGGGGCAAAGGCAATACATTTTTTTCTAAGTTAGTATGTTAGGTTCAATAGATTAAGTATTTTGCACAGAAAACTTTTTCAAAGCTCAAACGGAACTGATACCCTAAAAGAAAACAATTAAAATTTTTGCTATTTTTAATTGAAGTTAATCTTGGTTAAAACTTAAGTAAAAGTACAGTTTAACCGGCCGTTCGCAATCGGCCACTACACACGGTCAAAGACCCAGATCTTCACCTTGCTCTTGAGACGTGGTCTGACGTTTGTAGTGTAGTAGTCTCTGTTCGTGGTTATCGATATCGATGTTATAAACAAACTGTCGATATTTTTTTTTTATCGAAAAATATATTATACAAATCTTTCACTAATATTTTTTATATTAAATGTATATGGCTATATTTAGATAATGATTTTGTGTAACATTGACACCCTACAATAAGTTAGTAGAAGTCACACAAAAGAAATTATCAGAAATGATTTGTTGTGTTCGTAAAATTTACCGAATGTAGGACCTAAAAAACAACAATTTACGTAACTTTAAACGAATATCAACGTATTTTTCTATGCACATCATATTTATTTCTAATTACCACTATTAAAGATTCAATTCTCAAGCCATTTTTTTTTTCTTTAAAATCACTTGACTCAGTTGTAAACTTTTGCAGCTACATACAAAAAAAGTCCTTAAAAGAACAATCCGCAAAACATTTACTGCAACAACACACCGCCCCTCACTACAACCAGTGCGAAAGAGACCCACGAATTTCTCCCGCTCACCGCAAAGCTAAGATGAATTTAGTAAGCCAAGCGATAGCTCGCGGACCGAACGCCTCTTTGCCACCCATGACCTGTTTCTAACAAAATACGTAAACGTGATTATTGTGTGTTAAGGATTTCAAACACGTGACGCAGGTAAACCTTTTTATTTTTATAATTATAATTTAAAAAAATGTTGGTGTTTTTTCCGTTGGTGCGATTTTCGGTTGTTTTTCGAAAGTTGTTAAGTTTCGGTGTTGAATTTTAAATTTTATGTTAATTATATTGAAATTGAGTGACAGACGGTTTAGTTAATTTGTTGGGATTAGTGAATTTAAATGTTATAAAGGATTTCTGTTACTGCGTAAAAATTTCGACAGAATCTTGTTTACCGCACTTTGTAATTATGTCAAAATATTGTTGTGATATTTTTCTAAAGGATCACAGGCATCACATTTTATTTCGTTACGACTATAATAATATGCTTGTCCCGAAAACCTGAAAATTATGTCATATTTTATACCAGATTTGTGTCCTATTTGTATCTGACAACATCGCTAAAACTATGTAAACAAAGCATGCTTTGTTTACATAGTTTTAGCGATGTTGTAAATCACCACCACCAAATCTCAAAACCCTGGAATGACCTAAATATTCCTAAACTCTAACAGGTATAACCTGATTTCTCAAGGAAGCTTGGTCATGGTATGAGTATGTATATCAGTATGTATATTGAAGAATACAGGGTAACTTACTCATATGCATGATGAACTGCAACGCATTGCCACGCACCGACCAAACGTGGAAAACGTTGCACAGCGATTCAGGTTTAGTCAGTAAGGGTCTGATACTACCACCCACTTCCTCCCCCGAGAAGATGGGTGTCCAAGAGGTTTCCCCCGCCTTACCAAAAAAACAGGGTTATTCTCAAGTTTACACTACTCAAACCTTACTCTCTTAAGTTTGAAAAAGCCTACGTGACTAAACACACGCCAGGTAGCTTTAGACTTTAGTAGTTCAAACGCTAATAACCCACCGATGTTACTGCACGCAAAAATCTGAGAACCAATCTTACTAGGATACTGGGCACTCAGTTAATGGGTTCTGAAGATTAGATGGGGAATCGTTGTATATGAATTATGGTGTTCTACATTATCATGGGCCCTGGCCCTCCCAAGCCTCTATTAACATTTTCGTTGGCCCTGTTTCAAGCTCAAACAGATTTGATCGTAAAGTTAAAGGTCAATGCTTTTCGTCCCTTTCTTAAACCCCAGAATAGCTTGGGTAAAAGGGTTGGTTGAAGACCATTGAAGTTAGAACTCTGGCAAGGAATCTCCAAGAGTTCTGGGGCTACAGATGTTCGTAGGCTCATCAGAGCTATTCATCTAATGGTTTACCTAATCTTTCTCCCCACCAGACTATTCCTATTGTGGAAACAAGATCCAGTTCATCTTTATATGGTTCTAGGCATGTCTAATTTACAAGTCCTATCTGGAGCGAACTGAAATAACTCTGCACTTTTCGCTACTCCAGTCCATTCCCGAATATTTCTGGAGCAAGACATTTTTTACTTACCGTCGAATAGTTGTAAGGTAGCCACATAAGCTTCTTTATAATTGCTTGCAATTCGATGAAGTTAGCCGTTACACTAGCCTACAAATCACACGTATTGGAACAAAAACTCGTCCTGAACTCGATTCATCATCACCATGTCATTTCTTGTTTAACGTTATTATTATGGTTGCAAGCTGATAATAATATAATCGATATTGCCGGACGCACTGGGATAACAAACGAGAGTACCTTGATTTGAAGATTACCTCTTTAATATTTTTGAGTATGGTGGTCTGGTGTTAATAAATTTCACAAATATTGATTTGGTTAGACAGGTTTTCTGTATGTTTACTCAAAGATGGTAACAAACAGGTATATTAACATTGGTAAAACTGGAACAGGCGTCCAATAAGACAGTTAAATCTTCATAGATTCTTGCTGAATGGCTCATCAAATTTGGGCTGGACATGAAAACTTTATGACCACAAAAGAAGAAGGCTCCTTTGAGATGACCAAAAACAGAATTTACCTAAAGCAACCACTTTAAAAGGCTAAAGCTAACAAGCTTTTGACATGGGTGATGGCCCAGACTAGAAATCCTAAAAAAGATCTGCGTTGTATTTACATACAGTGCACGCGACTAACCGATCAGATATAATAAATAGCTCATTAAAGGCGCTGAACTGTTAAATAGATTCTAATCATTGTAATGAAACTGTTAACAGTTTCCACTTCCAGTTTCAAAGACCAACACTACAATAGCGAAGATTCGTTCATCTGGAAATCCAGCATAACTTCACGCTATACTTCATTGGGTACATCCAATTTATTGTAGTTTCTCTGTTAAGAACTTTCTTTCGCATGTCTGCTTGCATTCTTTTCGTCTAATGTTTGGCTTTTACTGTCTGGTGTTGTGATAAATGTTATTCGTAACGTACGTTATGAAGTTTCAGGGGATGGTCGAATTGTGTTTGCTTCTGCTTTTGTCTTGGATTCAGTGTATTTGAATTTAATTTCTTTGAGAGACGTGATTAATAGCGATGATTAAAGATCATTTGAAAGAACACTATACCAGCTGTTGCCTGCGATTTTGTTCGAGTGACAATCGGTTATAGCTGTAAAACATGACCCTTCCCTAAAGTAGTCGTTTGGTTAAAAAACGTGATTATGTTTCCAGGGTGTCAGCTAACTCCATACTAAATTTCATAAAAATTCATCCTGCCATTACAGTGTGAAAGAGTAACAAAAATTCATCCATCCATCGATCCATACTTACAAACTTTCGCGTTCATAATATTAGTAAGCTAAGCATTTACCAATGATTTGTAAAGTGCAGCTAATAATATATTCCAAGATCTGCTATTGATTCTATGAGTCGGTCCCATAAACACCAGAATACTAACCTAAATCTATTTATAAAACAATGCCAAATAAATATCCTTTTCTATCAATAAATTCATTGACGATAACATACCGTGTCGGATCTTGTCACATCTCAAAGGGTCATGAACATAGTTTCAGGTCATCACCATACAATAATAGACTTAAAGACAGTTGAAATAAAATCGATAATTTATTACAATTCATTTTCTAAATATCGTCAGTTTCAACCATTGTTTGAACACAGAAAGTTTGTACTGAACAACTACTTCTATGTTTGATTGTGCTGACCTAGTCTAGATTGTGGTTACAGACTTAATCAGGTTTAGAGGAAGTAATCTAGAATATAGATCAAGGTTTTAGGATAGGCCTTTGTGCTTTCCATGTTATTCATCCTTTGTTTCACATTCAAGTCATTCAAAAGCCAATTTTGACAGGCCTGTTGGTCTAGTGGTTTGTCGCCCTGTCAGCTATACCGGAGATCGTGGGTTCGATTCCCACCCAAGACAATTTTTTGTGTGATGTGCACAATCATTAATTTGTTCATTGTAAGGTGTAATTTATCGATAATCGTGGGAAACGTTGAAGAATATTTTTTTTATCTAATTCAAGAAAACGATAGAGATTTGACGCCTAAACAGATTCTCTTGAAATTTTGAATATTATTAAATACATTCAGTAGGTCTGAGATTTGGCTACTATCTATTTGTCATCCCTATCTTTTTATTCGCGAACGAAATCGCATGCGACAGCTAGTATAGATGTAAATGCCAAAACGCCAGAGATAGTAAAGCTTGTCAATTGTTATGACGTTGTTAAGTATGGGTATGCAAATAAGGTGTATTTATAGAAGCCTTGCCTATGACGCTCATAAATATTCAACTGTTTTCGCTGCATGACATGAGAAACGTAAACTAAAGGCTCAATGGCTTTTAAAGGAATCTCAAGATAAGTTCGATTTTAATACATATTTTTCGATTTGAATCAATCTTGTTTACTCTCACAACACCATATTCTAGTCTCAAACTAAGCAAAGCTTGTATTATGAGTACTAGACTTGCAACTGATAAACGTACTTATATAGTTCTACATACATACATATTATTATAGATAAATTGCACCCAGACACAGAATAAACAACCGTGTTCACCACACAAACGTTAGTCCTGGGTGGGGTTTGAATACACGACCTCTGGTATAGCAGTCAGGGCGACTAACCACTACACCAACAAGCCAGTCGTTTGTTAAACATGCACGAGATCGAAGATCTTTTGATGAAGATTTGTTTTCATTGTGAGTCGGATTGCCTAGTTGGTTTGATAGACCTTCAAACAGTTGCAAAATATTTGACTCCTACTTTACTTATCAGTGTCATTGAGGAGTGGCACGGGATTCGCTGTAGCATTCACCGCGCGTGGCGATAGGCCCTTTTTTATTGAAAAAAAACATGAAATGTCCCCTCCCGCTGTGGGTGCAGCAGGAGTGTCAGACTTTAACTCACTAAATCCCACTATGTTCCTCCTGGAGCCCTTTGAGTGCCGGGGTCGCGGTTAAGGTTTACGAACATCCCGTAGTCCAGGCAGGTGTCGATAGGCCTTGAGATCCGATTAAGCAGAAGACAAAAACCCATACGATGAATGAATGAAAGTAACATCAATAAAACTACACAGTGAAGGAGAAAGTATATAAGGATTGTCATACGTTTTAAATTATAGTACTTAACTTCAGTAAATAATGATTATTTTGCAATTAATTTTCTTGACAATCACATTTTAATTGGCCGAAGAATGTGAGAGATTCACTACCAGAGTTGTAGGTGATGAAAAGTATAAACGTAACTTAAATTAACGTGGAGTTGTCATAAAATGTTGAATTCGTTTTTAGGGTGTATAATAATAATAATGTCCGGACCGATTTCTGCCTCAGCGGCTAGTGTTACTATGACACCAGCCAGCTACGCGGGACATATCATAGTGCACAAGCGCGTGTTCCCTTACTCTCATACCCCGATGGGATGTCAGTCCGACGCGACCGGAGGGAGATGAGGCGCGAAATTTGGGGCTCGCCGTAGGAATCAAACTCGACACTTTTGACTTAGCAGGCTTGCGGTCTCACCGCTACGCTGTCACAGTTTCATCTTTGGGATGTATTAGAATACACTAGGTAAGGGATTGCCTCTTACACGTAAATATTTGAGTAGAAATTACAGAAATTTGTGGGGGAATTACGCATACTATGTTGTAAACATATCATCAGCGGATCAATTTTCGTCTTGAAAATAACCTTCCCTTGACGAAAGCTTTACGTTTTCACGTACAGTTATGATACCTTAAAATTAACGGGGGTCAGGTGAAACAAATTGCACAAAAGACGATTATTTATAAGACAGAAGTACTTCATAAAGACCTTGCAAAAATACTTTTACCCTACCCATACCTTAGTGCTGCTTATTTATGGTAATTGTGTACTTTGCCTACATACATAACATTATACTGCTCGTCAAGATTTAGCAGTGTATTTACATTTTATGAATATTCATTCGGTTTTATATTTACTAGTTATAAAATAAATACTTTTATTTTAAACGTTTTAGTAGTTTTTGGCCCTCATTTCTTTTGATCTTACCATTAGGGTTGGATTTTTTGTTTATATTGTATTTGTTTAATTTAATACTTTGATGAGAAGTGTATTACATGCGTAGTCAGTTTTTTAAGTCTATTCACCTGGTATATTTTTTTCTCGGAAAATCTTATCTTAAATTCATCGTTTCCTAGTAGCCCAGGGGCTCTAAACTAATAATTTTAAAACAGAGATATTACACCTGTTTATTTGTAACCTTTTTATCTCTTAGCTCTTTAGATCGAGATATCTTCAGATGAAAAATAAAAACTGACAAGTTTTGTACAATCACTGCAAAACATTTACTACGAATATTTACCTACAAATTTACAGTAAACCACGCCCATCAAAACATATTTCAAGAAAAGCCACATTTTTACCAACCTATTAAGATAAAACTAGAACAGCTGACGTCACACAAGCACCCAATATAGACGAATGTCCGATAAAACATAGATTTCACTCAATTTCCTGTTAAGGGCGCATATTTAACTCACTTTCACTTCAACTGGTTGGAATGACGCAAGGCATGTACGAAAACCCCAACGAACAAGGTCAGGGGCTTTCGATTTTTAATAAATTATATTGATGCTCAACTGTTTTTATAGCTACCTGACGATTTGACTGCTCTCGTTTTGAATCAATCTTTGAAAGCACAATTAATCAAGATTATCGATCAGAACACTTAATCCGCTTAATATCGAATGTTTAGATTTAAAACGTGTAGTTTGATGCGTCGAATCTTGATGCCCTTTTGATGTGGGATGTGAAAAAATCTAGTGTAAAATTAATTTAAAAAAAATTGATATTCAGTAGACTAATTGGTAGAGCTCATAAATTATAATTGAAACAATGTGACTATGAGAAAACTATCTTTTTGTAATCAAACTAAATTGATTTACAAAAATTACGTCAACTTTTTACCTAAAAAGTTGAAGAAATAAACCTTAACGTGTCAAAGATTGAGCACGCATAGTATGATAAAAAAGAAACGAAAAGAGAAAATACTTGGAAACAAGTCACCGTTGAATTTCGGCCAATAAGTTGTCCAGTCAGTATGAAAAGCCGTTTGTAAGTAAACATGTAGACAACACTAATTTATGAATAAACAGGTATTAATCCTGAAGAAAGTGATGAAGGTAAAGAGAGGAACCTTTGGATGAACCATATAAATGAACCTTTGGAACTTAATAATGACGAATTACTTGATCGTTCGAAATTTTGCGTGCTTGATAAGGTTCATATTGATCTCAACTAGTTTTATTTTTTACTATTTTTGTAAAATATGGAATGCAATAAAAAACTGAGCATTGACAAAGTCGGAAAAACCGGAGATTCTGGCTCTTCTGACTGTAGACGCATTGGACACTGTTTTCAGTGGATAGTCGACGAACAATACTTCATTGCTTCATCGATTTATTATCTCATTACCCATGATGCACACATACATGAAGCTGTGATAGTCTAGTGGTAAGACGGCAGGACTGCCAAGTCAATGGTCTCGAGTTCGATTCCCATGGCACGCACCGACTTTTCGAATGTTGTGTGCGTTTTAGAAATAAATATCACAGCTTCCGTGTTTCGTGTCAGTTCCGTCGTGTCGGATTGTCGTCCCACCGGGCTATGAGAGTAAAGGAACAAAGAGTGCACCTGTGTTTGCGCACGCGCTTGTGCACTATAATATATCTGGCGTAGCTGGCTGGTGCCATAGTAACACTAGTCGCCATGGCCGAAATCGGTCCGGACATTATTATTATTTTTATCTCATTACCCATTCTAGCGCTATGAATCTTCCATCAGATTCTTAAATTAGACTCTAAAGGTCAAATTGAGTGTGAAGGTAAAAACAACATTTCGGAACGTCATTTACCACAGTTTCATTCATGAATAAGTCCAGCAGTGTTATACATAGCGTAGCGTAAACACGAGTTCTGTGGTTTTAAATAAGTATATCAAAGATAGGCTGTTTTTAATTACATAACAGAACTACGATTAATCAATCTGTTTCTCAGTGAAAGATCTTTGGGAAAGGAACCTTTCTCCGCATTTCATTTTGATCACATGTTTATACCATGTTCGTCAATGTCAGTTACAATTAGTTAACTGACTCAATGTGATGATGCTTTTCACTGATATGTTTGAGGAAAACTTGTTCTAATTGTGTCAAATGTTTTTAACTTTCAAATGATAAATGTGTTTTAATAAATCATGCCTGCTCTGATGACCCAGTCGTACAGGTTGCTACAACAGTTAACACTGCGTTAGATGCTTCAGGTTCGATCTCATTTTGGGACGTTCAACAAGTGCGTTAAAAAAAACTATTAATCGTAGTTAAAGTAAGACTAATGAGAAAAAAATGCCTAAATACTATGGGCTAGAGTAATCGTATGTATCTTAAATTCTTGTGTCACAATGTTCGTTCTTGTTCTCCGAAACGGCTTGACCGATTCTCTTGAAATTTTGTGTGTGATGTGGTCTGAGAATCAGACAACATCTGTTTCTTTTCCCCGATTTTTTGTGGTGTATTTTCTTTTATACGGGAGTATAACTAATGCCTATGAAGTCGCTGGTAAAAGCTAGTTTTAATATAAATTATTACTTTTTTAAAAGACAAACAATCTCTTTTGAAACTTCTTACTAGATGTCATCTTATATTTCAAGAAAGAGAAAAGCGTAACATAAAAAATAAACATTTGGTTACTAAAAACATAGCTTTAATTATTATTAACATGAACAAACATAAATTCCTATTATGTAGACATAAGGTAAATAATTGTAGTAAGTTAAATTGTATAGCTTTTTAGATCTAGAGCAAAACTATAAGAAGTGTACAATTAAGTTTGTTGATAGGCATCATACAAACTGGTCGTAATTTGACTGGCCAGCTAGTCTAGTGGTTATTGGCGCTGGCTGTACCCAAGATCGTGGTTTCGATGTCCCACCCAGGGCAAATGTTTGTGTAATGAGCACAAATATTTGCCGTGATCTATAATAAGTATGTATTTAGTACTCATAACACAAGCTATGCTTAATTTAAGACTATTTTTCGTCTGCAATAATACTCCAAAAATTCCCTCTTTTACTCTAAAGATTTTAATTTGCCAAACTGCTTGCCGACTCCATCCAAGCTCAATCGTTGTTTCCTTTTTAGCAGCGCTCAATATAACTGAAATGTATTGGCACCGTTTAAATGAAACAAGGAAACAAACCTTTAAAAGTTTTCTTACTTTTTCTGTAGATAATGTAATAAATGTAGCTCATAATTTTATAGTATGAAG
The DNA here is from genome assembly GCA_941860345.1 of Chrysodeixis includens. NCBI lineage: Eukaryota > Metazoa > Arthropoda > Insecta > Lepidoptera > Noctuidae > Chrysodeixis > Chrysodeixis includens. The sequence goes on from OW796115.1 coordinate 9,063,342, forward strand.
AAGCCAGTGAAAGAAAGAAATAATGAATAAGCTTTATATAGACTGTGATAACCAAATTATATCCATTACATCGTTAAAATCGACATTAAATAATGGCTTCCGGGTCAATTTTCGTTCACGGCGGTGAAACTTAACGATTAACCAATTATACGCAAGATTATATACCACAAATGAATACAAAACCACAGGGAGCTGGGTTTTTACCATAGCCTATAATAATATCAAAGTTATGTGAGCGAGATGGCGCATTAGATTTAGAGCGGCATCTCGCTTTTACAAATGCAACAGTCTTACTTTTAGGAAGGTGATAGGACCATGATCTCATCTTATCACTTATTTTCTGATAGGATTGTGAATTGGCACCTTGAGACATCAGATGTAAGAGTAACCAAGTGGCACATATCTAAAGACCATGTTTGCCGTTGAATCCAATGTGTCGAGAGGTCATTTTAACGTTACTTGGGAAAAAACTAGTCATCATCGTCATTCCCCTACCCTTATCCCAATCATAATTTGGGATCTGCGCAACATGTCTTCTTCCTCCACACGTCATCTATCCTATCTGACGTCATCACGCAAGTAACACTTTTTGCAGCCATATAATACAATACAATCGATCCATCGTTTTTTGGGCAAAGACAAGAAAGAAGAAATAATCTCTGACGTCATTTGGAATTCCAATAACTCTTTTGATACACCACCAAGTTTTTCATCTATTACTGAATTAACCACTTTAGATTTTCGTTGAAATCACTTTTATTTTCATCACAATGATCTCGATTGAAACACTTTCACTTCAAAAGGCTATATGCACGAACTATCCATACTTTTTCAATTATGGCTAGCTTTAAGAGCAGACGTGATCATAGCAGGTGGAACTGAGTGATAATCGAACGATGGCCAAAACGTGGTTAAACCTCTAAAAGCCCATAAAGGTAGTTATAATTATAGCTCAATCAAACCATGTGGCTTGAGACAGATAGTTGAAACTAGTCAAGCCGCGAGAGATAGAGGAGACTTGCAAATATGAAGAGGAGTCTACGCCAAGGCCAAAAACTGTCTTACAAGGGTATAGCCAATTTGATGAAATTGATAATGAGTATACGGCAAGACGTAAAAATATAGAGAAAAATAAAAGAAAAATTCTTGGTTCGAACACAATATTGTACCGGTAGGCATCAAAACGAGTCAGCAATGATGCAGAAAGAAAAAGTTGAGTTCAGATACAATTGAAGGCAAGACAAGAACTTTATTACAACTTTATTAAAAAAAAATGTACTTGAATTACTATGACACAGTCACACAATATGTAAAGTATTCTGTTGTTTTCGAAAATGCAGAACAAGTGAAGATTATATACAATTTATGACCTGTCACCCGAACAGTCAGTTATGTCCATTCCTTACACATATTGTATGGCTTGTCCAACTTTCTTTTAGCTTTCACGAGTCCATGGCTTTTCGTCTTCTTTTTATTAACAACGATCTTTACTTAAAGCCTAAAAAATAACAATTTATGAATAAAATATGTTGATTGTCCTTGTAAAAAGTATACTTTTATTGAAGCTCGTTTAAAAATGTTTTGTTGATATTTAGAGTTCGGTAAAATAAGTTGTTTGTTTACTACATGCCATGGTACAGTATCATTGTAATTTTAATACGTACGTTTGTATCTCCGTGGATATCGTCATCAACTGTCTTGGGGTTAAAGGGGTTTTTACCAGCTAAAACCACTGGAGCGTTCTGCTCTGCTGGCTAGGGGCACGGAGCTCGCTTTCACATGCACTACGCTCCCAGCAGATCATTGTAATACTTGCGTGGACATATTATTATAGTAGTAGGCACTTTTATTGGTGAGATGGGAAAATGTGTTACCTCTAAATGTCTTATTCAATACATCAGTTACAATAGAATTAGTTCCAATACCATTCTACTATTTATAACCACTAAAAGCAAAACGGTTTGCTGTATACGGAACGTTAGTGTTATGACTTCCTCTTTCTAATGTATTACTTGCAAATTTAAAGGATGCTTACATTTTTTGTTTACCGGTTTCCGAAAAGTGTAACAACGTTTTTGCTTCATTAATGGTAGCTTTTTGCATCATGTCACCCTAAATTATAATGTAATTAGTATTGGAGGCACATTTGACTGACCAACTTAGAAATAAGTGACGTTTGATTATAGCTTGTTAAGAAAAATCAACTGTTATCAGTTAAATTGAATTTTATGGTTTAGTTTCGTTCGCTTAAATGGGCGTGTTTAATATATTTATTATTAGCGGCGAATTTTAGTTTATCGGCCGGCATTAAAAAATCCTCATAAAATCTCTAATATTTTTTTAATAACTACTCTCGCAATAAGGTATTTATTTAATCCTGGTATTGGGGGGAGTTTCACATGCACAGAGACAATAAAATACAGTACAAGCATTTGTGGAATGCACAAATTATTGTCCTACGCGGGGATCGAACTAGCGACACGTCGCTCACCGAGCTACCTAATTGGTGAGGTGACCTATACCACTCGGCAGTGCAGTCATATCCAACATTATTTCACTGCTTCCAAAAGATTTAGCTCTATATCCAATGATAGAGCTAACATTTTTACAAGCTAGGCTTTACGCCGCTTGTAAACATTAACTTGTAACATTAAACATCTAAAATAATGTTATACACTTAGATCATTAATGACAACTTTAGTAACTTAATATTCAATACTATTCAATAGTTAATTTGTATTTTACTATTATTAAAAGAGTTACAGAATTATGAAGTTTCTTGCCGGTTCGTTTCCATATGACATTTTGGAATTGCGCAACTAGAGTCAGTAACGTTTTGAAAGTATCTGGGAAAATCGTCTCGAAATAAATACCTTTTGATTTAGATTTTAAGATTAAAGTGTAACGTTTTCAAAAATATTTTTGACATACCATTCAGAGACATATTTTAATACTTTGGAAGGCTTTTTTTATCTGTGGAGGTTTTTAATTAGCAATATCTACTTAGTTTCAATTTAAAATATGAAAATGTTATTAGTCTGTCAGGCTGTAGATAAGTGATAAAGACACATTTATTCGCAAAAACGGGTACAGTACAGGTGGTACAGATATATTTAAAAGTTCAATCATATTTTGCCATGAAGGCATGCAATTTTAATCATGAAGTAGATCCACCAGTGACTCTACCAAATGATAGAGTCGATTCAATGGTAAGTTAATGGTAAGTAAATACTTACTTGTAACACAATGGTAAGCTCACGGCAAGGCACTGGTAATGCCGTATGAATAGCACTTGCACTTTCCTAGCCTCACAGACGTCTGACCTAAATCGCTTTATTGTATAGAATCGAAAACAGTGACTTTATTTTTCTAACAACCTTCTAAATGGAATTACTTTTTACTATCGCGTTGATGGATGATTTATCTTAATTAATGAGGTGTTTAATTAAGCTGGATCTTTTGGTTATATCCGCTTTCATAAAGTATCAATTTTTTTCATAGATTATTATAATTTTCCTAGAAATTTTGAAATTCTCTATCGTTCTATTAAATACGAGATTTACCAAATTTCGTCTACCCCTACGTTTTTGTAGCGAATAAATTAAAACCAAAGACAGTTTTTCACTCGGCTTTGAATTTTGTTTGGGATTATAAACCATTTCCCTTTATTCTATTACTAGTACAAGTAATTGTAAATGATCATCGTTTTTATATGCTAAGTTCTCACCAGACAATGAGACATTTATAGCCATTCAAAAACTTGCTAATTTCGCAGTAATTAGCATGAAGTTTATAGGATCATGTTAGAATTGACTGGAACAAAAAAAGAATACTAGTTTACTGATATAAAAAAAAACAAGCTTTGTTTTGATCCGTAACGACGCTTTGCAGGATCTAACACATCACTCAAGGTCAGGCTCAAACTAATCAGCGTTTGACTAAAACCGGACTTTCTCAGTGAAAGTAGACATGCGTCGAACATCGGACCTCGACTTTGTCAATGAGTTTGTTTAAGGCCGTTTTACGCAAGTGTCTGATACACGAAGACTCTACATTTTTTTACACAAGCCATCTAGTCTCACATTAGAAGAAAAATAACAGTAGCCTAACCTGAAAACCCTTGGACTACCAAATCAAAGATCTTAGACTGAAATTCCGCCACAGACAATATCTTTTCGACTTCATATGCGAGTCACTTCTTAGTATTTGCTAAGAACGGTGAAGGAAAACATCATGAGTAAACCAGCATACCCAATAAAATATCAATGGTATGCTAAACCACGTCAGTAGCCTACGGGCGGCTTAAACTCTGATACCAAGTCTCACACAAACAATGAAACGAAAATAAAACAAGTTGCTTGGAGATCAAAACTTGTCGGACACTGGAGAGTGTGGCCACTAGTACAAAGGGCATAATTGTTCTAGAAAGTACTAAAACAATAGTGTTAATAGAGATGCCGCTAATGGAAGATAATGTGTGCTCAAAAGCGCACAATAAGCTTCTTGTAAACAGTAAGACTATTAGAAAGCTGATAAAGAACGCTTAAAATCAATGGATAGCACAAAACAAAGTCGCTCTTGCGCCTGTCTGTCTCTTCTTGCTATTCTATCAACTCTTCTTTATTATTTGGGGTCGGCGCAGCATGTCTTCTTCTTCCACGCGTTCCTATTTCGCATCGTCGACGTCATTTCGCAAGTAGCACTCTTTGCAGCCATATCATCTATCACACAATCCATCCATCGCGATTTTTCTTAATAGATAGAATACCTATTTCAAGAGGAAGATTTATGTGTATAACAGCAGAATTCCACCGGTGCGAAGCTGGGACGGGTCACTTGTATAATATAATGGTAGAAATATTCGTCCCAATGTTATATTCTAATTCAAGTTTAAATAAAATAACCATTTTTCTTATGCGAAATTCAAAAGCGTAACTTTTAGCAATAAATTGTATGTGTATCATCCAGAACTTAATTTTTGCTTTACGCATGACGAAAGCGTAACGAATAGACGTGGATACTTTTATAACAATAAAATGTGACAGATCTAACAATTTTTTTGGTCTATGAAATTATAGGAAGATAAAATCATGATTTTAATCGTGTAACTTACCATTTTTACTGCTTAATTTAAGTTTTAAAGGATAAAATTCGACCTTAAAAATAACTTGGACCTTTAAGTTTGATTTAAAAATCTAAGCACGAGTCCATTCCAATTTAAAAAATAAGGCTACTACATTACGTCAGTTACATTGGACAGCGATTCGACCTCCTTTTTTTTTGATAAAGCGGGGGAATCCTCAAGGACATCCGCGACCCATGTTCCACGACCGCGTAGTGTCAGACTCTTACTGACTAAATCTATAGCACTGTGCTACGTCATCCGCGTTTTGGTGTCGGTGCATGGCAGCACTTAGCATTACTTCAAGAGCCCTGCCTGCTACATGCCCCGCCTCTTAATATTATGTGCTCTAGCTGTAGAGAAAAAACGGTGTAACAAACTCTACATCACGCTGTCCCTTTTATATAAAATAACAATTTGTAAAGTACCGGGACAACTTAACAAGTGCTTGAAGTCGTACATACTCGAAAATAACCCAGACATGTAACAAAGTAGCATTGTGGACAACGTAAACGATTGACTGTCTGGCAATCAAACCCGCAACACGTCGCACTCAATGCTTTGCGGTCATACGTAAGATTTTCCTGTTTATGGTTGCGTTGGCCAAGCTTACGTCGTGTATAAAGCATGACTTTTGACCTTTTAGAATACTAATATTATAAACCAGAAGGTTTGTAAGGAGTATGGATGTTTGATACTCTTTAATGCTCAAACGGCTCAAACAATTTTAGAAAAATTTGGTATGGACTTAGCTGACATCCTCAGTTAACATAATACAGTACCTACTTTTTAACGGGAGGGTTTTTTTGTAACTATAACTGCCATTCCTGCGAACAAAGGCGCGGGCATTGCACAGTTGGAAATAAATTCTTCCTTAGAAAGTATACAAAACAAAAAATACAACCATTCTTATCCGACAGCGACTTTATTCTCTAAAACAATAATAGTAAAATAATTACTTAAATGAAAAAAAGCACAAATAATAAGAGTAAGTGACATTTTATTGGATAAGGAAACCGGTGCAATTCTTTTAAAAGTGTGTCTGTTGGTCGCTTTACTAGTTTGCAGATAATTCTCCTACTCGCATGTACGAAACTGTTGGTAATGGATGCGGTAAGGTACGAGAGCGTACTTACCAACGTTATGAGGAGTACCTAATGTTAAAAAAGGGTGAGGAATGAGCCGCTTGCTCCCTTGAAGTTTACCTTTATGCAAGACCAGAATTACTGTTAGCTAAGTTTTTTTTCTAATTTTCCGTTGGAAAAACGTGTTTTCTAACAGCGCATTGTAATTCACAAGACTCAAACGTTACCTAAAATACTTGCTAATTTTCAGATCCATTTTCTCTAAAAAAAAATCAAAATCTAAAAACAACGCCCTTAGCCCAAATTCCCACACACACATTAACATGATTAGCACATCAACTTTTACAATACCACACACAAACAACTTAGTCAATCCCAAAATTTTCCATCCATAGATTTCACTTTCTCTTGCACATAAACCATTGGAAGAACACCAGTTTCTTTGATACTATTAGAATGCGAGGCATTCGTTGTTAGAGGCCACACGTGGTTAGAATTTAGGAGTGGTAGTTCCGGGCCAGTAGGCTGACTTTGTTACGAGGTCTAATTATACTGTTCTGTTTCTATACTGTCTAACACGTCATTAGCAATTGCACCTGCTTTGATAGGGTCAATTGAATTTGTTATGACACCTGAATGTTTTTTATCGTTAATAATTTGTAATTGATTTGGTTCTTTGATTGTGTCAATGAATTTGTGATGCATAGTAGTTAAGGTATGCTTATGTACTTGAAATTTTTTATTTAGTTTAGTTTAATTGGTCGTATCATTTTTTATAACCTTTGAAATTTTTTTTTGTTTTTGTGTCCAAACCACAGAAATATACCATTACTAATCGTTGAAGTTTTAAACCTAACCTAATTAAATTTGCGAAGCCTTAGAAGAGGAGCGTGTTTTCTTTTCCTTTTCATCATTCATTCCCCTGCCCTTCTCCCAATTATTATTTGGGGTCGGCGCAGCATGTCTTTACTCATGCTGCTTAAATTTTGGCTGTATTTTACGGCCGGCCGCCTGCCTGACGCCAACCCTCCTTGGGAATTTCTTTTCCTTTTATGGTAGTAGATTTATTAATTACATCAGTTTTTTTTTGGATTATTGGTATTTCCTTTTCTCCTAGATGTTTCATCATTTTCAAAGCGCGATCAACTTTCTTTAACGCCAAAGTTATGTTTTTTTTATTCTAACCCTAATTCTCAATTTCCTGCTCTTCTACTCTATTTCACTTGCATCAGTAGCAGCTGATTTAATTTCACGTTTTAACAGGCAATTATTACGGCCTGAAGAGCATAGCGTGTGGATCCGATCAGGTGGTCTATTACCACCTGTTTAAGTAAAATTGATGCAGTTGTGGAAACGTGATAGCACACTACACGTTGTAGAGCGCCATCTCTTTTTCACAATAGCAATAATATTACTTTAAGAGCTGGTAGTAGGATCAATTGTCCGAGTTTTAATCATAAATAAACATATCTATAATTAGCAACAGCTATGGAATCATTAAACTTACATCCATAACAAATCCAATTATGATAATTTACTTTTTTCAATGCATGTATTTTTAATACTTAAAGATGATACGGTAAATATATTTTTCTTGGGCTGTCGGTTCTGATCTGATAAACGTTATTGCTGTCACACTTAGAAATGGTTAAGAAACATGATGTTGACGTGTTGGTATTTGAATGTAATGGAATTGAGGGCGTGTTCCTACCACCAATGCAATAGTACTACTTAATGAACTAGTGGTAGGCCCACTGATAACGAACTAGCGACCCCCAGATTTGCACAGGTGCAGACCTATTTTACATGTTATACAAACCTACCCCTTGAAAAGTTGTATTAAAAAAAGACATCAAAATCCGTTACATAGTGTTAAAGAGCTAAGCATATGGACGGACTGACGCGGAAAGCGACTTTGTTTTATACTATGTAATGATAAGATTTTGCACGAAAGTAAGAAGTCGATACAGACCTAGAGAGAGTCGAGACTATAAATTGGCCAATCAATCTCCACTGCCCATGAACTAAAACAGTAAAAGAGATGTCGGTTTTTCTACCAGACTGTTTAAAGAACCAATCAGTCATGAAGCCACATCCAAGCATTTAGATTCCTGTACGTTACGCTTATGGGCAGAAGTCTCATTCACACTGCGACTGGTTTCAATACTCGATACAAAAACTCGTGTTTCTCGTTTAAAGCAAAAGGGTTATAAAATTATGTCCCGGACATTGCTCTAACTTTGTACTAGTGACCTTTAAAGGGAATCACTGTTTTTTAATAAAAAGTTGAGAAATAATGTATGTATGTCGTACGTCAATGCATCATTGGGTATTTCGTTTAATTATTCGGCCAAATTGTAAAGGGTTTTACAAAAATTTGGTATGTCGTATTTTGTCAATGCATTGGCAATAATAATACAAATACATTTGTACACGTAAATTGTAAATCTTAACTGTAAGTGACAGCTTGTTGCAAATAAAAAGTGCCTCGTTTATAAATGTCTGTTATTATATATCTGTATAAATAATTCGGTAGCCTTTTTATTGACTAGATACAGCTATATTTTCTCTGAATTCATCTCTCTTTACATTTGAGATTTAAAGTTCTGTAGCATACCACATAAAAATACAAATCCTAAAATTCTCCGCTCCAAAGGTCCAGAATCCATAATCTTATAGAAACCGTGAACTATCATAACATCGTTAGTGTCATAAACAATACATCTCAAGTTAAACAAGGCATGACCAATTTACTGGGATGTAACAAAAATCATATATTACCGATGACAACTATAAACTTTCACTTGTCTCCATCTCCAATGTGACTGCTTTCAAAAATATGTTGTATGTATGTTTGAATTTAAAGTAGGCATAGTTTTATGTGTACTTAACCTAAAAAATCTACTAGGCTGTTTGAAATGTTGAAGTTGTGGGTATAGCAGTTGCAGTCACCTTGAACTCGAAATCTAATCAAATATTGTAATAAACTCGTTTGATGCGTGAGCTTGTGAAGATATAAAAATAAACTAATTAGTGAAATGGAAAAGGTTTAATAAATTTACAGAACATAAGTTATTAAAAACTTTCATTGATGTAATTAATGGGGATTGTATAAACAACCAGTTTGATGAAATAAACATGTCAGTCACACCTCGTTAACTCATATTACTTTGTTTCAGATGATGCATTCAAATATATCCAGAGCCACGCAGCAGAATTAACTTGTCAAGATAACTCGTATCCAGTCGCTTTCCAAACTTACGATACGCAAAACGTAAAGAGAATGGAATTGCTTAGAGTAGACGTGCTTCGATTCCCAAACCGACCAAACGTGTGCTCGATATAAAACAATTTGTGACGAACCAACGGAAAACGGTGATGATATAACAATGGGTGAACGCTATGAAGCAGGAAACAAAGGCAAAATGGCAATCGACAAGATAGCAAAGCTTCTAGTTATAATATTAATTAGTGTTAAGCATGCTGAGTGTAGTGTCACAGACGATATAGCGAAACGTATGAAGATACTCGAGAGTGTGTCCGGTAGATATTTTAGTGACGTTTATCAAAATGGTACGTTTAGGACTGGTAATGTGTTATGGGACAATATTCTGAATAAGTGCACGGCATCGCCGTCAGTGAGCTGTTTGCAAAAGAACGTGTATACTTACCTTGATGATAAAATAGGTATGAACGGTGATGTGGAAGTGACCAGTGGTATGTGCTTCAAGAAAAACAATGTGGATATTAACAAATATAGTAAGGAAGCTAATTCTATGTTCCTTACTGGCAGCAAGGATGAAGATAGAGGGAAAAGTGATGACTTTGAAGAAGACAACGAAATTGAGGATGATGAACCAGGTGAGTTTAGAATATAGCTTACTGATATTAAAGATTTAGGTTTAAAATTAAGTCGTCCAAATTTTAATGGGTTTGTGGTGTGTGGTCAATAATTTATTAACACTGACATTTTTAGTCCAACCATTAAGACTATTAATTAATTTTCAATGTCGTATAAAGCTGTTATAGGTAATAGTGAAGAATTATGTTGCATACAATCTTGAAATAATTGATTCCGAATAAGAAAATAGAGAAATAGTATTTTTGTTTAAGACACTTTCAAATATTGAAATGTTGTTAATAACATTCTGAAACAATGATTGTTCCCGAATAGTCCCTCGTAAATGTAGCTTATCGAAGATTACGATGTCGTAAAATAAATTGAGCAAAGTCAATACGTCGACACGTGCTCAAATGAAGCTTGATACAATGTTGCTGAATGGTACCAATGTATATATTTATCATATTACTTTGCAGCAGCATGGCTATTACAGGCGTAGAAATCAATGATGAATTAATAAACGTGTGATTGGAATTTCTAAGCGATTGATGTGTTTCTAAATTGTAAGCCGTTTAGAATTGAAATTATTTTGGATTCGATTAAATATCTTATTCGACATTTAGTAATAGGTAAAGAGTTTTTGGAACAAAATGTAGACAATACTATGAAAATTTAAGAGCTCATTTGACCTGCACAACCGAAGTGTGTTATAAAGGTCAAAAATAAAATTTTAGTCCTAGAAAGGTGAAGGGTGGGCGATTCAGGGCGATGTCTATATGACTTTTTCTTTGACGCTCCAGAAGAGTTACTTAGTAGCTCTTAATAGCTTTTGATAGTTAGTTTCCCATAGTTATGTCTCAAAATTGTGTTAGGCTGCATATTATATTATCATACGGTCTAATCTTACTTAAAGTGTCGACATCGACGATACAGTGGTGATAGCTACATCGTCTACATTTGAATCGTTTTACAATTCCATAAAAAAAACTTCTAGCACTAAAACAAATGAGAATCCAACAGTTCTATTATTATTTCTAAAGACTTAGAGCTATATTAGAAGCCGCCATTGAACACGCAAATAAACTCATAAGCTAAGTGTTAACATAAACAAAGGTTTCTCTAGGAAACAAACATAGTATTGAGACATCAATGACGAAGAAATCTACATTCGCGGTGAAAACGCATTTGCTTATTCAAACAATAAGCCATTCATGTCACACGATGGTACCACCAGTATATTCTGAGCTCTGGTTGTGACTAAAATGTTTGACTTATAGAGCTGGTTATAAGGTGATTAAGTTGCGTATTTTATGCGTTTCATGGAGTTTATTGGAATGAGGAACTCTAATGGCTAGTAAAGTGTAATACCTAATGAGGCGTTTAAAATTGTTTATCTTCCTGCGATGTCTAATAGAACTCTTCTATTTGTTTTGTGTTTGTTCTGAGATCTCATTTTACCATCAAATAGTTAAAATTCCGTCAGTGACTCCCAATTACTTTTGTAATATAGGAATATTTTGTCCCCTAAAGGACAAAGCTTGGTACCGATTTCAAAAATAAAAATCATCCCTACAATTTAGAATTCTTTGATATGCTAAAATTTGACAAACCTGTAACATACTCTTACAGTGTTTACATAAATAAAAGACATCACAAAAAAGCAGTTACACCTACACTTTCAAGTTTCGCATCAAATACTTTGAAGTAAACATTATGAGTAGGTGAACTTGTGTGAAGAGTCTTAAAATAGACCCAATAGTGCCGAGTCATTGCCTTGTTGTGAACTTTCTGTTTCAAGATTTTCAATTCAGTGTCAATGACATTGTAGGATGACTCAAATGACACGAGACTAGTTCCGCTTGGGCGGGTTTAATGAATTTATTAAACGCATAGTAGTTAGTACTATTTAGTTTTAATTGAAAGATAAACAGAACGATACCTATTTTGATGTCTTGACACCTGAGTCAAACATTTTTTTATTTCGACTCTTAAGATCGGTTGAATCTTGGTGTATCGGAATTCGCAAACATGGTGAATATGATCGGATGCCATGAAAAGGGTTGTGCTACCAGACAGGCAGTTTTGTTGAAAGAATTACATGTCTAAACTCTCAGTTAAGATTATGAAAAGTTAAACACTAAAACGAAGGAGAAATTACAAGTTCGCAAAATGAAGTAGTTAAAAAAGAAATGCAAAATCTAGAAAGCAACAAATATGAATGGTTCTTAGACAAATATAATGGAACAGATGTTTACAAACCAGATGAGAAAGATTCGAACTATACAAACAAGCTATTACCTGTTATAGTGCGAAGTTGATGACATGAGTGGTTATGTGTGTCGCGATACTTGCTCTGAATGTAGGCTATGGTGAGGCAGACGATGTAAATGCTGTGAACGATTGCTGACTAGAGGTCAAGGTTGGTAATGTTATGTGTCAAGATGGGGGTGGCTCTGGACAGAATTCTTAAATTGGTTGGTTTGTGTCCCTTAGTACAAATGAAAGATGATGATAATGCTTAGAATATTGAGCAAATTTGATTAAGGTCTCTTTCGGATGATATTTTTTTTAATGGGACAATCAACCAAAAACCCATCGTTGGAACTCCAGTTGAGCAAGATCAACAAAGGTAACCAACGAATACTGAAGGACTTTGGTATAGTCACTCGGAGAGAAGAATGTACTCTAAGAAGTTTGCTTGAATTTTACTTTGCACAATATGTTGAATGAATCTAGACACCTGATTTATTTTGAATGTCTCTTTGTTTTAACTATGCGAGAATTATTTAAAGCTACAACTTGTTGAACACAGTAGCCATATCGTACGAATTATCACTGTTTACCACAAAATACTCTAATTTAATTACCACATATCTGATATTTACCACTTTCATTTTTTTGCCATTGACCATCTGTGAATTAATTCATCGCAAACGTGATTTCGAAAGCATTTTGCATTCCTCAGTGAAAGCAAAATAAAGCAAGAAATATTTCTTATCAATATAACTCTTGTTACATTTGCGGTAAGGTGCAAAATTAAATGGGTTTTCCGTCAAACGTTTCTTCGTGACTGTCGGCATATTATTTGCGATCGTTACGATTCTTATTGGGTATGAAATAAGGATTACATTTGGTTGCGTAATTGCCATTGTAACATGGTTATGACGGTGGCATGTCTACCGGAGAAAAAAGTTTGCAAATGTTCTAATGTACTTTTTAACTGATACATTTTCTATGATCTAAGAGAAAACAAATGTTATATCTAGACTAAAAATCGATGTACGCATTAAGCATACGAAGAGTAAAAGTGTGATAGTAGTTGTATGACGAGATGTTTTGCTATTTAATGAGCATATTGCTCAAGGTTAGTCGTTAGATATCGCTAATGATGAAGAAAATGAGATAGTGAAACTGTTATAGTGTTATTCCAACATACCATACGCAAGCAATATGCATACTTAGTTATTGAGTCAAAGAAGTGTTTGTGCAAGCGAATTTGATAAAACTATTGAAGCTGTAGTATTGTTAAGTCAAAATCTTCATTTTTAACCCTTTGACATTACATCTACTTATAACGTTAAATTGTTGGCGAGATCTTAAAATCTGTCATTTGAAAATTTTGTCCCACAATTAATGCTGTAATCGCCTTAAAATTTTCGAATTCCCAACTATTATGCTTTTTACATTCCATAATTATGACTTACAAGTAGGTACGTACTTTCTTTTGTTAATTCTTCATAACTTATGATGACAGTTTCAAAATTTCTATCTTTTGAACCAAGGTCATCTGTCTTTGTATCCAGTTTTCTTTTGCCATCATATTTCTTTCTTATGTCAAAGCTTTTGCTTTCAGCTTTGTTATCAACTATTTTGTAATTTGTCACCATTAATGTTCGTTGAGTTATTACTTAAGCCTTTAAATACTGCGTAAGATACTTAATGCTTACGATGAATAGATTTTCTAATGCGTTTGTTGACGTCGGCTTTCAATGTTATTTTCAAAAGGTTCAATAGGTTCCATATATTATTCTGTATGATCAATAGAATTAAAATATTTTTTGTAGAAATTTCCTGTTTTGTAATTTTAGTTGCTAATTCTATGTCACAGTATTTATTTATAACTGTCTAACGAACAATAGCCGTGATATTTGATTCCTACGTCCTACTTATTTATTTATTAAAAAATACCAATTCTTTTATTGAAGACAGCTATACGTTTGGGAATGACAAACTTACCTACAGAAATGACAGCAGCAGTAACATTAATAGAACAACATCAATCTATACGTATAATGTTAATAAAAGTTGTGTTTTTCTCTGTAATATTAAAATAACCGTTTTTACTAAATGCATAATATATTATTATGAATGTTTGTATAATTATACATACATACGATTTATAACTACACCAAAGTATACCTACTTTTTAACAATTTTTGTATCGTGTCTGCACGTTTGTTAAAACTAATCTCTGAAATGACTAAACCGTATTCTACTGGACTTTTTTTTGCATAATATATAGCGGATATAATAAGGAATAACTTAGGCTACTTTTATTTTAGAAAAAGAACTTCTATTTCAGAAAATAAACTAGCTTACTTTTTTGTTAAATTTCACTCAAATAAAGTCGCGGGTACAGCTAGTCCACAATATATTCTGTAAGCTCACGATATTGGCAACAAAAGGCCATTCCGTATTGGGTCAGTGGCCCATGGAGCGTAGCACTTGTCTGCGGCTCACCACAAAGGGATAACCACTTGTCATGGTTGTCAACTTGTAACTGCTTTAAATGTTGCGGTTTTTGTATGAGTTGTGTGAGTGGTTCTAGGACTATGATTCATGACTGAAGATTTCGAGCTTCATAAATATTTAAAAAGTCATTAAGGGTGTTATAGGTATAAGGTTAATAATAAGTTCAAAATGAACCTGCTAATTGCTTAATACTATAGAATTATAACTGATTGCCAGATTGAAAACCTGAAGAGAATGGTGAGTTAAAGGTTAGATCAGAATCAAGTCATTTCTTCAAATTAGGCTATAATGAAGAACTTTTTGAACGTCGAGATTCCTAAATTATGGACAACAACCCATCGCCCACCCTTCACCGCTTCCTGTTCTATTGCTAGAGCTATGCTCAGTAGCATGACTAGGACTGTTGGTGATGAATCACAAACAAAATCTCCGTCACCGAAATCCTTTGAGAATCTTTAAACTTACACATATTCCTGTTGTTGCTCACACACATCACCAATTATCTATCTATTCACATTAATGAAACCCAAAAAAAACGACACAATTCCATATTTTCAAACGACCCAAAAAAAAAATTGCCGCATAGTCTAAGTATAGGCTATTAAAACTATCAAATCACATTACAGAAAATAATAGGTTATTAAAGCTGATTCGCACTTAGATTATGTCTAATTTGTAATGCGTGACATACGAGGCTAACGTGTTTTGTGATAGAAAACTAGCAATAGTTTCCGTAAAGTAAGTAGAAATTAATTAAGAGACCATTCATACTTAGTATATAGCGCTGATTCATTTGATGGTTGTAGCGAACGTTTTATTTGTTAATTGCCTGGCGCGTGGTCGTAAACAACGTTTAAATTATAAGAACGTATTTTATAACTAAATTAAATTGTGACTACATACAACGTTGATAAAAGCGAGAGGCATTAAATGAAACCACATATTCTGTATATCATTATAAGGCTACACAACAAAAATCAAATCAATGTAAGCAATAGTTTAGTCACAGGATATTTTTTTAGTTTTTTTTTAGTTTGAACATGCTGTATCTTCCTGATTAGGTGACTAAGTTTTATAGGCATAGTTATCTAGTTGGCTCCGGTTGGGTCCGAAACTAGTCGGGCTATCCCGATAAATACGCGTGAGTAAACCGTTATAACGTTTTAAGTATGAATCATCCTCACGAAAGTTATTATAAAAATATTGCTTACATTGATTTGATTTTTGTTGTGTAGCCTTATAATGATATACAGAATATGTAGTTTCATTTAATGCCTCTCGCTTTTATCAACGTTGTATTTTCATTTCAATTCATGATGATAGGTCATATTTAGATAGGTCTGTTTTAGTGGATAGCGACCCCGACTGCTATACCAGAGGTTCGATTCCAAACCAGGACAAATCTTTGTGTGACGATCACGATAATTGTTGTGTTAGGTTATAATTTATCTCAAATACCAGTTACCTAGTAGTTACCTATTTCTCATAACACAGGCTATTTTAGTATGCTTATTTTGCGACAGGCGTGGTTTGTATTATGAGGTATCGTTGAGGATGATATTTTCATAAGTAGTGGAATTTGTAGTTCATCTTAAATCAGTATTGAAAATTTTCTCGACACATCAATACATTTTCGTTGTCAACATCTATACTCTCTTGACATCTGCTGCCGGAACCATTTAACACTCACGCCAGTGCTTTACGCAGAAATGGCTTTAAATAAGGATTTACATGCGGCACTTCCCCTATGTTACTAATGATGGCTGCTTGCTACATAATTCAACGGTATTACGGTCGAGTTAACCACCGCACTCTACTCTTTTCTTAAACGCTACTTCCTTGATGCTTTGGACTCAATGATTTTTTGAACAGAAACACGTGTAAATTTCAAAGAGGGTGCCATTACAAAACTAATTTAAAATTGTAATAAAATCGAAAATATGGATCAATATGATTGGAATGTTGTTTAAAATGTGATCAGACAAAAACCATAACCCAAAATAGAATCTTGAACAAATCGAAACAATAACACCGCAGTCAGTCACTAACCAACAAAAAAGGGTAATCGTAATAGGACGTGAGGGAATTGATCCAATAGAAAATTCTGATCCAACGCCAGACCGACCGACATTATTAGACACGCACTAATGTACCCAGTCCTTAATCGACGATCTAACTAGAACGTGTAGTAAACCGGAAGAAAGTATCGACGATAACAATGCAAGAGAAATTAAAAAGAGAGAAAATATCGCTTTACAATATGAAGAAATAAATCACCTAGGTATAGGAAAAGGTGAGAATCGAGTAGATGGTTATGAAATCGGTTTTTCCCTTCATTGTAGTCTTGTATAATGGTACTCTCGTTTTGTAAGTGATAATGTGAACCGTTTATGCAAGTGATTCTGCGTTTCATATTCAAATGGGCATTCACATGGTTGGGCTGTCTTATTGTTTGAACGAGTTTTGTAATAAAATGATACCTTTTGATGTTTGTTACATGGTATTAGGTAATATTTAAGTAATGTTCGTGGAATTAAGAATTTATTTCGTGATTGTTTCAAACATTTAAATTTTCATGCATCGTGCAATCCTCCAAAAGTTCACTTTTGCTTGCAGCCCTCAAATTTTTCCTCTCAGTTTATGGCTACTTAAGGAGTTGCTAATATAAATCTCGGAGTATAGTCAGTTAAATCTATACTAAGAAATTCTTTATTAACATCTCTAAGTGCAGTCGTAAATGTCTTACAAAATTATCAATAACTTTAATAGGAGATCTCGGCTTGTAGACAAAATTCATTGACGAATCACTTAATTATACTAAAATGAAACTCATACAGTTGCAGTTTCATATCTGTGACAGCGCTACAGTTGGCTAGATTTTTAGATTTTATGTTTTTTTTTTTGCAAGCCTACTTACTTTACCAACAACATTGTTGCAGAAACTCCACTTGAAGAAATAACAAGCGCATTATACGACAAGAGCGTGAAATTCCTCGTGACCCATGACATGAAGCTGACACTGCCCCAAACCTTCTTCCAAGGAGCGACCCTGAGGGTGTCCCCCAGGGCACTGACGAAGACTGGTGCCCTAGTCCATATTGACCTAGAGCCACAGGCAAATAATGGCCAGGGGAGACTATTTTTCCAAAAGATAAGTAAGTAATTCGACAATTTGAAGAATTAAGTGATAAAATTGGATAATTGAGTTGTGACCCAGACACGGGCAGGCAAAGGTTAAAAATAAGAGTTAAGTAATCATATACTTTAACGTTAGCGATGAATTTATTAAATTACTGTTTAAGCCAAGATTTTTTACCATAACTATTACATGGTAATGATTTATAAAGAAAACAGGTAAATCATATAACGTTTGAAAGCCCTTAACTTTTACGTAACTGGGGAAGAAAAGAGATTGCAAATATTTTTCGCTTATGAGGCTCAGATAAAAACTAATGAAAGAAAATAAGTAACAAATAGAGAAACAAACTACAATAATCTTGGCAGAACAATGTGATTACTCATGACTAACCACAGTCTGAGAACAAAAGCTCTTTATGTATTGAATGGATTTTAAAAGCTTTTGTATTTGTACTTTTTAAGTACGTAGTTTTCCTTGTTGTGGTATTTACGCAATAAATGAAATAATAGCACAAAAACGTGAGACTTAACAATAAGGTCGTTAGATGAATACGAAATATTATAAACGTTGAATAACGTAGTTATTATGACAAAGGGCTCCAAAACGATATCAAACAACTATGAATATATTTATGTCATCAGTCCGTCTATAGACATAGGTTTACTTGGCATTTGTATGTTGGTTAGTTGTACAAATAATCCCAGATCACCAATCCCTTCAAATTACAGCTCTAATCGTCATTTGTTTTGTTCCAGAAAAATACATAAAGAAGAAACTAGTAACAGCGGCCATAGCGATAATCTTAGTCATCAAATTAATAGCATTAAAGTTCGTGTTTGTTCTGCCTCTAATAATGGGAGTAACGACAGCGAAGAAGATGTTCCTGAAACTGTTACTGTTTATATTCCCTGCGTTGAGCCACATCTTCAAGCTTTGTTCTTGGTACCACCAGAATTATCACACGACGAAGTACCATCATCATCATCATTTAATTACTCATCATCACAAGGTATGTGTACTTTGTAAATTGTAATATGGTTTCATAGTCTTATAAAAAGTTTGTAATTTGAAAGTTATTATTCCAAATAACATGAGTAATAAATAGATCGATTCAATTACAATGTAAACCGCAAAATTTTAAAATTTCGTGAACGTTTAACATTTCATGAATTAATGTAATTTCATAGTAGGTAAGTAAATCCCAAAAAAGAGAAGTAATAAATCACTCTAATCCAATTACGAAATACAATGTAGTGGTAGAATTGAGTAAAGAACGAAACGCATTGAAAAAACCTAAGTGCAAGTTTGAAACTATGAACAAATTAAACACACACGCAAAGACTACACACAAAAAACCTATCATTAGCTCGTTACTCAGTGACTTTACATGCACAAACCCAACTACCGTGTTTTATTCCCAATTCATGTTTAATTTTATCGTGACTATCATAAATCGCGTGCGGATTGTGCTTCGTTTTCGCGATAAAGACAATTATAAGTAATACAGTATTTCAGACAAACGAAAGTGCCTTTTAGTTTCTTTGTGACTGAAGAAGACATTTTTACTGCTAATACTTGCCACTTCAATTACTCTCTTACAATGTAACTTGGTTAGCGTGTAAAACTAAAGTGAAGGAAATTCGGGAATGTAGAGACACTGAAATGAGAGATAGTAAAATTGGCATCCAAATTTTTAGATAGATACCTATAGTGATACATTGGTATATGAAAACCTTGATGCATAACGAAGCTTGAGGTCATCTCAAGAGGAATTAAAGGCAGGAGAACCCGTGCCCTGTAAAAACTCTCTTTATGAAAATACTGGAAATTCTGACGAACGTAATAATTTCACCTATTACGTAAATCAAAAATATCACATTCACTAAAAATAAAAAGCACCCTAAGATATTCATATCTGTCTTAATTAACGAGTAGTAAAAGTGTAAAAACATGATTCAACAACAAACCACACTCAAATAACCAAATCTGATATTTACGACCAAGCATCTACAATTAAGTAAATAATACACAATTTAAACTTAACCGTCACATTTCTACTATAATTTGAATTGAATTACACAATATCTGTATAACACTAAAAGTCACGTAAGCCGATGATGTTACGAGCAAAACTTAACCAATTTCCACACGAACTGGACACGCAACGGAGGTCAAAGCACTCCTCGATTAGAAATGACTTGAATAATTTGAGTCACATTTAAACGAAGGCACGAATGCTTTCTTTTCGGTAATATTCGTAACAATTAAGGAATGAGAGACTACTAACGCTACAATCAAACTACACAAATTAAAAAACATTAACAAAAACGAAATGAAACTAGTTCACAAATTAATACTAGTTAAACTAGCTATAAAGTAAGTAGAGTTTTTGAGCTTTAAAAAAAACTGCTCCCTCACTAAGGAATTTAGTCCTTGTGTCGCGGGGGTTTTCACAGACGTTCAATTTACATATTATTATAGGTACACTGATTCATAACAAGCATTTTCTGATTGCACTAATTCTTGTCCTACTCCAGGATCAAACCCACGAAACATCACGCACTGTGCGGTAATTGGTGTGGTGACCTAAACCACTTGGCTATCTGTGCAGTCATTTGTACAATATGCACTATTTTTTTCAAATGTCTTACTATTTTTTTCCCCACAATAATAAATTTGATTAAAATACTACACTTTTTCGTTACTATGGCAACATCTGTAACTAACACACGCAAGCATCATAAGACTAAAGTACTATCAAAGCCATATGTATCGAGAAGATCGATTGTTTGCTATAGTATTTCCGATATTCCTGCACTGTTTCCAACACTAATGTTACTTGTACTTCAGGGTCCACACCAGCAGCCTTACGGCGGTCATCCGCACGGGTCTTCTGTGGTCGTCCGGCCTCACAGCCAGGGTCCTCCACAGAGCTACGATCACTACGACAATGACAACTGGCCATTATCCGGAGCTCCACTAGGAACTGAGTAAGAAATACCGATATTATATTCCAATGTGTGTTACGATTTCATCTTTTTTTCGTTCAAAATTAGTTTGCGACTCCACAATACAATTTAAAAAAGCAGTAAATTCAAAGGTTTATTGGTAAGGGTTAATTTGTTTTTGATTTGTGGATGGAATATGTGTGATTGTGGGTGTGTCATGGAATATACAAGCCATTGCTCCAAATATTATATATTTTTTGCAGATTCTGCTAGAATTTTCCAATCTTAGTATTCATTCATTTATCATCATTATCATTTATCATTAATTAATACTAATAAAACTGTGACCATTATGTTGTTTTCAGTTACATAATCGGAGACATCCATCGCAATGCAATCTCGAACTTCAAGCCAAATGTGAACGACGCAAACGATATCAACGCTTGGGGTCTTGGGATGCCACCAGGTAACTGTCAAGCTAAATTGAACTCTTTACAATATAACATAGAAGTCAGTTTTTTTTCTACCGTAAATTCTGTCCCATGACCAAATGTCTGTTGAATATTTACGTATCTCATTTATTCCGAATTTAAGTAACAATATTGAAACATCCTTTCGGTACCATTCAATATCTTTGACCATTTTTTTTTTTGGTAAGGCGGGGGAATCCGCGTAGACACCCACCTCCTCGGGGGAGGAAGTGGGTAGTATCAGACTCTTACTGACTAAACCTGAACCACCATACAACGTCTCCTGCGTTTGGTCGGTGCAACGCGTTGCAGTTCATCACGCACCGACCGCGGACTTACTAACATAGTGCTACCTGCGCTATGTTCGATATAACAATGTTGTATATAATTGCAGGACCATCAATGAATGTTGGTGAATACGCACCAGGTAACAATGTACTGCCGACGGTAGCAGCTTCCAGTAATGTTCCACAAAGAATGCCGGTGACGCAGACTGGGAGGTAAGGTTTTATAAAATAGTTCTATAGAAGCTGACAATCAAATTTTCCAAATTGATGCACCTCACACTACTTCAAAGCAGTTCTAGGCATCTGTCATCAAAATTTCCAATTGATATTCTCTTCACACTACCATAAAGAGTTTCTATAACAGTTAGAGAAATGCCAGTTTTTCAAAGGCTAGGTATAAAACGGTTTGATCAAAAATATTTTCATCCATCAATAGAAAGTGCTGTCTTCATTTATTACTCACATTGCATAAACATAAAGTGAAAACAGAGTATGCAAAAAAGTGAAAACTGGACATGCGATATGGTGTACTATTTTTATACGCGGAACAATACATATATTTTTTTTTACACTGTTAAGGACTAGGCGAAATAAAATTTATGGAGATTCCGGTATGGGTTGCATTTCAAACGATAATTTGACGTCTATACGGTGACACAGCTATTATAAACTATAATGACTCGAAAAAACAATTTTGTCTCGCAATTATGGTTTTTAATTTTGCCGGCTATATCTTCGTCCCGTTAATTTTGCGACGTTCAGAATATATGACTATCATAATAATATGAAAGAAAAAACGAGGGGGTTGAGAAGATTTTGGAAGAAACCGTATTTTATTAATTAGTTACATTAACTGTCAAAACGGACCGAATACTTAAAACAGTAAGATAAAGCAGTTACATGTAATACAAAGTTACCGTTTTTACGATTTAAAAGTTTTCTCACATAACAATGGAAACTCAACCGGATGTCAACTTTTATAGCCATCTTATTAAATCTTTTATAGAAGAAATATCCATTTATGACACATACCAGACGGAGAATGTTCTACTGACCCAGTTTTAAGATCAGAAGCGTGATGCATACTAAAGGCTTTTATGGAAAGCCCTCCTACGCAGAAAATAAAAGTTATAGAAAGAGAAGCACATTTGGGAAAGACAACACTTATGACAGTGTTATGATTTTCATATCTAGCGGTAGTTTTTGAAACAATCAAGATTATTATCGAAATCAAAACGTTGATATTGTTGTTAAAAGACCTATAAAAGGGCGCTCTGAATTCATTACCTTGTTACAACTATATTACTATAAATGCACGGATTAAACTATCATTCCTATGGAAAAACACCAACAAGAATCTTCATAGCTCAAATTACCCATTTCAGTCAACTTAACCTAATCATCAGGGTCGGCGCAGTCTTCTTCATTCACACGTTCCTATCTAACGTCATCTTGCAAGTAACTCTCTTTGCAGCCATATCATCTTTCACACAATCCATCCATCGTTTCTTTTGTCGTCCTCTTCCCCAAGTAATTATAGTAGGTCAACTTAACCTAATATAAACTTATTATTTTCTAGACCTGTCGGTCCTCCGAACCCGTACTATCGAAATAAGAACGCCGCACAACGCACAACGCCTAAAGATCCACTACTAGCAGAGAAAGAAGCATTGGTAAGTTTTCAATATACAATAATTGGATAATGTTTTACTCACGCGTATTTTTAAGGATAGCCCGACTTGTATCTGTCCCAAATGAAGATTTTAATGCGTGTTTGCAAATACAATGTATGAATATTTGTAATGACATTTTAACGTTTTCGGGATGCTAATATGAGAGCTAATATGCTAATTAGAGCATTGTAATATAAGCTAGTTGCAATTTGCTATAGTTAAAACATCTAGCTAGATAGCCATCGAGTTATTTTCTGCAACACATCTTTCATAATAACCACTGAGCAAATGGTTTATAATTTAAAGATTTACTTTCAATTAAAGTTAAGGCAAATGACGAAAATTATTTGTCCCTAACCTTCTTAGGAATCCTTTGAGTCACTGTGACTAATCTAAACCTATACGGAACCGACGCATCAGGTTACCTTGTTAGCATTCTAGGCCAGTTAATTTGCTACAAGTTTCAATATGTAGCGAGCTGATATTGATTAATTTTACCCATCATACACATAGGAAGCTTGAGGCGTTTATGAGAAAGATGGGTAAACGATATAAATAATTAATGTTTTGGGGTTCAATCTGTGTAAGCTTGGACTAGTCCAAGCTTACACAGATTGCATTGCATTGCTCTAGAGCAATGGAAAGTGAAAAGGGAGCATCACTTGTATCAATGGTGCCGTGACAACGGCTATAGATGATGATTATCGAATGAGGATGAACATATTATTATATTGTTGCTGTTTAGATGAATATTGAATAGAAATTTTCAAATTGATACAAACAATACGATGATAGAAAACAAACCTAATACAGCGATGGCAGGCGTGTTTAACCAGGAGTTTATCTCTATCAAAATTATCTGATGCGCAGCTGTTTTTGCGTATTTCAAATAAATAAAGGACAAAGCTAAATAGTAGATTTTAGGTATGTAAGAATTAATTCCAGTCGTTGAGATAGCGGAGAAAGTTAATGTTTTGATAAGTCAATTTATATTCAAGTTGAGTAAGATAATATGAAGTTAATGGATAGACCTTTCTCGAATTCCAAACATAGTCGTTAGGAACAAAAGTTTCTTTTGTATGACGACATATTGTAGTCAAAATATAACTTGACTAAACTCTTGGATTACATTTTGGTTTCTCTCAGATCTCATTTTTTATTTCATTTTGATTAAAATAAAAGGATAATAATATTATTATATCTTAACTACGCACGATAATATTGAAAAGTAATTTCCAGAACAAACATAAAAATATGTAAACTTTATGCCAAATGATAACTAACCCCATTTCTTCTTATTAGCCCAACGTAAATTTAAGTAGAAGAGTGAATTTTGTTTCAAGCCCTCTGAATCGTTCCAAAGACTCGTAACACTTATTTGCCACTTATCAACATTTCTATTTTCCAGATTCGAGCAGCATCATTAGCGGCTCGGGCACCGCCTTCTCCGGTCAGGGACGAAATATTAAGAGTGTCTGCGGTCAAACTGAAAGAGACAAATAGAATCAAAGCGGAGACAGAACTTGTAAAGCAGCAGCAGCAGATATTATCTGCACAGGATCCAGTGAGTTTTAATACTTTTGATGTACTCACAAAACTGTTTATGTAGTTGTTGAAACACATGGTTTGGGATAATGACATTAATGCATTAGATGAAATGGAAATATCTCTGGTATTATTTTTAGATTGGAAGGGAGGCTTTTGCCCTGCAGTGGGATACTAAACGCTCGTAATAAAATAATAATAATTCTTTTTAGATGAGGAAGACTAACGTAAGAAGTAAAAAAACATGAATTTAGAATTCCAGTCAACGGATTGACAATTTAGCCTTTGATATATAAGCAAGTTTCCAATAACAAGCGAGAAGTCATTAGACCCTCAGTTGAACATAGTTTAATAGCTTTACCTATACTTTTCAGGAAACGATAGCAGCAGAGAAATTCTACGGTAGTCTAGTGGAAACTGTTGACAGTTTGCTGAGCCAATTAGGAGCATCGGACTTCGGGTGTCGTGAGAGAGCTGTGTGTGCTTTGTATGGAGACCCATTTAAACACACACCTTATAGTAATCTCGTGTCTGGTCATCTTAGCAAGTGAGTACTTTTTGCGTCTATTGTGATAGGTGAAACTGTGCTCATTATTCAAGAGACCTAATGAGGGATACCGAAAAATAGAGCAACAACAACTCTGTGGTCTAAAATTAAAAAGAACGTGTAATAGAACAAAACTATCGGAACTTTCATAATCAGAACCTCAAAATGGAAACTCTGAATTAAGTAATAACTAAATAGGTTTAATAAAATTGAAGAGTAATCAAAACTCAACGATTTCAAATCATACACATGTAAGGAAATCAAAACGATTATCAAGACCAACAAACCGTAAAAACAAATGCATCGAGTCAGCTATATTTACCGTATTTGCTTACGAATACTCAGAATGGACCATATTCTCGAGAATGACAGTATTTCTGATATAATGAGGGTAATCCACCGCACGTGTCGTTACCATCTGTCGTTCGTCACGCACTGCGATCTCTGGTTAGATTTGAGCGTCACAAATGATTATGGGAACGCTTGCGTGATTAATGGTTCCTTGGATTTGACCTCTTCATTACCATAGTTAGTTGCACTATTACTTACGTCTTAATCGTCAATGGTTATGGCAAGTGATTCATCATTGACTTCTTTAAGATTAGACATAACAGTTTTGCTAGAATCATCATTTTGTTTGGTTTCATTATTTGTCCTATTTCTTTTCTTGCTACACATTTAACGATCTGTTAGTGTTATTTTTTCATGTGCATCGTTAACTTTCTCTGCTTATGTACGTGTATCAATAAATTCTAATGCCTAATCTTTAAATTCTCATGCATCACAACATTAACCCCATTCTTGATGATTCTCATTAATAACATCATCAAGCTGGTTGATTCCCAAATATTTTCCACGTCTATTCGTAATCCGGTTTTATTAAAACCAATAACAAATAACGTATGCATGTTAGATCTCCAAATGCATAAAAAACTTTCCCATTGACCTGAATTAAGAAATTAATTTTCATCGCCCTTAAATCTTTCGACCACTTTCTGCATCTTGTTTGTCCAAAATTAATTACTTTTTGATGTAAATTTTAGAATTAATGTTGGGAATAATTTGATGATTGTATGTCATTATAAATATCGAGCAGTGAAGGGTACGGATGAAAGACTGCGGGTGGCAGCCGGAGCTATGGTTAACCGCTTTAATGGTTGCCTAGGGCGACAAGATTACAGAGAGCAAAGTATACACATTAAAGTAAGAGTGATAAAGTGGTAGCGCCAGTGGCAGTAGAGATTGGAGATTTCCGATGTTTAGAATATACATTGGAGAGATTCAATGATAATGGTAGCGTCGATCAAAAGTCGATCTTTGGCATTAAGGTGGTAAGACGGCTGGAAGGAACTGGATGCAAGTGGCTGAAAACAGATCTCAGTGGCGTGCACTTGGAGAGGCTTATGTCCAGCTGTGAGCTGCGATTGGCTGATGATGATAATGGTGTCTTTGGTAAAACTCCATCCAGTCCTATTTTGTAATACTTTACTACCTAAATTAATGTACTCGTAGATAACGGTTTCGAGAAAAAAAAAAAGAGGTTATCTGTTAAATCTGATGAGACTGGCAGCCGTCCCCAACGCGACATGTCGCGGGTTTGATGCCCTCGCCGAACAAGAATTTGTGCGTTCCACAAATGCTTTTTCGGACATTGTGCGTGTGAATTGTATGTCTGTACAACCCCCCGCGGTTATTTTATTTAATACAGAAGTTTTTTTTAATATTATATTTTTTTAAATAGTAGTTTGTAATAGTAAAGTAAATATTTTAAGAACCACCAAACAATGCTTACAATAATTAAAATTAGGACGTAGAAGATAATATCCATTTCAAGAATATTTTTGTAGAATTTTTACTATAATCTCTCTACTTAATAATAAAAACTCAGAAAATCAAAACATAACACTTAATCTCTTTCCTGCTATGTTAGTTTATAAAAAAATACCTTACTTTAACATAAATAACATGTTTAATTACTTTTGTACGCTCTGGTTGATAGGCTTCATTATGAACATTAAGTGTTAAGAACTTTTTTGATTAATTATTTTGAGGCAAAACAGTGACGTGAAATGTAATTTATTATTAAAAGTGTTTGAGATGTAATTTATTACTAACGTACTATTCAGATTTTATACAGCTATTGCGTTCCCCGTTTGACTAATCAAACATTTTAAATGAAAACAGTTAACGTGATTTTGTTATTATTTTCTTTACAGGGACTCCAGTGAGCTTCTACCAGCGGGAGACAGCAAGATGGCACTACACTACTACAGATACGTACAAGCTGCAAGGGACGGACAAGAGCAAAAAGACTGCCTATCACTATACCCGAATTGCGACATAGACTTCAACGGCAACTGAAACCGGAATCAATTAAATTGAATTCTATTTATTCGCAGAAAATAATTGAATACGGAAACAATTGAATGCAGAAAATAATTGCAGCGAGTAATAAAATATTTCTCGCGCATAAGAGAACTGGCGTTCTAAGTTTGAAAAAATACTGACTGTTGTAAAGTTAAAGATACTTTTTACTGTTTATTTATATAAAAATGAATCAATTGATTATTTATATTTCTTTTTTATTAAAGGGGAAATTTTTGGTATTTATAAGAATAAGTGCGTAAGGGATGTACCTTAATTGTAAACAGCCAGGAGGCATTATCATAAAGACTCTTTGCTGATGGTTTTTAAATAGACAATTATACATGGTGTAAAGAAAATGTCTTTCGACAATTTTCCTCTCGATTGCTTGAGAAAAATTGTTCAATGCAAGTGCAGAATATTGAAAATAAAATTATACATTTTCATTTTACCTCGTAGAATAAAATACTAGTCTATGACATAATCAGCAAAGTCTTTACAAGGTCAAAATTATTTTAAGAGTTTTATTCAAACAATTATGAATTTGTAACTAAAAACTTGTGACTAATAATTAGGTACTTAAGCAGCCATGTTTTCTACTGTACCTTAGAATATTTCCATAGAACGATAAATAGGAATGTTTATTTAAGCCTAGTTTTCCTACATTTTGCATTTACTATGAAGTAATGACAGCTACGTCCAAAACATAGTTTTAGTAGCAAAACTTATTTATTCTTACATTTTAAGTATTTATTTTTTATTTGAAGACTGACTTTGATTCGATTCATATGAGCTTCTTAAGTATAAATATTTTTTTTCAAGCAACCCAGCATCTTCCAGTTGTTCCTTTTATCCCAACTAAGATATTATTATAGCCCTTAGGATATATAAAACATCTGTGGGTAACCTAAAACTAACCTTTTTGTAATGGTCCTTCAATTCGATCCCAAATTCTCTGGGTGATTAAAATATTTTTACCAAAAAAATGTTTTCAAAAGTAAAACTATTGCATTATTTAAAAAAAACATTGTACATTATTTTATTTCTCAATTTAATTTATTCTAATAGAAAACTTTCTCTCTATGAGTCACTCGAAGTCAGTCAGAGGAATGCTAATTAAATTAATTTATTTCTTTAGTTTTAGTACCACCAAGTCACTAGGACAATAGTATTTATTTATTTAACATAGTAATAAAATTGCTCAATAAAATAAATTAACATTGCTCAATAAATTAACACGGCTAGTGTAATGATTGTTGTAGATATTTATGTATTCTGGTTAAATATAATACCTAATTTAATAATGTAATTGTTTTCTTTTATGTAATGTAAGTTTTTTTTTTTTCCTTAAGTAAGCATACCATAAACTAAGTTATGATATCTCTATACTCTCTACCACATAATTATAACTGCACTCCAACTGCAAGTTGCAGTCCGGAGGCAGTTTAAAAGCAGATGACTGCAATAGAATATCAAACCAACCATCTGTCTAGAGCCTATTCGCTACGGAAATGAGTTATTATGGAGGATCAGACTGTGTACGCAAAACAACCGTGCAGTTCTATTGCATTCGTGTCAACGGCATTCTAACTGCATCCAAACTGCAAGGAGTTGGATTGCAGTTAAAATGCGGTCCGTCTGTCTGGAGCCTATGATTGTGGCCATCATTGAAATTTATCAACTCTCTCAACATTTTAGCACGCTTCTGCAGTGTCAAACGTCCTGCTCAAAGGCTTATCAAACAATCACAGAAATCAAGAAACAATAATTTTATGAACGAACATTTTTATTGTCAACAACAATTTACGTAATCAATTTTTCTTTTATAATTTCTCTTTTGCCTTCCTATTTTCACCTCCTTCCTCATTATTCCCTCTTATCTATCCTGATGGAGGCTGCCGTAGCTTTCAGCAGCATATCGACTTTGAACCTCAACTCGTTGACATCGGCCGTGATCCGGTACTTTCTGATAAAGTGAGCGAGAGTCACTTTCATTGATATCATCGCGTAAGTTTTACCTGTGAAAGATTAAATAGTTGGTAAGTTGGTAAAGTAATATGAACGTTCTCTTTTAGTTGTGGCTAAGAAAATTTTGTAGTTATTGCGCCGACCCCAGGTGAAATGGGATAAAGGCAGGAAGATGATGATGCAGGCAAATAATTATGCTGTCGTGTTGGTCTTGCGGTTCTATGTAATTATGGATTTGTGAGCTAACGTGTTGATTAATGCTTTAACCTTCCCTACATGACATGTGAAAAGGTCTGTGCCTATGCCTGTGTGTGGGAGTTGCTAGAGTCTAATACCATTAAAAACCCGATAAGACCGCAATTTTATTGTACCCTTACTGTATTATATAATTTAATTTTTACAGCTGTAACTACGGTGTACAAGAAAGAGTATTCTATCTAACTAAAGTTATTACCAATACAAGATCGTTTTCCTAGACTGAAGCCGTAGAATGCGCTGTTGCCGAGCGCGGCGACAGCCGGGTCGAGCCACCGCTCCGGTCTGAAGGCCTCAAAGTCTTCGCCCCATAGAAGGTTCTTGTGTGTTCCCAGGGGAAGGATCACGCACTGGCTGCCAGCTCTCATTGTGTAGTTTCCTGAATATATGAAAATATGAGTTATTTAATATATTAAACAAATTTAAAGAACTAAAGGTGGGTAAAAAGGGAGCAGAAGACCAGTACAACGCTATAGTCACCTGAATACAGAAAAGTTGCAAAAATTTAAAAAGAAAAAGCTAACAAACGTAGGAACAAGCTACCTAGTTAGATCATAGTATGGATTCAATAAACAAACGATTGGGAGAAGAAATAGGTTCATTCGAATTTAGAGCATTAGACAAAGAAGGGAAAAGGAATATTTTAAGAAATTTAAAAAACATTTATAACACTTATTTAGTCAAAAGAGCACTGGAAAAGCAATTATCGTTAATCGTTTTACAAGACGAGATAACTAGGAAAAGACCCACCTTTCAAAACCTAGTCTTAACTTTTGAAAAGTGTACCCAACCCACAAACCTGGACACAGAAGTCTATGAAAATCCTATCCGAAAAGACTCACACTTGATTCTTGTTCTACTTATCATCTACAAAGTTTTCTACAACTTACTGAGTTTAACATCCCTGTCGACGTGCCTTAGTAACGCGGGTCCTGTGGGATAGACCCGAAGCGTTTCCTTTATCACAGCTTCTGTGTAGACTAGCCTCTTGATGTCATCCTTCTCAACATCTCTATCAGGACCTAGGACTTCTATCATCCTGAAAATATTGGTTCACATTTAAAACTACGCAAAATGCAGATTTTATTTAAAGTTGTTATTAAGTATATCAGTTGGTAGGTAATGCTATTAAGATTAACATTAAATACGGAACCATAGCAGAAGGAAAACATAAATTAAGTGTAGTCCACTTCGTATGAAAACTTTTTTATCAAATGCTTCCGATATAACCCCAGATTCTTTGCTTACTTTAACTTTTTATTACACCTAATTATTTAAGACTCTCTCTCTCTCTCTCATTACCCAAAAGTGTGGTGCAAATTTTATCTTACAAATAAACATCTCTATATCATATTCTCTTAACTATATCTTTGAAGGGTTTTTTCCAAATACTCACTCTTCATACATCTTCTGCTGTATTTCAGGGTAAGCCCCAATGGCCACAAAGACGACCGTCATTAAGTTAGAAGTAGTATCAAATCCTGCGACTATAGCTGTGTCTACTTCTTCTTTAATCTCCTTCTCAGTAAGAGTGTCATCATTCTTCAGTTCCATCAGCAGACTCATTAGTGGTTTGCATCTTGTACCTGCAAAATGTATGTATATCTTCACTAACAAACCAAAAAATTATTACCTCTTACGAAACAATATTAAATTTAACTGTAATATAAAACGTAAATAATTTACTGAAATATATTTGAAGTGGAACAATAGATCTTTAAAAAAGTGCTGTCCAACCTATTTTATGGCTCTCAGACATTTTTTTACAAGTTAAGTTTTTTCAATTTTAACATATTATTATATGCACATACCTGTGACAGTATATTCAGGTGTCCTTTTTTCTTTCGCAGCATTTTTCATTTCCTCTTTTTTGCCTTCAATAACCTTGGAAATAAATGAAGCTATTAATAAGTGTTCATTAAGTAAAATTATTCAATGCGTAGTTTCCAAAACGTTTGATGATCATTTGCATATAATTGTCGCTAGAGATTATTTGATTGAGAAACACCGAATTGTCTATGTTGGTATTTCCATTTTGACAATAAATAAAAAAAAAAGATTTTTTGCTTAAAGTTCTCGTTACTGAACCAATTATTATTATGGTTTTGAAAACGGAACTAATGTATCTAGATTAGATATTTACGAAAAAAAAACATTTTTGGACATACAGTGAAACTTAGAACGTTTGATCTATAATACTAACCTGATTAGCCATATTATCCAGAATCTTTATCAGTTTATCTTTCTTCTTCTTCAGCCCGCTGAGCTTAAATATCAAGTCACTTTGCAGCCAAATATTCTGGAACCTAAGTATCACCAAGTTCATAATCTGGTCTGATGATTCCATGTATTTTCGTGCAAATTCTTTCACTTTAGAATCGCTTATTCCGAATCCGGTTCCTTTGAACAAAGTAGTGATGATTTCAGTCATTGTCGAAGTGATTGTTTCTATTATTAAGAATTTAAAGTAGAGCTTGATTTGATTGACCAATGCGTCAATAGGCCACAAATGTAATAAAGAAAATAAGAGTAGATGAAAACAGACAAATAACAAAATGTTTAGAGAAAATATAGAAGGAAAAACATATCAGCAAGTAGAAAATGAGGATAACCAAGAAGAATATATTTAGACAAAATAAAGGAATGGACAATAGTGGAAGCTGCAGGGAGGTCAAAGAACTAGCATTAGATAGGAAGAAAAAGAGGTTAGCTACAGCGACTTGTGTTATTATACTAGTCGCTGTAGGCACTATTGTGCCTAGCACTTAAAATGTGTGTAAATATAGTAAAAAAAACTATAATTATACTCTACTTACTACTAAAAGTCTGGAACGCGATAAGCCTGAGATACGTGGAGTGGTCGAAGGGCCCCTTCCCGGCATACTCTGCGACCTCATCGTTCATCTGCCTGGACATGTGGTTGAAGATGCCGAGGAACCCGTGTATCACTGATACTGTGAAGGCTGGGTTCAGGAGCTTGCGATGTCGCTGCCATTGTGCTCCTGGAAGAAACAACACAATATATTCTTCAATAACATTCCTATAGCGTCATCCAGTCTCAAATTAAGTTTGCGAGAGTAATTTGTGTTTTAAGTACTAGACAACTGGTACGTATACTTATCAGTTGTCCATAAATAATGTAAATAAATTGCACCCAGGCACATAACAAATTTTCACACAATCATTTTTCCTGGGTGGGAATCGAACCCACGACCTCTGGTATAGCAATCAGGACCACTAACCACTAGACCAACAGGCCAGTCAAACAAAGTTAGAGGTTTCGGCTACCAAAGGGTAAATTCTAAAACTTTGCAAATTCAAGAATTTCGTAGCATGATTTGATAAAAAACAATGTTTTTATTACTCTCTGAAACACACTTCGGGAGCTAAGGACTAGAATAAATTTCAAATTATTGCCAGTAATTCTATAATCCTTAGTAATGAAAAACCTTTAATACTCTTACCAAGTAAACTGAGTACCTATTTATATTATGTTATGGTATACATTTCCGTAATTCGTAGTGGCTAGACAGATCTTAGTGGAGTGCACTTGGAGAGGCGTATGTCCAGCTGCAGTTGACGGCGATAGGCTGATGATGCTGATGTAGTGGCTAGACTAACATCTAGTATATTGAAATGTTATGTTATACATTTTGGTTTATTTGTAACTGTTGATATTATTTTGTTAAATTTATAGTTTATAAGTGTACCTATAATATTTTTACTCAAATATTTGTACGCCGGAAACGGCAGAATATTATGGAACAAAATTTTCTGTAACAACTTTCCTGTACCATATTCCTACAAATAAAGATATTCTATTCTATTCTTCTATTCTATTCTAGGATTGCTTACCTGAGGATGTCAGAAGACCTTCGCCGAGCCATGCTTTGACATAATCGTAGATGAAATGTTTCTGCATACAAGCGTTAGCCGCCGTCAATGCATCATCTGGATCCGTTATCACTAACAAAAATATCATATTTAAATAAAATTAAACCGTATTACAAAGTCAATAAAGTTGATTTTGGAATAATCAATTTACTTACAGTAATATAAGTCGGGTCCAATATGCGCTATAATAACACCTCCTTTTTCCACGCATTCTTTGGACATATCATTAAGAATATGCCATATTTCTGTTGAAAAAAAGGTTAATCAGATTCTGATAAATACAATTAACTATCATTGTAAGCTGCATCTATCGAAACAGACTGAATCAAGTATGTTTTTCGTCTGTCGCAAATACTATTCAATAACTTATTTCACTTATAGGGCATAATTATTAAGTTTATCTATTTTCTCAGCTCATCACATTATCAATTCTACTCAATATGTATATTATACAACTAATTGATATTACTCTCAGTATCTCCAATGGTCTTCAGTGAATGTCCAATGATCGGCAGTCCACCAGATAGGGCTGGTGGCAATGGATGAGCAGTGCCTTTCTTGCCATAAGCTCTCCAGGCCAAAGCCACACATGCGCACCAGATCACACACAACAGTAACACACTGATCATGGTTAAAAACTGACTGTTTAACTATAAAATATTACCATTTTAAATCAGTAACACAGCCTTGAAATTTGATAGAGAATTTTCTAAATTACGTCATTAAATATGAATATTTTTGACGCATCTGTAATGTTTTTACCTAGTGTTTTTATATTAGCATTTGTGCAACTGAAAATTCTCATTTCTTAATTTTATTGTTGCAATATTTTCAAATAGTCTTACCAACCTGTAAATGTTCCTTTACAAGTCAAAGGCTTTACTTAGCATATAGGCAAGGAGTAAGCATTTATATTACAACGCAACGATTTCAGAATCCTTTATTTCAGTATACTTTTTTTCATCGTTAATCAGTGGGTGTCATACATGACATACATTAATACGTCTGAGACCTCATATTATATTTATTTCTCTTTTAAATATTAATAGCTGAAGGGTTCAAGATAAAATGGATATTGAGTATTAGACTCATTTTCCAAAACGCTAATTTACTTGAAACTCAGCAAGAACGGGAACATTATTTCTTGAGTTTTAGCTTATTCAAAGAATATATTTTCTTCAAATTATTTAAACACTGAAAATCTGTGCGTTGACGTCATTCAGAGAAATCTTTCGCTTTAACAGCTCTGTGTTGATTCCGCTTCCAAAGTTTGTAGCAAAGCCTGAGTATTTTGTAAACATTGTCGTGATAGCAACTCTTGTGTAGACATTACGTCAGCAGTTTACCTAGTCATAAGGAGCAATCGAAAAAATGCATTACCGTTTTGTATCCGTTATAGCTGTAACTATTAACCTGGTAAGAAATTATTTATAATTACGCTTTCCCGAACCCTAGTAATATATAACAGTTCAGTGACAAATGATCCCAAAAACGTGTGATTTCATGAAGTCCATTTGAATATTGAAAGCATACCTTTTGGATTTCTTTATAGACTTGAATCAAATCGGTATTAAGTTTCTGTTTTAGGAAATCAATGTCCAAATAGTGAAATCTGGTAACGTGTCTCCCGAACCAAGTATTTTATTGTCTTGGTCTTATTCATCATTGGACATTCAATATAATGTGCATTCGAAATAACTGTCCAGAAAAAAAATCTACAATTAATAAAATTGATCATCGTTAAATATTTCAAATCTATCAGAAATCGTCGCGTGTCCCTTCCACCGTCAAACAGGTGTTCCTAATCAGGTGCCAGTCATTGTGCCAATACTTGGCATTCGGTGACACTTTTCCCTGTTGAATATAAACAGTAGCCGCTGAATGCTAAGTAGCTATCACAAGTATTTCTCTTATTATATATTCAAGAGTTATACCGCCTTGATACACATTAATAGAAATTGTAGGCGTACGAATTTCATTTTTAAGGGATTGTGGCACCATTTGCACTTCCTGTCCAAGTTTTGAGGATTGTGTACCTTGTGTTCATTGACTAGGGTTTATTATTAACCGTCTTTTCGAAAAGGGACCCAGCACATTGGAATAATAAAAAAAAATATTCTTCTAATGTTCAGAGTGCTAAAGAATTACTGAATAAATTTGAATTGACGTTTTTTTACTTTTCAGATGCTACACAGCTCTCTCATTCAGGCTTCAAATAAACTCTCCAACAGGTATGCAACCGGCAATGTCTTCAACCTTCTGCTAGGATTATACAAAGTAAATCCACTGAGAACCTCGCAGGTATATAGGTCTTTTTCTGAAGGCGTTTTATCGGGCCACCCCGACAGAAAGAAAGTAGACGGTATGCAGTTTGAATCAAATGAAAATAACAAGAAGAAATTGAAATTAAACTTAAAAGAAATAGAAAAAGTTATACATTTGAAGCACAAGAAAGCTCGCAGGGTGATTGGAAAACCAGAATACGACATTGAAGACGTTGATATTGAAAACTTTAACGTCGATATTTTGGTAAACGATAGTTATTCAAAAGAGAAAATCGAGAAAAAACTCGACACTGACGCCGATGATTTCAGCAGTTATTTTGCACACATAGGTAGTGACGAAAATAATGATGACGTACAAGTCAATAAACTATTACCTGCGAGTGATACTACATTAGAAATTCCGAGGATAAGTGAAAATTTCAAGTTGAAAAACGAAGACTCCATTGACTTCACTGATAAAACTAAAGCAATAGATAAAATACCCTCGTATGTAGATGTCCCTAATGATATTCAAGGCGGGATAGTAATGACTGACAAATTCGATACAGCGGACGTGATTGTAATATAAAGCTTTAAGGTTTAAATAAACAACTCTCGATCGAATGTGAAACTTACTTTATACTGAATTTTATTTACAACAATAAATAAATAAATAATAAATTAATTAAACAATAATTTAGTCAGAGGTCCGTAGTGTTAAAGCTATTTGTTTCATTGTCTATATTTGTGCGGAGTAGGCCATTTGGTGGGCGTCTTCGAAGGTCCTGGCCTGGTAGGGGCCGTGGGCATCCCAGCCTGGGGCGTGGTGGTCCACGTGGTGCTCAACGTGGTGCTGTGGGTAGTGGATGACTTCGTAGTTCACGACCTTGGGTTTCGTGAATTTGAAGATAACCATGGCACCTGTTGGTAAAAGGTAATTTGTGATTTAGTTTTTGTTATTTTCCCAAATATCTAGGAAGGTTATACAATTTGTAGGCTTTAAATCTTAGGCTATGTTCAAACACCATTGTTATAGTTTTAAGACACAGTTTTAGTCTTAAATAGTTTAGTTTTACCAATATTACTTGTCCAAAGTATTTGCAAAATCTTTATAATGTAACTGTAGGCAAATTTAATTTGTCGGAATCGTACCAGATAGAACAAGGGAGATAAGACCCAGGGTTAGGGCCTTCCAGGTCTTGAGAGCGATGAGAGCGAGCGCCAGCGGGACGAGCACTGAAGCCTTGAACTTCAGACCGAGGAGGAAGGGAAGCAGGACTTTCTTGATGAAACCGTGCTCTGAAAAATAAAGGCATTAATACATTTCGAACTTAATCGTCAAAATCATCAAATTTGATTGAGGTTTATCAATCCACTAACTGCTCTTGATTCTCAAGGGCTTGGGGAGCTTGATCTTCTTCTTCCTGCCTTCGAAGACCTGGCCGTCCTCTTCACCGTCCAAAGGCATCTCCAGCTCAGAAGGCAGGTCGGTGAGCAGCGACCTAGGCACATACTCCGAAGCAGCACTGTTCGTAATTTCCTCAGGAACTTTCACTTTGAGCGTGTGGGTCTGCAAGAAGCGGTCTACTCTATCCACGAGCTGATAAGCAGGGTCCTTTGCCATCCTAGGGTCAGCATCGATATCATCTTCCAAGGTCGCAGTCTTGACAATGGAGAGGTCATCCGTGATCTTGATCTCGTCATTGTTAGCCACTTGCGAAATCCACTGCAGGGTCCTCGGTTTCACACATTCCACCGAATATTGACTCAAACATTCGTTATAAATGTTTTTTACTAGTTTAGATGCTGTATAGGAGTTTGCACTGGCGACAGCCGCGAGGGTTAGAAGCACTAATAGTTTAGCCATGATGCACTTTTCACTTTTCGTTTTTTTTTAATTATTTGACGGCAGACGACTTACTGCCGTCCGATGAACGATCACAATGTATGCCAGGGTACTCCTGGGCTTGGTTTATATACGAGCATTAATACGTGACGTGTTATCAGAATGCGCAATGGTACTATCTTCGGCGATACTTACGTTTGTAAGCTTGTGGTACGGTGTGCTTGTGTGTGTGAGGAGACATTGTATTGGAAAACTATCACTTTGTAGCCTGGGCCGTCCGGCTCCTTGCACTTGGAATTTGCGAAGGGAAATCGAAAGAAAATTAGATGCTTATGCCATAAGCATTAAGCAACCAATTACGGTTCTTGGAAAACTCAATTGAATTTCCACAAATTGATCATTAGTTCACGAAAAATCATTGGCGATTGAAAACAACGAATATTGTTTAGAGCGTTTTTTAAATATTTAGAAGTTTTTAGGCTTTTGTGACTTAATTTTTAGACATAATATTAAGTTTTGAAAATTTAATTGGGCTAAAGTCAAGTATTTGTCAAGTTTACTATTTAATTTCTGCAGTATTCCCAGGTATCCATTTACTCCTATTTCGACCAAGCATGTGTCTACTTAAGGCTGAAATTACTAGTACTTTCATTTATACATTCTTTGCCAAATTACGACATTTATTGTACCTCAACCTGTATTGCGGTCTATAGTATTATTTCATTTTAAGCTCTTCTTGCCCAAACAGACCATTTGACTATCTTGGTATTGTCGTATGTACAGTGTTATAGTTTATTTATTCTACACACGGAACTCATGATGAGATGGAAAGTGGCAAAAGACACTTGACTTGATTTAAATTTCTAATTATTTGTAACTTAATTTTGCCTTTTTTTGGTCCCTTATGGCTAGGTATCAAGGTACCTTCAATTCACCTTATTAAATAATAAAATATTTTAGACTAAAACTAAGAATCAAACCTATTACAATGGTATCTAAACATAGCCTAAGATTTAAAGCCTTGGCGAAACGGACAGAATTAGCTTGACTCTTTTAACAAAAACGGAAACTATATAGCCCTGGTCAGAGAGAAATGCAAAAAGGCAGCAGGCCTTCAGACAGGCAGCATTCAGAGAGACAGAAAAGGGTTAGAAAAAAAGTTTTCTAAAGAAATAAGAAAAAAAAATGGAAATTAATCTAGTTACTTATGTAACATTGAAGTGAGCAAATTATTCTCCTGTAATAGTTACCTGGATCTTAGATACAAACGATTGTAACTCATTCTGTAATGCGTCTATAACGATTCTGTGAACGTAGAGTCATAAATTATTGTTCTTGGTTACACTTCGCAAGATGTATAGGCTGATAATTATTGCCATTCATAGACCATTTGCTGCTTGCTTGAACAGCTAATTATGCTTTAAATGCATTGGTAACTGAAAACGTATTGTAAAGATATTTTGCATTAAAAGCTCAAGAAATAGCAGTAGTAGCTAGTACTAACCTGTTTTGAAAAAAAAAAATAAGTATGTAGACATATAAATTATGTTATCTTTAGAAATTTATACAATACCAATTAGTTCAAAAAAGTAAAATTTAAAATCGAAGTGAAACTGAAATCTCCATGTCTTTGTGACTGTATTCTCGGCTACACCAGAAACAGACGTGTGGTTTGATGGAAACATATTTTTTCTATCAGATTTGCACAAATATCAGTATGCATTTAACAACCTAATAATCAATCCTTGGCCTTTGACTAACTAAGGTTAAGGTAGTTAAAATACGAAAATCAAGTAAACAAGCAAGCAATAAAAGAAAGTGAAGCACCGATAATCAGACACCAAGAGATTACGTAACAGGCTACGTTTCAAATTATTTTTAATTCTAGTCGTACGGTCAAGTGAAAGATGTTGGTGCAAAACGGATGCATGCCGACGTGCGCTGAACACCAATGGTTGCGCGCGTTACCATCCGGCCGACTTGAAATATGAACAGCTGATTTTAGATAAGTGTTACGTCAATTTGGGTTGACGTTTGTCGTTGTTGAAGCAGTTCCGTGTGGATTTGGGTCAGTGGAGGTTCTTTGATCGTACTTTGTATCCTGGGAATCCTTTTGGTAGAATTTTCACATATCGATGTTAAAGAGTTAGTTTCATCACTAACCCACAATGGCATAACAACCCTCCCTCTCCGCATCAGTGCAATGTAGAATATATTCCACTCTTGTTACATACCACTTCGTATTGTAGCTTTCAAATCCACTAAAGGCTTTATGCAAAATCTTCTAAGTATCAAACACACATGACTCGAAATTTTCTGAATTTCTTTTTGAGAGATGTTCTTTAAGGAGCTTCTACTTATAGTTAAAACTTAAATCAAAATAAGTACAAACAATTTTGTATCTACTCCAACTTAAAAAATACTTCTCCGGTCAATTCTCAGGCCTCTTCCCCATACTATTAAACATTCAAAAGTAATTTATGCAAATTGGGCTACTCAGTAGCACCT
The DNA here is from genome assembly GCA_941860345.1 of Chrysodeixis includens. NCBI lineage: Eukaryota > Metazoa > Arthropoda > Insecta > Lepidoptera > Noctuidae > Chrysodeixis > Chrysodeixis includens. Next base: position 9,103,850 of record OW796115.1, read on the forward strand.
TTTAAACGAGAAGATGACACTGACCGTGGAAAGCACCCTCATTCGCCAAACTACTATGAATACAAACTTTTTGCGACACAACCTTCGTGAACGACCCTTTTCCGCACAATTTACTACCGAGCGTAGTAGGGTCATAGACGTTCACGAGCCTTCACTATAAATAAATCAAACGCATTAGTTTATGTGTGTCTGTAGGTGTTTTTCAATCAGGATGCTTCATCGACTGCTAAGTCCAAGGGTCTTTACACAGACGCAGGCCACACGTTGCTTTTTGCTAGTAAAGTTAATAGGTAACACGGAAGGAAGAAAGAGACAATTTGAATAAATAAACTGCATGATGGTAACCATTGATAAAGAAGTTATTCTGATGTACGGTAGAATAAAACCTGTACCTTCTTACAAAGAATCTTCCTTTGTCATTCAATCAATCAGATTATTGTCTAGAACTTGGCCTGTTAAACAGATTTTGGCGTCTCTTTTAACGATTTCCCTCTCTATAATTGAAATAACAAGAACGGATAATGAACACATTCCAGTACTGCAATTAAGCCAAATATTATTTAATGAAAATGAGACACATTGTTATGTATGGACTGTAAAATTGCCGCCTAAATCTGGAAGACTCCATAGCTCTTCACACTTTCATTGCAGTGCACTTGGTTGTACGGGTGGCGCTACGTCTGCATATAAATGGCCAATTAAGATTGAACTATGGTCTAGTGTAATGTTCGAAACATGATTAATTTGTTTGTAGGTCGTAATTAAATTGTTGAATGAAGTACAAGTGTAAATAATTGTGTACTTTATTTTTAGCTTTAGAAAATTGATGCAATTCAGGCAGAATATCATTTAAAATATAATTATACCTATTTAGATGAATATAAAAATGACGAAGACTTTTCAGTTCACTTATCGGTATTACCTTGTTCTGAAAAGAGGAAAAGCCGCATAAGACAAGACGTAGCGCTTATTGCAAGCCGCTTGTACCTGTCCTATTGCTGAAAAAACAAGAGAGGAGTAAAAATGCCTCTTCGCATATAGAGAAGTCACCACATTTGCTTTGCCGTAGGTTTGTGACACGATGTGGTATTTTATATTCAAGAATCCCTTAATATCCCAAAAAAGGCTTCAGTAGCCTCCTTCGTAAAGGATTTTCAGATATAACAGAATTGAATCACAAATGCCACAATTTTCAGAAATAGCTAAATGGCATACCAAAATTGCTTTCATCAGAGAACCTACGCTCTTAACGCCACAAAACGAAAAGCGTTCTATAAAACCACTAGAAATATATTAACCTAAAATAGTTAAAAATAGAATTAGAAATTAAAGGACGCATACACATAAGTTTAATTGATATAAGTTTGTAGGCGTCAAACTATCGCTTTGTTAATATTCAGACGGCGAGTGAAGCGAAATCGGCCTGAATAGCTGCCGTGGTGTCGAACCACTAATCAATAGCGGATTTTAATATGATTACCTTGTATTACGATGGGTGTGGTGCAAGGACGTGATGGTACATACATTACTTGTGTATAGTCTATAGTATATTAAGTAAACCAATTGTTCTTGTTAGTTAATAGAATGAAGGCATTTTGTATGGAAAATGTTGAACTGCTGTCTTACAACTGCCTACTACGTAATTCAAGGAGATAGGTAGTAGCTAATCTGAGAATTCTTGCCTGGTATATTATCTACATGTTATAGGTTTTAATTGGGTTGCTCGGCAAAGCGTTAAATCATACTTAGCCATTCTTAAAGTTGCACTGCAGCATTTCCGCCTATACATTTCCCATCAAGGCCCAATTTTTTTTCATGTTGTTTGTTTTTCATCTCAAGTTTTATCTTTTTTTTAATCATCTGACTTCGCATTGTCTATTTGAGGACTAAACCTAATTTTAAATAATTATGTTTTTCAAGAAGAACAAATTAAAAGGTTAGCGCCATCTATGGCAATTTCATGAGACTAAAAAGTGTTGAGGATAAATCAATATTACGAAAAAATGTCTGGCGGACTTTTAAAATAAACGCTACAGAACAGTATATGATTCCAAATTATTATAAAAAGAAATCGATAAACCTTTAAACATTTCGAGAGGAGTTTCTAAACGGATATCTTTAATCTATGGCAACAATATGTCGGCCAGAGATGTCGGCTGACAGAGAATGTCAATCACTGACGCACGTCATTGTACTTTTATCGAAATTGAACTCGAGAAAACAGAATATTCTTGGAGTTTCTACAAGATTCATAATAACGATGCTTAGACTATGATACATTCATAACATAAAGCATTACTTTAGTGTTACTTCTGTGTTAATGGACGTTAATTTGTGAGTTCCAAATGATGGCAAATAATCGTATACCTTCGGGTCCCAATACGCCTGGGAGCCAACAGACCCCTACACAACAGGGTATAAAGATATTTATACAGAGGGACTACTCTGAGGGCACCGCGGTGAAGTTCCAGACACGATTTCCGCCAGAACTCGAAGATCGGGTGAGTGAAAGTTCGTTGTTTATGTGATGCCTTGAGACTCGAGAAATGGGCGCGTTCGATATCTACCAAGTTTGACGCTTAAGAAATGATGTCAACGCGTATTTATCCTTGTTTAGTCCGTCCTTTAGGATGTAAGACGTCTTTAAAAGTTAGTCATGTTGAATCTTATAGAATTTTTGTATTAAAAAGAAATTATTGTTGTAATTTTTGACTGTCAAGTCTTAGATGTTGTTTATAACTTAAGAATAATCTCTAGTCTGACTAATTTATCCCAAAAGTGTGTCAACAGTCTAATTTCTTAGCTTTTTTGTGTCATGTCCTTGAAAGATACACTTAATTTTCTTTACTAGATTATAATTGATTGATCACAATCAGCCATTACACTGCACTAATCATTTCAATTTTGAAATGCTGAAAAAAAAATAGTGGCCTATAGTCCAAAAAGGATAGCTAACAAAGTTTGCTTGCCAAATTTTGCAAGCATAGATAAGTAGTGTTTATAATCTATCCTTTTACTGCTCAATACTTATTTAGGTCACAGTTATCAGCCAATAAACCTATATTTACTCAGCTGCAATAAATGTTAGTACATGCTGACCTGTTTGTTAACAATAACAAGGGATAATCTTAAATACCTGTTGATTGAACTAACCTTATTAAATTTCTCAAGTTTGTAACTGTAATCCTGTAGTTTTAAACTATTTGTTTAGTAATATTAAAAATACTGGTATGTTATCCCATAACTAGGTGAAAGTATGTATCTGTAGAGTAAAAAAAACAATGATCAATAGTCACCATGCTTTCTCAAGTGTTTTATCAAATTGTTATTATAAGTAATGCTAGACTAAAGATAGTAATAGTACATAGATATTACATTTGCATTTATAATACTAATGTCTACTTTATTTTTCATTTATTTTGTCATGGTTTTATTGGCTTTCTACAATTTTGTTCCAGTATATTAAAATTTAGATGCCTAAATTTTGATCTCAATAAAATCACTACTGAAATGTTTTTGACATTCCGTCTAAGTCTGCTTAGTCATTTTTCATGTTGTAAGCTACAAGAATGGATAAAGTAAGGAATAAGTTTATAAGGGAAAGTTTGAAAGTAGCACCTGTTACAATGAAAGAATATTGTCTGTTTTGGTATGGACATGTAAGAAGAAGGGATGCGAGTCATGTGACTAAGAGAGTGATGAGTATGAATTTTGATGGATGGAGAGGAAGGGGAAGGCCAAAGAAAAGATGGATAAATTGTATAAAAAACGATATGAATAAAAAAGGAGTAAATGATAGTGTGACATCTGATAGGGGAGAATAGAAGTGGAAAACATGTTGCACCGACCACAAGTAAAATGGGACAAGGGCAAGAATAAGATGATGATTGGGATCTGCTTCCAGTTACCTCACTGCTACTGTCACTTATATGTACCTATGAACAATTTGATCAATCTTTAATACAATAACAACTAAACAATAGGCATGCCGATTATGAAATGCCAATGTAAATACTAGAATCATGAATCATAATATTTGTGTATTAACTTTATTTCATGTTCAACTCGAGTCGAAAGTTCATTGTGTATAAGGTAACACATTGTGAGGCTGTCATTTTTAGGTAATATTATACACCTAGTAAAGGAATTTCTGACGTTTCTTATATTGGTGTTTTAAGATTAACATTGGTTTCCGCTATATATATCTATACTACATAAGCTAACTTAGCTGATATTTTGTAGGTTGATAACTGTTTGTTCAATAATTACAATATTAAAAAGAACTAAACAATAGTACATTTATGTTAAAACTAAACTTAAATACTACTTAATATAGTAATTTGACATTTACAAAGCAACAAATGATTTTTAATACAGCATGGAAGCTTTTAAAACACACCTGGCACAGTAAAAGTATCATAACTGTCAATAAATCTAAGTTATAAGTTAACAAAGTAAAGTCCATATAACTTAACAACCCTGTTAAATTATGTAGAAGATTTAAAACTACTGTATTACTTGAAACCTTACTTTTGACTGGCTACCTTGTCTGTCATTGTACTAATTTGAATATGAAAACCAAGTTTGGAATCTAGTTACTTACATATGTATGTAGCTATATTTACAAAGTAAATCATGAGTAACTAATTATGTATGACTTACTGTGAAATTAAGTTTCATACACAGTCAAGACAACAAGGTTTTGTTTAGTAATGAATGAGATGTTTAAACGAAGGCATCAGGATTATTGGTAAAAACACACACAAAGGTGTCACAGAGGCTCAAAGTTATGAATATTTGTTGCCATAGGTGTGTATCCTTAAATGTACCATTCTTTAATACAAATTAAAACATAAAACGGGCCTGTTGGTCCAGTGGTTAGAGGTCCTGACTGCTTTATCGGAGGTTGTGGGTTTGATTTCCATCCGGGACAAATGTTTGTTTGAAAAGCACGATAATTTGTTCTGCGTCTGGTTGTAATCTATCTATGTAAGTATAAGTATGTTTATCAGTTGTCCAGTACTCATAACACAAGTTACTCTCATATACTTAATTTGAGACTAGATAGCATTGTGGGAATTTTGAGGAATATACAATGTTCTTAAATATTGGCATATTTAAGAACATTGATATTATAATTCAGGTTATATAATTTGTCCTTGTTTAATGATATTGATTCATTAACAGGCAAGTTCTTAAGTCATTCTCATTAATATGGTGGTCTCAAGCAATTAAATGCATGAGGATATTATTGTGTTTGTTTCTTATTAATTCCTTTACAACATCGGTGTACTTGCAGTTTTAATTTATACCTGAATACTGTATTTGTTTTGTAAATACTGCCCAAAAAAACAGAGTGATGTTCTTAGAGTTCAAATTGCTATGTGACCTTCTTAATTCTAATTATCATAAGACTTGTGATGTTGTTAAAATTTTTCCATCACCCCAAATAACAGAAGCTGGTTTTGCAGTAATATGAAATCGTTTTTAAATATCTCGTATTCCTTAAAGACTACAAGTTTTACCCAAAAAAACAAAAGAAAATACATGTCTTCATTAACTTGCAGATATCTCAAATTACAGTTGAAACTCAAAAGAGCATTAGTAACTTAACAGTAGTATGTTAGGACTACATCAAATGTTGTAGGATCTATTAGTAATTTGTGTATGGTCATTGTTCAATGATATGTCATTGTTGTGTCAATCATGTTTGTTGTATACAAAACTTTCACTGTTGTCATCATCTTTCTGCCCTTATCCCATTTCACTTGGGGTCGGCGCAACACGTCTTCTAGACATGTTGCTTAAAGTTTTGGCTATGGTTTTATAGTCGGCCGCCTGCCTGACACTAACCCCTTTTTGGGAATGCGATTGTTGGTTGTTTATCCGCCACCATTCGGGTGACCCAAGGTGCTTGGTACAGTGCACTGTGTCTTAAGGTCCATTAGTCGCCTTTTACGACACCCAGTGGAGGATATGGGGTGGTGCTATTCTTTATATCCGGACGCCACACGAAATTGTATAAAAATAATTTCATCATTCCAACACACCTGTTGATCATCAATTTTAGCGCCATATGGCAGCAGTGATATAAAAATCTTAAGGTGTCATAAACTTGCCTTTGACTCATGCCTTGATAAGGATACAACCTGTCGTTGTGTTATCACCGCCGTCTATCTATTAGCACAGCGGCAGGAGTGTATTTAAGATAAATAATGCTATCTGATTGTTTGTTTTGGAGATCTTAATCTGGGAATTCTTTTAGTTTCTTTAGTAGGGAATTTCCAATGCGATGGGAATCCTACCTCAACATATAATAAAATTGGAAAATGTTTCATATAGCCAATAGCCGTTCCAAAATGTAATGAAATCCGTACCTTAATACTACATTATGGTTTGAATGAAAATCCGAGTGATTACTGTTCCGCCACCTGCACTTTAGACAAATGAAACTTGATCCATCGCAGTAATTAATACGACAAACTAAATACCTCTACATTCAAATATATAAAATACCTTTGTTTCCAAAAAAATTAAGGAGCCTACGACGACCTTTTTCAGTATTACTGCCAGTGTCATCTCATTTCTATAAATGCAACACTCCTGTAATGCCGCGTATCGACTACGCGCGGCAAACCATCGACTCATAGTCCCCTTATTGTGCGGTTGCCGCGCGAGCCAATGTTCGATGGTTTGCCTTTAATAAGCCTTTAATAAGTGGACAAAAACTAACAATAAAATTAACCATTCCAGATAGACAGACAAACATTCGAATACACGATGGAGCGGTTGAACGAGCACTTTGAGATGGCGGAGACTGCTGACTGCAGCACCTACTGCGAGGGATGCCTCGCCTGCCTCACAGCTTACTTCATATACATATGCACTGAGACACATTATGAAAAGGTAAGATACGACACTTTTGTAAGTGATAGTTGACAGGCATGTTGGCTGTTGGTCTAGTGGTTGGTATCCTTGCTAAACAATTCTAACTCTATCGAACTTCTGGTATAGCAGTCAAGCTAGGCTATAGCTTGACTGCTATACCAGATTTTCGATCCCCACACAGGACAAATGTTTGTGTGATGAGTACGAGCATTTGTCCTCTGTCTGGGTGTAATTTATCTTGAGTATGTATGTATTTAGAATTAGGTATGTTTGTCCATTGTCTGGAACTCATATTACAAGCTCTGCTTAGTTCGGGACAAGATGGCATTGTGTTTATTTATATTTATGTCTTTTTCTCCCCTTGCCTCGTCGCCGCCGTCTAATATGTGGTTTACATGAAAACAGTGCTTAAGAACCCGGAACTAAGTTTAGCCAAAAAGTTTAGGTTATCTATTTAAGACCTTCGAAATAATTAACGTGTCACTTAAACACTGTTTTAAATTTGACTTTAAATGAAATCGTTTACTCGGTTGCTTTGCGAGGTTTGAAAAGCAAAATAATATAATGTCATGATTATATTTGTTCTATGATATCTCTATCATACTCATATTCTATTATACTCATCATCTGCTATATCAATGCTTACTTAAATTTGAAAGAGCTTCAAACAGCTTACAAATAAAACAAGTTTAACTATTAAAACAAGAAAATTCTCCGTCTTCTTCCCTATCGCAAAAGAAAAATACTATTTCGTTCTTTCTTTAACATGTCAGAATTCTAACACTCTGTGTTCTCATTAATTTTTATCTCTTCCACAGCACTTAAGAAAAGTATCAAAATTCATAGCGACGCAAAACGAGAGAGTATACAATCCGCGTGGGATACACATAACAGACCCAATACTACGGGGTCTCCGAGTCATAGAGATCACGGTCATAGACGTCCCCAACTGCCAGAGTCCGACTGGCAACTCGACCACACAAATGAGGCATACATGACCACCACAGGAAAACCGGGAGTTCTTCATGTAACCAAGCAGGTTTTGGTTGTTATAGGAATTTGGCGCTTATGTGAAAGGGGTAAGGTATGTTGTGGTTTAACGCCTGTTGTTTTTTTTTTGTTTAATGTATTTTTAGTTTGAAATTTTGTTGTTTTTTTTTTTGTATTTTGGTAGTGTCGGTTTTTTTTTGTATGGATTAAGCTTGAGGACTGAAACGCAACTTTGTTTAAGTCTTTCTGTCTCAGTTTTACAATTAAATGTGATAGGGACAGCATGATACCTGAGTGGCGTTTTAGTTCTTGGCAATTAGTGTTTCGTTCCAGATTATACTTGTAAAGGTAAACTATAGAAAATCAGAATAATCAGATATTTTTGTCGACTCAGTCGGTTTAATAATTTAAAAATAATTTGTGTAATTCTGTGAGTGGTGTAATTAAGCGTCAAATTCGTATATCGAAATCAAAACCAGAAACAATTTTTCAGTATAGACTGTCTTTTTCCAAAAAGTTTCCACTGAGTCATAGAGTTTCATAGAGTAATGTGTAGTTGGGACCACCGTGTGGTTGTCTATGTGAACGTAATTTTTATACCTAGTTGAGTGTGACCATCATGATTGTTTTTGTGAAGTGATTAAATAATAATGTTTAGTATGACCTTTATCTACGAGTAACTTTGATAAAGTAATTGAGTTTATTATATCTTATCCGTGGCTTACGATAGATATTCTTAGCGTGACGATCAATGGCTATTATATTTTTACGGTTCATTACGCTTTACATGAGCATTTAAAGCTAGACTTGCCGGTGAAGAAGCGAGATGCAACTAAGCGCTGTATATTTTTATAATAACTTTCGTGAGGATGATTCATACTTAAAACGTTATAACGGTTTACTCACGCGTATTTAGTTCGACTCGCGACCCCGCCGCCGCGTCAGCTCATGATTAGGGACTCCGGTTGGGTCCGAAACTAGTCGGGCTATCCCGATAAATACGCGTGAGTAAACCGTTATAACGTTTTAAGCGCTGTATAGTCCTGTCTCGCTTCCACTAAAACTACAGTTCTGCTTTAAGAACTCATAGTATAGGCATCATACAAACTCAAGTGGAAAACATGTCATTGCTTTTGCTGCATTTGTGATTATTAAATACATCTCACCTGTGAGATTATTAAGCTACTAAATATCCATTTGTCTTTTTTTTCCCATTGTCCATCGAAATACATAAATGTGGTAACTTAAGTTTCTGATACACAACGACTTTAGTTTCTAAAGACTAATTCAGACCTGTCTAGCTGTACCTACATAAATTCACCTATACCTACTAAAATCGTCAGTTATATTACAAAATACGTTGTCTGATAAACGAAAATAGTAAATAGTAGTGAAAATAGTAAAAGGTAATTACCAAGTTACCAAACCTCGTAATCGAGTAAGTCATTAACAGTCAATATTTGTCGACCTCTTAATCGATCTTACAACTACAAGCCAGTGACGTCACAGCAACTATTACGTCACCTCAAGGTCACTTCTCATTACTATTTAATCGTTCCTTTTCACAGTAAAGGCTTATTTTGGACGAAGTGAGAAATGTCGAGCGAGATACAATACATTGTGCAGACGCACAAATCAGAAGACCAGTTCAAATGTACGGGAATGGCAGGCCTTTTAGACAAGTAACGAGACTTTGACTTGTCAGTTCAATACATTTGAGCGATTTGTCAGCGTTTAGGCTCGGAAATGCAAGTTGCCCTATAAAAAAAGTGATATTCAGCGTCGGTAATGTATAGAAATCGTTCAATATTCCTCGCTTCGCCAAAATGAGTCTTAACATTAAGTACATAAAGGCTAAAAGTGACTCCATTTAGATCCAACGACTGATTTAATTTATTCGCTAGCATGACAGAACTCCTTCTGCCAAATTATTCTTCCAATATGAATGGAGAATGTTAATATGTGTGTGAAAATCGGTGGCTAATCAAATAGTGATAATTGACTAGCGTTAACGACTCGAGTTTGCTTGACGTGATGTGTAATTTAATATTTAAACTGGCAACATTTGTCGATATCTCTCGGTGTTGCCATAAAAATTAAAAAATTGTAGCTGACATTGTTTTATTGATATTTTTACGGCAACACCTATTGTTATATCAATGTTGCCAATTGAAAAATTATACTAAAATACGTGTTTTAATGTACATACACGATAAATATTTGAGTGCTTTGCATATATTTGTGTATGTTATATTTATGTAATGTATGTATTTAAGATAATGTATGTATGTATAGTGTTGGTGTTTCACAAGTGTATAACTCGAGTCTTTGGCTAATATAGGTAAATGATAGACGATAAACACGTTTTTTATCATAAGATTAAAATATCAAATATCGTGGTTATATCATTTTATCTAAGATATGAGCTATACCTGCAGTTTTATTCCATGTGGTATTTATGTTTCAATGATAGATGTATGTTAAATCACAGTATAGTCATTCCATTTATTTAAGTGCAGTGTTTATTTTGCTAGCTTAGTCTTTCCACCACTGTATATTTTTTTGTCTTTCCAATATATCAGAAAAGATACACAGTTTATTCTCGTGTTTTTTTTTTGGAGTTCGAACTGACCTAACTTAGTTGTAGTCGACTCTACAGTCAGACCATAGGCTATCGGGTTAAAAATAGCCCCAAATTGGTTGGCTAACCGAGAAATACATGTGAGTAAACCGCAGAGGTATTATGTAGCTTGTAAAAGCAACACGACTGCGAATGTTTGCGATATCGCTGTACGATAAAATTGGAACAAGGGACTTTTTTCCCAGCAATATTGCAAAATCATTGTTTTGCTGTTGACGGTTAGCTAATACAGTTGTAGTCGTAATATACCATTATTCTGAACTTTTTTACATTTTCCTTTTAATTTATGCCACATGGATTAAAGCTATAATTGTGATTTATTTTATGGGGTTATATTAACAACTATGTGAATAAAATGTGAATTAATCGATTCAACTATGTGAATAAAATAACATTATAAAGGGTAGTCAATATGTAACCCCATACCTCTTGTATTTTCAAATTGTCTATTCACTAATAATTCTTTTTGTAAATTGGATATCAAATTATTTATATTTTGTTTTAAATTTGAGATTGTGAGTGAAGTTCTTACTGGAAGAATATATTGATTTTAATGTAAATATGCTCTAAAGAGCTTCATTAATGTAATTCTAAAATTTGTATCATTGTATCTAGGTACCATAGATAATAATTGGGAAATGAAAGTGGAATGCAGTGACACTTTTATCAGTTTAAGTCATCTTTATAGTTTTAAACGTAAAAGCGATAATGCCTGATTTTTTCAAGTTGTAATAACGTTCATATATTATTTTTATTAGCTACTTTATCCTTTGAAAACGACCCCAGAGTAGGGTCATTTAAAAAAAAAAACGTTTAAATAGTTCATGTCTGTTTTAATGTGGAATTTAATGTTTATAGAGATATTGAGCCTACATACTGGTTAATAACTGTTTATTTATTTATACTACATTAGTAGGCATGGCTCTGCTAGCTAAGTCTTTCCATTATAATATTCAAGCTTGAGCGACAAATATTTCACTAATGTTTGCCTAATTAACCCTTAAATTGTTTTTGTCCGTTTTTTGGGACAAAGTAAAAAAGCGCTCACATGTAAAAGAATAGAGATGTTAGATATCGCGCGCGCACGTCGAAGTATTAAGTAGGATATCTCCTTCTTGCTGGCGCTCTTGGTTTGCGTCGCGTGACCTTGAGTCAGTCAGTGCATCAATTTAAAAAAATGCAACGGAAGGGTTGTTTATGCTCCAGTTTTGAAATATCAAAAAAGAAAGTATTTCATGTATCTTTACTATTTTTATGTTATAATTAGTTAAAACATGGATGCATAAGTATGTAAATGTAATTTATTTAGAAAATTTAATTGATTTATGTACCAAAATTGAACAAAAATTATTATGTCCTATAAAACGGACCTTGCCAACTAAAAGCATAACGTAGTGAAAGATTTGTTTGTCCCATATAACGGACGTTGCCAATAACACTTACTATTACATGTACTTATGAATGTCACATGTAAAGGACATTGCCGAATATATTAGGAGTAATTGTTGTTACATTATAAGCTACTTTTTATTACAAACAATATTTAACCTTCTTTTGTAGTTTGCATAAAATAGCCTGGAGATCTAAAAAAAATCTTGCACTCCTACCGCCCGATGATTCAGAAGAATCCGATGTTGAGTCGGACGATAAAATCGAGGAAAAATTTACAGCACGTGAGTCTGTTGATTAACAGTAACACTTCATCTCCGATTAGAGAAATGTCACCAGGTTTATTCAATCTGTTACAAGACCTTAGCGGCGATGAGGATTCTTTGGATGGTGAACGCACTTTACTGGCATCACAGCGCCCAGCACCAGTAGTGCTAGTTGAATCTTCACCATCTACATCTAAATCTGCAAACCAGCCACCGTGCTTTATACCGGAAACTACATCACCCATATCAGTTCCGACACCATCTACAAGTTTTGACACTTATTTGATGCCGAAAGTAATAAGACGACAAGACAAACAGCAATCGTAGAAACGTCGCCAATGCCAGTATCAAAACCATGTAAAAAGCGTAAAATGCAACATCTAAACTTTACATTTACGAAGGGAAAGTACACAGGTTCCGTTGACCTATCAGGTTTAGGTAAGGCCATCTTTGAAGAAACAAGTGACATCCAGACACCTCAGCAATACTTTCAAAAAATTTTTGACGACTAACACGAAATTTCTAAACCAAAGGTCAATTACTGATTCTCCAATACCTGCTAAAATTAAAGAACATATTCAACCAAGACCTGTAGACGATGCTCACCTAGATTGTTATGACCACTTTCCTACATAATTATGTACCTGTGTACAAAATGTCAACAGCGGCTTTGTTTCACGGCTAAAAACAACTGCTTGCTTGAATTTCACAAGCAAAAATAGTTCCTAATGAAATTCGATATTGTTTTAATTATTTACTTGTTTTATTTAAAAATAAATTCGATATTGTTAATTATTCTATAGAGCGAGGTTTATGTTTTTTTATTATTATTATTGATAACTTTTAATAATAAGATTTATTCTGCTATGTTCCTAAATATAATTGGATCTCAATTATATAAGGTATGTGGTTTTTTTATCCTGTAGTTAAGTTAAAATAAAAATTTATTTGTCATACTTGATAGCCAACATTCTTATTATGTTTACAAATGTAATTTTATAGCATTTCATATTGCCTTTTAAGATCTATCGAAATAATATTTATATGACTGTAATTGGCACTGTCCGTTTTTTGTGACATCAGTAGAGTATCCATGGTCTAACTGATATTTGGCAATGTCCGTTTTATGTGACATCTGAAAATCCATATAAAAAAACATATTTAAAAAAAATAATTAAAATATTTTTCTTTTCTACCCATATATGTATCCAAAACCAAACTTCAATAGTAAATAAACCTTAGGTATCAATGGGTGACAATTTAAGGGTTAAATACATATGAAAAGCTTGATTAATCAATAAATAAATGGATATTTATTGAATATAACATCAAAAGTTTGATTAAAATAAAAGTAGGTACATTTGAAATAACAATTTGAGAAACGAATAAATACCGTTTGAATTACACTGGAATAAGTTTAGACGATGCTGCTAGTTTCCAAACAAATCAGAGATTTTATAAAAACTAGTAGTTCATTGCAACATAAATTTCATAATATGAACGAATATAGGGGAACCATTAATCGGAACTAGTTAAGCATATTCGAAAAAAACTTCATCAAGACATGATTTGATTAAACATTTCCCAATAAAAATAGCAGCATCGCAGCAATGTGACATGAGCGCCATTTTAATAAATTCAGATTCTCGATAAATATTAAATTGTCACTGAAAAAACAATAATATTTTCAAGAGTGAGACTTGAGTTAGATGGATTCCGAATACACGAAATGAATAGACGAGCATTTATTTAATCTTTTAGACTACCTTTACAACTATTTATAATTTAAATATAAAATATTTTATTGCCTGAGAAATTATAGATAACTACTAATTTATATAACCTCATTTATAAACTTGTAACTTTTAGTTTAAAATGCAAAGCCTTTTTTATATGTAAATAATTCTTTGATACGTTACAAGGCGTTTAGAAATACAAAACAAACTGTTTTATTTCTGTAAAATATGAATGTTCTAAAAATAGTTATAATTAGTGAAATGAAAAATCCTTTCGTATGTATTTCTGCATTGATTGGAACGTAAACTTTAATTTATTCATTATTGTAACATCAGGGTTGTACAAAATGTGACATTTCGAAAACTGGAGGTCCCCTAATAGTTGCGAAGTCGATTCGAGTTCGAAACTATTCGGGTGTCCGAAAGTTGTCGGGAGTCGAAAAGTGTTGTTTATTAGTTGTATGGTTCACAGAGAAGTTATGCGATAACATGTATGTTATAATAGAATTATAGACTGTACGTAATTACGCCTCTTATTCACAATTTATGTTAGAGGAAGCATTTTGTCATTTTTATACGAGAACAATGATTTTTCAAGTGGATTTCATCTGCAGGACTTTTGTAACGGTGAGCAAAAAATAACTTTACTGCTTCGATATTAAGTTGTATTTTTATATGAATAACATAAATTGAAATATCGAGTAAATTTTTTGTCGAATTTCGTTTTTGTTGATTGTCTCATTAAAAACGATATTGGGTATGAAATTTTGTTGTTTAACCTTGACTAGACAAGCACTTCTTAGTGACTAAAATAATTCAGATTATTTGACCGACCCGATAGTTATTAGAATATAATGCCTATCCTCAGAGTTAAGAGAGGAAGTGAGGCACTGCTGTAAACAGTAGTGCTGTATCGCCCTTTCACACAGGCAATAGGCCTTGTGATGCTCCATAGTAATTGTACAACATTTGTAAATACATAGTAAAGTAAAATAGGTCTTATGCTCTTTGGATTTAGAGTAAAAATTACCTGCAAGATTTGTATGTTTGAGATTAATCAGGAAAAATAACGTTGTAATTTAATCAATTCCTCCAATATATTTTGTTCTGCACAAAAGATTTACTGTATTTTCAGTTAGACAGAGACACGGCATTTTAAATAACCGGACTTCGCTTTAATACGTAGTTTATTTTTTAATCACTACCTCTATTAAAATACGTCTCTAGCAGCCTCAATATAAGAGGTGGTGGTACGTCCTTACAACTTTCAAAACACTATTTTTTGACGCAGCAAGATAAAATTAAGGTATCTCAAGTACAAGGAAACACTAATTAAAATAGTTGATAAGAAGTACCTATTATAACTTGTAATTCCTCACCCACTTACCCCATATATTTTCTTGTGTCCTGGTCCAAGATGCTACAGGATAGGATATTTTGGAATCGACGGAGAATGTTTAAGATGTATATCTGTCTCTACTTCATTGCTTACTTAGGTGCCAAGTGTCCCATCACAATTAAGGTGAAAGTTTTCAACAAGGCCTCTGCATGTTGGACCAAATGAATAAAACAAAAATTCTATATTTTGTGCGAGATATTTCTTTATTTCATAGATTATAAAAGTCCTGCAGATGAAACAAACGTATTAGCGAAAGAATTTAAGATAGTGTAATATCAATTGTTATCACTTTTGCATGTAACTAGGTATATGTATAAAATGCACATATAAAGAATGATATTAGAATAATGTTGCAAACAAAAATAAACAAAATTTGATTCTTACAAACTAATGTTTAGTATAAGTTATAGAGTATATTGTAAAGTTAATATGACTATTATTGAATAATTTGAATTATGTATGTGAATATTTCTTTTTATAATAAAATTGTGTAAATTATTTTATTTTGAATTATTCATAGAACCAACGTTTCAAATCCTTCTCCTGCCTCCTTTTAAGTATTTTTCGGTATCTCACTGCTAGTAAAAGGCCTTCCCGATATCCTTTAGTTTCTTTTAGCTGCCTATTTTATATACACGCCTCACCATATTTACTCTAGACTCTTGCCTTGTATCGAGAACAATCGGGTAAAGCACGCTTAAAAAAACGCGGGCGAAGCCGCATGAAAGAGCTAGTTCGTCTATAAATTTGACTTACAGCTAAATAAACATACAGACTTTAGAAAAGGACTATTTTTCTTAGCCTTGACTTCAACTTTGACCTTACCTGGCCCCGGTATAGGTCGTATATTATAATTTATGACTTATATTCCAATATAATAGAAAGGAGCGTAAATTCACATCTGTTTGTCTCGTAAAACAAGCATACATAAAGGTTTAGGATATGGGTCGCGTTTCGCAAACGTTATCCTGCCTTTTAGGGACCAAAATGTCTAGCAAAGTGACCTACATATTGAATTACAGCTGTACTTTTCTATGAGCAACATCAAGTCTCGGTTATCAATTATAGGCTTACTAATTTAACCTATGGATTGGTGACTGAATACTAAACTAATCACAGCGCTTGAAATTAGATTTGATGGGGGTTAAAATTTCAGAAAGAATATTTCTTTATCTATTTATGAACTCAGAACGCATTTTCAACGTATTTATTCCTGAATATTTCTAGTAAACTCTTAGTTTACTGTTCTCCTTCACACTAGTTTAGTACTTGCAGTGAAATATCTTGCTCGTTTTTGTCAGTCCACAAAATTCCGTCCATTCCTTTTAACTACGAAACGAATAAAATCCGGACCTTCTTCCGTCTTAGTCTTAAACATTTAACTCAAAAACATCAGGATGAGGGAAAAGCTGAAGTAATTACAGGGGTCATAAACAAAAACAATTGAGTCAAGTTTACGAGGGCAGAGAATGTGATACCGACGCGTTATTCTTGAAGCGCTCGTAAACAGAGTTTTATGGCATCTAATTACATGGCGTTATTATTTTCGTAGGCTCCAAGGAACTCACGATCAACGTTTTATGCTTCTGTTCACTGCTCCCCTAAGAGATTTTTTCGTCGAGAAAGATTATAGTCAGGTGAGACAGCCGTGTCTTGGTCGCATTGCTCCGATTAAGGCGTTGCGTTTAAAGCGTACATACTGCCTGCTTAGTACGGCGTTTAACGCAGGTTACTTGTCTATACTTTTTTCGTCCACTCTACAAGAAATCGCGCACATTGGCGGTGTATGTAGGTATCACGAAGCGCTCGGCTGGTGTCCTCCCAAGGCGAAGGAAAATCTCAACGCACGCTCGAGAATACTTTGAATTGCGCCCCAAGACCCTTTAATTTATTGAACTTTTTTAGTAAAATGTGTTCATAGAGGTAAAAATTATTAATATTATATTCTTCTATTAGGTGGAATAAAATGTGTTTTTGGTTGGGTTACGAATTCATAGTTGTCACTAGCGTTCAAGTGGTGCACTAGCGTTACTTGATCTTGATCAAGGTCGCTATATAATAATATAGGAAATATAAAAAGCGTTCGTCCTGCACAAAGACATGAAACGGTAAAAGAAAAACATTGCAACATCCCAAGGAAAACCATCAAAGAAACAAACATTGATTCGCAATGGAATGATCTACATAAAACGCAGCCGTTAACTGCGCCATCTAGACGCAGTGACTGGAACTAATGCGCCTAATCAAACTGTAATGGCTTCCGTGATATTTAGGATTTTATTGTTACCCGACTACGTCAGAAAGGAGGGTTACATTTTTTGAATGCATGCATTCGTGTGAATTTTGGTATGGTGGTATTTCTTTTCGAAAATTCGAATAGACGTAGCAAGTAACGGTTGCTAAACCGTGGTTTGATAAGAAATCAGTGACCAGCATAGCTTGTAGAGTAATAAGCGATAAACCGATGGTTGCTAGAGCAGACGAGTCTGGTGTTAAGTGTAGAGTGCGCACCGGCAAACACATTATGGGACGCTCCCAGCCTTTAATCTTAAATAGGCATAGCTGGCGCAGACTGGCTGCGGAAGGCTGGGCACCGAACACCAAGTACCGGGTACCGGGCACCTAATTTTGTAGCGACACTTAGTGGATAAGTCTGCAGTAGTACGCCACAATACATTGAGTTGATTGAGTACATAAATGGCTTGTGATGGCAGTCCACCCGTGCAACTCGACCGAAATGTTGAAATAAGACCCGTTCGTCGTCTAAAATATATGTACAAGTCGCGAGAGTTTAAAAACAGATGGCTTGTCTCATGAAAACGCTGGAAACACAAATTGAGATTATTGTAAAATTGGAGTTTATCCGTAATATGGTAAATATTATGAAGGGATAAATAACAATATTCACATAATCCTTCCGTCTTCGACACCCACGTTGTGTACGTCGAGATCCTAGCTGATCGCTGACATCTGACATTTATAGGTACGTGATGTGGGGTGGCATATCAAGTGTTAATGTTGTGGGTTGTTGTTACCTATAAAGAATGGTTTACCTGTAATTTGAAGCTGTTCCAGCTTATGTGCCTCCTCTAAACAATTGGCATTTTTATAAGCATAAGTGTATTGACGTTTTTCTCAAGTATTAATAGAGATATTTCTTTTTTTAAAGATGCGTGACTTTTTAATTTTTCTTTTTTTTACAGGTGATTTTTATTCCCCTTTTTTAAGGATTTAGTGGACGTTGTATCACTATCCAAAACCATTTGTCAGTTAATGCTTTTGAATAGTAACGGCTTGAGCGTTCACTCCAAAACTTTTACATGATTTATCTGTTTATGGCTACGTTTTATGAAGTTTTTTTTTTGCTATCCGGTGGAAATCGTCGTGGACTTCCTTCGCCCTGGGGAAGGCGAAGGGGAGTGCCGGACTTTTACCAGCTAAAACCATCGGAGTGCTTCTCCGTTCCCTATCGACGAGGACCACGGGAACTCTTGCAAATACCGCGTACTAGTCCAACATCAATCTGATTTAAAAGGTACCTAATTGCTTAACACAAATTATTTTTAAAAGTAGCACAGAAAAGTCGATTGAAGCATGGATGCTAAAAATTGTGACTGACCTGAATTTACATTTTTGCTTAACATTTTACTCAAGACATGAGGAAACCAGTAAACTTTTACTATACAACCAACAAGGGGATAAAATAAAATGTAAGTGCGCATCTGTTTTATGTGCCGTTTCTCCTGATATTTCCATGTGTGGCTGATAACCTATTCATTTGAATGACATCATTCGGCAAAACGGAAAATGTCAAAGTATTTTATTAGTATTTTTTGATGTCCGTAACAACATTTTATAGATTACCGTGCAATGTGTACTGTATACCTTTTGAAGCCTAAAAATGTAAGACTGATTCGTCACGACCGGAGAAAAATCTGATGCAGGACCCACATTTTTACGTGCCTTTCAAAACACGGAAGCGGAGTATACATATTTTAGCTCGTAGGTACATGATCGTAAAAAAATCGTCTGTTTTCTTAATCTATTAGGTACGTATTTCTATCCCGACGTTTAAATATAAGATCCTACTCTACAATATTAAAACAACCAGTATTCTACATAAAACATTAATCACATTCAAAATTGAGTTTTAAAACTAGGTTAAGTATTCAAATAACGTGCCAACAGGGACCTAAAACAACAAAATCTAGTCGTTTTCATTACAAAGAACTAGAAACAATAGCCCTCTGGCGCCCTCTGGCGACCGTTAAATTAATATTTTAGCTAGAGGCGAATTTAATTATAAAAAGTAATTACATCTAAAGGTAGGTAAGTATTGTTGAGTATGAATAAGTCAAGCTAAATTGCAAGTAAAAGGACCGCGGATAAAAGGACCACATTTTTTTACCCCTTCCAGATTAAAACAAGGATTATTTTTTTGATAGGTCAGTGATTTAGGTTAAGCCAAGTTCAATTTAAAAAATAGCAGTTTAAACAAATTTCAAGATTTCAAATACAAAAAATTATCCGAGTTTTTAATCGGTAAAAATATTGAAGAAACGATTTTAAAGTGCCAAGATAGGTATTACAACATTTCATGTTGAACTCGTACTAAACAGAAAAGTTTATTATTAAGGACTTCAAGAGACTTTTGGGCAACAAAGGACCGAAACGGAAACACGAAACTTGGAAATGTCGTTTCATTAATACTGTAAGCGGGCTGCAAAGTAAGAGACACTGTCCACCACAACCGCCTAGAAAAATACTTTCACAGTTGTGGGAGAAGGACGCCGCTCTACGTTTCAGTGTGTTGTCTCGCTTTAACATCTAAAATTGTGTTACTTTAAGAGCTAGTGGTAGACATCCAGTTGGCAGAAACTTTATACATTAATATGAATAAATTAAGGTTATTATGTAGCTTCAATGTTTTCTTTTTTATCGCAAGACAATGCGAAATGGAAAACGTTGGAAAGCTTTTATTTTAGACGCTTGTTTTATTTTGTTACTGCTTTTGTTTGTTTTACTTAAATAGTCAGTTGCAAGATTTCATTTGGTTTTTAATTGTGGAAAAAAATGTGCTAATTATGCTAAAGAAAAAAAATTCAAGTTGTTAGTTTTAAAGTGATTTTAAAGTGTCTTTATAGGTACTACAGTATACAATAACTTTATTTTGGTATATGTACCGTATATCCATTTATGTGCATTTATGAAAAAAAAAACATATTACAAACTGACACTTCAATTTGGTTTAATAGTGTGTAAAGATGAAAAACTTTTTGAAATATTTTCTTACATCATATCACTCTCACACACACATAAGAAAAAGGACTACTGTCAATCGTTAAAAAAACGTAAATACGATAAACGACACGCAACTTCGATAAGTGCTTTAAAATACAGGAGGCATACTACTACCTTTTTAAAAAAAGCAGTAGCAATGGTGCAAACGAGACGCCACTCTATGCCATGTCAAGTTCTCTCTCGCTTTCACAACTGCAACAATTTTATGTTGAGTGAGAGTGGTAGAGCCGTGGACACTGATAACCTTTTTATAGCACAACTAAGAGACAAGTTAAGACAAGCGTGAACGTTAAAGTTTAATATCACGTTTTACGATAAGGTATGAAAAAGTAAAAATGGAGAGTTTTTGTAGAGTTCTTCAAAGAATGTATCTTCTTGGAGTTTTGTCTTGTCTTCTTGGAGTCTTACGTATGCGTTAAGTATTCACTTAACGGCATTGCTTGTAATTTATTTATTCTTTATCTAAGGCTCTGGTATCTAAGTTACTATAAAATCTGACTTGATTAATAAAATATAATAGAGTAGTGCCTTTCTGTCTGTCTCTATGTCTGGTTTGATCATCAAAATTATGCAATAGATTTCTATGCAGTTTTCTTATTACATTGAATGCTGGAAGAGAAAGGTTTATTTATATTATACATCAGTATTACACCTGTGCGCAGCTGGGGCGGTAGTTAATTATAAAAACGACTTAAAGTTAAATCAGGAGGCAAGTCTCTTTATTCTCAATATTCTACACAATTTACGACAAAAAAGACTCACGTTTATTATGTATCTTTATTTTTACTAAAGCACCTTTCCCGGCACTTTTCTTCGCTCACAATATTCAAATCGTCTTTGTATACAATACGGTATAAACCTATTCTCACACAAAAAGCCACGCTACGGAAGGCCCTCGTAAAAGGTTATTTATTCGGCAATTGATTACATAGCAACTTTATTCATACTTACTTACGTCAAATAAATCTAAAGCGGTGTAAAAGTCGCGGTTTATGAGCATTTGCCTCTGTAGCTTAGGCTCATATTTTAGCTGACTGACAAATGAAGAAACGGCCATATTTTAATTTGGTAAAAGTTTTTTGGATATGCCTTGAAAAAGTCGTCCTTACTTGTATTGCGCTGAGGAATGAACTCGATGTACGAACCTACAAGCTAAGTAAATGCATAAAAAAAAATTGTTAGATAACATACCTCCTTACAACAAACATTTATTTCTTTCGATATGAGGAAAAGCAACAACATTGTCTTTTTTATGATTATTTTTACGAAGTGGTCTGAATCAACTTTTACATAGACTTATTAAAAAAGCTTCTGTAATTTATTTCCTAAAGCGCACTTAGAGTCATTACATTTTAATGATAAAGTTAAAGCTAACGGTACGCTAAAGTGCCTATTTAAGGTTCATTGGTAATAAAAACTTTTTGATTTGATTAGATTTAAAATACTAAAACATCTCACATATTTCAGTGCCATACGTACACCGGAGAAATAGGACCACTAGCATGCATTATCGAAAAAAATACTGCACGGATAGCCGAGTGGTATAGACCACCACGCCAATTAACACTGCGCGACATGTCACGGGTTCGATCCCCGCATAGAACAAGAATTTGTACGTTCCCAAATGCTTGTTATGAGTCTGGGTGTCTTGGTGCATGTCAATTGAATGTCTGTGAAACTCACCACGATACAAGGACTAAATTCGTTAGTGCGGGACTTGTCATTTTAAAAAAAAGTTGCCGAAGAGAGTCTGATGTTGCTCTACACCGTGTAGCATGGCGTCTCGTTTCCACTACTACATTAACATTACTTTAAGAATTTAAAGGTCCTCTAGTCCTTTGATACAATGGTCTTTTGGTACATTTGCTATATTCAGTGTTTAACTCGCGACCGCAACATGATATAACTCGATAATGAGCTCGCATCGGCAGAGGTGAACAAAGTGCATTATAACGCACCCCAGCTAAGGGTAGTTATAAATAGATACCTTTGATGTTAGCTTATTTCAACAAGTTCATTTATTATGAGTTATGCGTCGATAGATATCATCATTCCCTTAGTTTATTTATTATTAGTGATAATCTGTACCGCGGTTTTGTGTCTTTTGTAAGTAAGGTTATAGCAAAAAAGCTATTTAAAAATAAAATACACCGGGCTGTTCCAGAAATAAACGCGTTAGTATCCTCTTACCTCTAAGTGACAGAAACAGTATAAGACTTAACGACGACTAAAAACAGTTCAAAATTTTAGTATTTGAATCAATTATTTTTCAAAAAAATTGTTATATCTTTTTTTTGAATGTAACCAGTATTATAAACAGTCACGTAAAGTTTTTAATCTCTCCTCATACATCGAAATTAAAAAATATTGACGAATTGAGAACTTCTTTTTTCTTTTTTTTAAATAAATTTTGCATTCTGAACCTATGGTGGAATGAAAAAAACGCAGACTAAATCCATTCCACTCCTTTGCTGTATAATTGCTTATCTACATCATTTAACTTATAAATCAAGAGTCAACTAGCTCCATCTAAAGTAGAGATGAACTCTGAAACAATTTGCAGGGAACAATATAAATAAGTTGAGCACCCCGGAGCTTGCAGTTCGAGTTCGGCCTAGTTTACAGAGCGGTACTGCTTAGATGTACGAGTAGTTGTGTAATATTCTGACCAGTGGAGTGGAGAATTAATGCTGATTAATAAGCAGTGCATACGTAAAAGAAGGGTTTCATAATAATATACTAATTCCGCGACTTTCACACAACGCTATTTTCTCTCAAACTAAACAGAGCTTGTGTCATGAGTACTAGACGACTGATAAACATACTTATATGCTTCTACATACATACTATAGATAAATTACACCCAGATACAGAACAAATGATCGTGCTCATCACACAAATATTTGTCCTGGGTGAGGATCTAGCTCACGACTTCTGGTGTAGCAGTCAGGGTCACAAACCACTAGACCAACAGGCCCGTCAGTTGGTTTAAAATTTGAAGGACCTCCAGCGATTCAAACCAACACGTAATATTTAAAACAAAATTTACTCTTCTCGCTCTACACTAGTCTACCTTAATTAGACTTTCATCAATATAATATTTAATTAAACAAACAACAGTTGGTACAACAAACGTCGGATTTCTTCCCTTTGTACAAATGCCATGATTTATGGAGTGACCGTTACGGCCTTAATTCAAGCTTCGCCTTTATTGTCAGAAGCCTACCACCACTTCTCAAACTGAATCTATTGGAGATGTGGGAGAGAGATGCCGCTCTATAATGTAGAGCGCTGTCTCGTTTACACAACTGCAAGAGTCTTAGTTTAAGGTGTGGTGGTAAGTTTGGCCTGAAGTCCACCTACATTGTGAGACCCTGTCAGACCTTGGATTTGAACCGTGTCGTTTGTCTATTGTTTCTATAACTTTGTTTAATCTCTTCATTTAATTTAAGGGTGATGGGCCTGTTGGTCCAGTGGTTGGTGCGCTGACTGCTGTGCCGGAGGTCGTGGATCCCCGTACAGAACAAATATTTGTGTAATAAGCACGATCATTTAATTTTGTTCTGTGTCTATGTGTGATTTATTTATTTGTGTATTTAGCAATACACCTAGATTATAAAGCTTACTACAAAAAATTCTACCATTTTTTTTTACTGCAAAAAGTCCTACCAACAGCGTAGTCCGCAATAGTAACCGACCAACAACAGAAAACTCGTCACGTCCTCACCAAACTATCCTTTGTGGGATATTCGACGCGTAGGTGTACTAAAACACCTGCCAACGTCAAATAGAAGCATACAACAAGTACTGTAGAATTCCCTCTGCGGTGCGCTACTAACACAAATTACACGCATTCACAGTTAAAACAAACAGCGGCGAACAAATGTTTGTACTGTACAGGGTTCGTCAGATATTGTAGCCTTTGTAACACGTGTTGTGAACGGATTGATGCGTACTTTCGTAGCACGGTACTACGACAGTTGATGCTACGATTTGTGCTACGGTTGCCGGGATGCTACGGATATTACAAATCAAAAAGTACAAATTGAGCTTTTAGAGCTTCTTGATTTTGAATTTATTGATAAAAATTTCTCGAATTTCCTTTTTATGGTACTGTGCGTTTTAGTATAAACGATGTCCTAAAGCTATATGTTGGTTGCTAAAACAAACATTCTATATGGCTGACAGAAGTTCCAAACATTTTGTCGACACCGTTGCACGAGTTTATAAAAGCTGTAGTGTAGACTGACTGCTACATATAGAAAAATAGTTATATGCTACGTCGTGCTACGGTATGCTACGGTATCCTACAAATAAAACATCTTTAATGAACCTCTGAAGAAAATTTATCCCTCAAAGGTTCATTAAAAATGTTTCAAGATGTTTTAAAAAAACAAATTAGATATTCATGAAATAATGCAACAAAGGAAAGTCTTCAAAAACCAGGTCACCATCCCGTAGCTCTAACGCTCTAACATCAACCGATTAAATGAGAACATTCAATTTCGTTTCCACATTCAAGGTTATGTTCCGCGAAGACTAATGTTTGTGTTCTATATATAGACTCCAGTGACACCGCACAGAGGGCGCGGTGGTTGCGTCAGATTTCACGTCAATACCTTTTGACGTTTTAGCGTTACGATTTGATGATTTTTTGAATGGTGCTTGCGGTTTTGTTGGCTGCAGCTGGTTATATCGGAAATTGAATTGGTTTACGGGGCTTGTTTTTATATTGAAGTTAGTTTTTTTTGAGATAAATGTTTGTGGATTAAACTAGTTTTATAAATGGTAGGAAAACATTGATAGGGTTATCATGTGACTTGCAAAAAGTAGAATTAGAAGAACCTTCGAGTATATTACTATGTTTCATAGCTATACTAGCTTTTTCCGTAGCTTTGCAGGCGTGTTTGTCGGTTGTAACTGCAAAACCTTCTCTTTTGCAGTGCAGTCGCGTAAAAGAAAAACTTATGTGTTAATTCAAGGTGTTTAACTCCATACTAAATTTTATCTTAGTTAAGTCTTACAGTCTGAAAGAGTAACAAACATCCATCCATCTATACTCAAAAACTTTTACGTTCAAAATATTATTAGTAGGATATACCAACTAGTATATACGCTGATGCGATCGTTTTACAACTACCATAATATCCTTGTGGGGTTCACGCAGGCTTTTTCGCCTTCCATTGATGGCTGGCAATAGCTGGTCGTAATCGCTGCCAGTATAAAGTTTTCAATGGACAAGTTAGCAAGTCGTTAGCGGGAATTGCAGTTTATCGATAGTCCGAGACTTTTCCCTGACTTTGGTGGTTCAAATGAGAAGTTTTTATGGAACACGCTTTTAGTAGCTACTGTCTTCTTCTTTTTACTTTATCCACTTTTGTGTATCCAGATATTCCTATTTTTGGGTGAAAATAGGAATATCTGGATACACAATTCACATTCTCTCGATGAAAGGAAGCCAAAGGCTCGAAGAAATCGAATCAGATTTTTGATCTGCTGAAAATGCATAAGTCACTCAAAATACCTGTTATTTTAAATTTATTTTCCCAAACGGACCGGTTGTACAGTGCAACGATAGAGTGTATTATCGGTAAAGAGCAGAACATCGACATCTAATTCTGTGTTAAAGCACATAAAGTACCGTAACACTCAATTAGTCCCTGAAGATGAACACTAGTTTTTTTTAAACTGCGTTACTACATACTTGGTCTTAGTGTAAAAGCTATTATCTCCATTTCGTCTTCAGTCCTTCCACTCAAGTCAGCATCAAGACATAAACTTTACCCCATCACCATTATTTACCAAAATTCCTCGTAATTTCTTCAGTACTAGCAATACCTCAGTACCATCGCGTGGGCAGTTACTCACGTAGCCTATGAAAACAATTCTTCATTTACATCAATCGAATTTTATTGTTCGCGTGGGCGACTACAAGTCCTTTTCCAAGTATTACTTGAACATATTTTTTTCTTTCGGGCGGTATTTCGTTAATTAGTCAGTTGTTTTTTGTAATTGCGACCTGTTCGTGAAACAGACGGGAGCCAAATTGGAGGTGGTTTGATCGTAGTGCTTGATAGACTAATTAAAGATGGTTGACGGGTTGAAGGTTTGAGAACGATTCTGCCTATCACGTTTGATTGCAGTAGATTTGTGGAAATGATTTTTCTTCTGGTTGTACCGATCAATGTGGCTTTGAGTATTACATTTTGGTAGTACCTACTCGGTTATGCAGATAGTTTTGTAAAGTTAAAAACAAATGCATGTGATGGGATAAGCTGGATAGCTTATAAAATATACCGTGATTTAAAGAGAGACGCTCATCAGAACTCATAAAAGTAATTGCGGTTCTTGAATGATAAAAAAAACGAAATAAATAAATAAATAATTTATTATTACTTCAACTTGTAGAACATTTTTTTTTACATAAAAAGAAACTAAATACGTACTACATACTTAACAATTAATTCGTAGTTCCCAATAGAAATAGTAATTTCGCAAATTCAGTGCCACTGTCGAAGTCAAATAATATCGAACGCTATAAAGTTTCAGCAAAACACCTAGCAAAACACGTTAATAAATTAATTTAGGTTTGTATTAAACGACATTTGCCTCGCCCTTTAATGAATTACACTAGTCTCATTGGGCTTGTATATTTGATAAAATATGGTATCATACGACACGTAACGGTCACCTATACCCCTATAGGGAATCAAGCATTAATACTTGCAAAGGACATAAAGTTATGTTTTGTTTTTCAATAAACTATCTTAGGTAAACTTGTTTTTGTTAATTTGTTAGGCACAAAAACAGTTACATACTAAAATATTACTTGAGAAGTTCTTATACTAACAACAATATACAATGCAATCTACACTATTGTCCACAAATTAGCAAAAAAGTACCTACAACTTATAACTTATCGGCGTTTACTCACGAAAATATATTTTTAAAGAAAAGTCAGATTCTGAAGAAAACTGAAATTGCAAGTGACAAGCATGTTGAACTATAACCCAATGTTAGTTTTCTTGATTTGAAAGAGACTTTTGCACAGCAGTAGAAAAGGGAGCGGGAAAATCAGGGGCAATATTCATTCTTCCAAGATAAAAAAGACGCTGACAGCTTCAAAGTTCAAGCCATACTAATGAACGCTTCTAACGATACTTTAAAAGTCACAGCTTCTAGTATTAATTAAAACCTTCTTTTAAATTATTAAAACAAATAGTTCTGTGAAAGGCCGCCATTAGAAAGGAACTAAATTGTCGTCGCTTCACAAAATTAAGCGCTACTCTTAAATCTTAGGATAAAGTACTGTTGCAGAGTATAGAGAAATGTTGGAAGAAATATATCATACTTAGAGTAACGGGTTTAAGCTATTTATTATTTAATGAAGATAATTTATACTGTTTATAAGTAGATGCATGTAAAAAGATGAAGTGTTTGTGATTAATATCATAACATCATCTTCCAAAAAAATCTTCTGTAATTTGCGTCTTATGTCATGCTTTCCTAATTAGATTTTTATTTAATGTGGATAATTATACTGTTTTACTACTTTTATTGTTTTAAATATCCCTGTATATTATTTAACTTTAATGTTACTTACACCCTACAATACTCAATACTCGTTTTAATATAAATAAAATGAAAAAAAAAAACGAATCTGATCAACGACTATGTGTCTATGTTTTTTCCTATCACAGGACTGCTGGCACAAATTTCTTAAGAAATAAGCAGTGGACCTTTGTACCTATTGTTTTTAAATACGTTTTATCATTTGTATTCCATTTGTAAATTGTGTGTACATAAATGAATAAACGACTTTTACCCTGATTTTCATTTGATCATTTAAAACCCTAATATAAAAGCGACAAGCATACCTAAACACAACCACCGCTATACTACGGTCGGATAGGAAATACGAAAGCAAAGGTCTTAGTCGTAAAACAGACATAAAGGCTGGAGGTAGCCAGATAAATTCTGTGTCTTCCCCCGGGAGGAGGGGAGACACATAAAATAAATAACACCTACGATCCACGCATCACGAGCCACATGTCAAACGTACTTCTTGAATTGTGAGTTTTCAAGTAAAGTGTATAGAAATAAATAATTATTTAGATTGGATATTTTAAAGTGAGAGTATTGTCCTTTGAGTGAATTGGAAATTACGGGTAGCATTGAACAGCGCCGGTGGAAACGTCATCCTTTCAAAGTTAAAAATTAACTTAACAATAATAATTATTTTATGTTACACATTAATTTTCCTTTTCCCAAAAAGTAATATGTACAAGCAATTTGTTAGTAGGTATGTATTTATTGAACAGAAACAATACTAAACAAGAAATAAATATCTTAGGACAATAAATAAATGTAGACCAACAGGCCCGTCTATATTTATTCTATATAGAAATATTATACTTATGTAAATAAAAAATAACATATTCGTTAGTAAAAACTTAGTGAGAAAGTTTAGTGTGAAATAATAGCTCCAAATGCGGAGCTTGACAATTATAGCAGTTTAAAAATATGGGGAAATATGAAGGGCAAACTCGTGCAAAACGGTAAACTTAATTTTGCATTTGCTGAGATTCATGCTAAAAGTAGAGACCCGTGCTATACTAATTCAATATTTTGACGCGATTTTAAAGGCAGTTCTAAGTATTTTTATTGTATGTTCTTTTTGCTATATCTAGTTTTAATTTAATTAGTACTAATCTTTCTCGCCGATAAACGAGTACGTTTGGCGAGTTCACTAGCCATAAGATAAAATATAACCTACCTTTGATTAATAAATTAAAAAAAAAAAAAAAAAGTCTAGTTATTATTTTTTAACGTGATATTAATGTGTAACTTTGTCTATAATTTTAAGTGGCACTAACAGTATTTTTATTTATTTATTTATCTTCTACAATTGAGGATTAATTCTGTAAAATTAAATTTTCAAAAAAAAAGGAGAAACATTAAAAAACTCTTGTTTATTTTTTTGGGTTATGCTTATCCCATAAAATGTTATTCAAATCACTCCGAATTTGAATACTTACAGTACTTATACTAAGTTTGAATTCGGTATTTCCTTGCTTCTGATGTCTCCCTCGCCATGAAATTAGGCTTACAGTAATAAAGCAAGTTAATGTTCAAAGTTATACGTTATATACATCATGGCAGCTGGAGACTCGCCAAGATTATATTGCATCAACATCGATATTATTCATCTCGTATTGAATCATTTTTTGTTTTAGTTTTATTCGATATATTTTTGGCTTTGTAATTATCACTAAAGATGCCAATATGTCGATTATGTTATGTTATATACGTATAGTACATCAGTTAGTTAGTCTTGGTGCATGAGATTTGAATGTCTGTACCGCAAGGATGCAAGGATCAAATTAGCAGGTACGGGAATAGTTGTGTTAAAAATAGAGAGAAAAGTAATTTGCATAGGTACAGTGTTTCACAGAAAGTGTTGTGAATTGTCGCTTTCTTAAAATACGGCCCATCCAGTACTATAATGATAAATAAATAATCTGTATAGTTGATGCTAGTGAAAAAGGCAGTTAAATGTATTTGTAGAGCCAATTTAAAAATATTAGGCATACATAAAATTGACTTACTTAAATTATTTCAAAATTTCTTTTTACACTCTAAACATTTTAAAATCTATTTATCTTTGCCTACAATTGTGTCTCTGATAGGTATTCCTTCACAAGCCTCTTAAAAACCACCAAATCACAGCATCACTATATTAACTTGCGCTACATAAAATAAATACCCGACCACAAACGAGGATAGTCGTAAGGGAACATAAAATAAAACGTCAAATAAAACAGATGAGAAATAAAATTTAAAACACTTCTTCATTGAATCGCCAGTTTTATGAGCCTCAGTCTGAGGGCGTACCACCACACATAAAGTAAAACTGTCACTTTTGTTGAAGAAAGACAACGCTCTACGCTATAAAGAGCGCTATCTCTCTCTCTCTCTCTCACTTACAATTGCAACAGATTTAAAGAGATAGTGGCGGGTTTTGCTTTAGTTCATAATCAAGGAAACAATTCTCGTGGTGGCAATAAACTTATTGAAAGAAGTTTTAACTTTATTATCTAGAAGGGCAGTGTGCTGATTAATCTTAAGCAGCGTGGGTGAATGTGGGCGAGTAGTTTAATAGAAATATGAGAAAAAATTAAGACAAGAATGTCAAGATATAACTTATAGATAGATAAAAATGTAGGCTTTGATTTTCGATCACTTTAATGTCACCAAATATCATTTTCGAGTAAATTAGAGTTCTTTAATAAATTGATAATAAGAAATGTTATGGCCAAGACTTCCTCTTCTCTAGTTAGATCGAAATATGTTATTTGCAGGGAATTAAAAACTACCGATACGAATTACACCATATTCGTAAGTTGAGGCGTTCAGGCATCACACAACAAAACATAATAATTCACATACAAAATTACTTAAGCCAAGACATTAAAACAACACATTAAACCATAAAACATTAAAACTTCAAAAACGCAATAAATAACATATTAACGGTCGAATTAACAAAAGTACTCCTTATTTTAAATACTAGGTAAGTATTTCAAAAATACTTACCTAGTATTCAATCCAACCAGCCCAGAATATCCCATCCCACATAAGTATGGTCGCCCAACTCGAGGGAGGAGAGTATGATACATAGTTGATGCCGCAGAAAGTTTTTCAAAGTGATTATAGTCATAGCTTACAACACAGTAACAGTTGGTGCCGTTGGGAAATCTTGATGTCATAATATTAACACTTCGATGAGAACATTTACCAAGTTTTGCTTTGGAATATGGCTTTTTTGGTTTATGTGATTTTTATAACTTAATGATGAGGGCGTTCCGAGATGTTGTGTTATTTCGTTAGTGAAAATGTTAAAGACTTATAGTTATAATAATTTAAGGTGACAATAAATATAACGAAATGAAATCATTTATTCTGTAAATAGGATAATTATATCACTTTTACATGTCTTAAATATAATTCGAACTCGCTGGGTTCGACAATTTATAATTGACTATCCTGAGAAGAAATGTCAAAACAAACTCAGGTGTCCCTGTCTTTTTTTTAATCAGACTATTGTTGTTAGTTAAGTATGAGTGTATGAACAAATGCAGAGTATTATATAGGAATATGTCATTGTTTTCGGCATGATTATTAAAAGCTCACAGTTGAATCGTGAAGTTCTTTACAAGCTATGAATCCATGCGTGAAACAACAAATACGCGCGAATTCTCACGTTGTTTTGTTACTACGAATCGAAAAATGAATATAGAAATTATTATTTATTTTCGGAATGACATTTCATAATTAGAAATATTCGTCAACATTCCTACAATTCCAATTAGTCTCAAATTAAGTATACGAGGGTAACTTGTGTTAGGAGTACTAGACAACTGACAAACCTACTTATATGTTTCTAAATATATTCATTATAGATAAATTACACCCAGACACAGAATAAATGATCGTGTTCATCACACAAACATTTCTCCTGGGTGAGAATCGAACCCACGACCTCCGGTATAGCAGTCAGGGCCACTAACCACTAAACAACAGGCCAGTCAAATATGATGTATTACTATGCCGTAACAATCGATCCTTTATTGAAAAGGATTTTACTAAGTATAGGTTAATTTAACATATCATTCCTTCAGCAAAAAATATAACGAATAAAAATAATAGTCTTTTCCAGTACAAATACAGACATTTTAATTGCAACAAAAAGACTCAGTAAAAACAAGATCTCGTTATTAAATTCCTTATGATAACAGATGTGGGATGTACGAGTGCTATCCACCTACTGCTTCAAGGAACCGAGTCTTACACAAAGAGAGAAGTTCATTTAATTTCTGAGCAAGTACATATACAAAGACTCTACCAAGAAAACTTAAAGTAATATGACAGTTGTGGAAAAAAAGACGAGACTCTACGTTGTGTAGAGCGCTGTCACGTTTCCACAATTACAATTACATCACTTTAGGATATGGTGGTACGCCTTCAGGTCTTAGTTAAAGCGTTGGCGTTTTGGAGATTACCAAGAAATTGCTCGCGATCTCTTTGGAAAGCTTGTTCTTGAAAATAGTTCTGGTATTATGTGTATGTTTTGTTTCAAGTGCACGTGCGATATTTTCTAGGTATTGGTTAATTTTGCTAATGTTCTCGAAGGGGTAGGTAGTGGGGTGTACAATTTATTGTGATTTTAAAACAAATTATATGTTTTGGTTCCTTAGGAAAGGGACTTAAACATAAGCAACAGAATTAATGTTACTATATTTTTATCCCTGTATGGGAAGAGGTTTATGCCCAATTGTGGGAAATTTATAGACTGTTATAATAATATTATTGCATTTTAATTTAAAATAATAGTTGTTGAGAATGATAAATCATGTAAAAAAAATACTTGCAATTTTAATATCTTGCCATTGATAGACCGGGATAGGTGGAAAGAGGGAAGGGAGGCCTTTGCCCTGCAGTGGGACACTAACGGCTAGTAATAATAAATAATAATAATAATTTAATATCTTAAAAATATTTTATTAGCAAATTTTATATTAGACTAACTCAGACTTTCACGTTTTAATAAAGTCTAATGGTAAACAATAATTTCGGGAAAGGCCAAAAGGAAACCCAAAACCATTATCCAGCACATAATGGGAGTTTCTTGAAAATAACCACATAAAGCTAATTGTTTCATGAATGAAACATTCTTTTGAGTCTGATCAAAAACACGGAGACTTGGAAGACGGCAAAGAGTAGGTAAGTAAAGATATGGTGAATATGTAGAGAGGGCTCGTGGCTAATTGGAAGTGTACAGGACCGATTAAAAAAGTTAAGCTGAACTCGCCTCGGTTGGTCAATGGATGGGTGACCATTTATGATAACACCGAGACCACTCTATCCTTAAATTTATTGTTCTTTGGGTTTACCTTCAATATAAGGACGACCGTCATGTTTACCGATGCAAATTACGTTCTTTGATAATCAACTGTTTATTTATTTGATAAATTCTAAGGCAAGTCGGCCTTGTAAATATTAAAACTAAAATAATAACCAAATATTGATTCTAGAAACAGTGACATTGGTCCATTTTCACCGCAGTTCAATAAACTAATAAAAGTGACACATACAGATGATTTACACTTCGTGGAAAATGATTTAAGCAATGACACTAAACATGTAAATTGTATCGGTTTTAGGCTGTCCACCAAGGTCTTTAGCACTTATCTCATCTGCATTATCTAGTCTATGCGCCGTCGTACAGCCGCGCGTGTGCCTGGGCGGGCGGGGGCGAGGGGGGCGCGGGGAGGGGCTCTATTGGCCCAGCTCACCTCCGAGCCTTCAGTCTGGCGCGGGACGCGACACCGAGCGCACGTTGCCCGTCCAAACAGCGCGCACGTCCAAATCGCGGGTTGAAAATAAAGATTGCTAAATTAAATTGCTAGTGTAAACCTATTCTGTGGGTAGTGTTTTGTTCCCTGCCCAGTGACGTCACAAAGGTGGGCTTAAGTTTGGAGACGATTGTATTCAAATGTTCGAGAGCTAAACAGTATTTTCAGTGGAAGTAAGTAGACGCACCGTAGATGTTATTATATTATTGGCAGTGCTTATTGACTGTTGCTTTTAGGTATTGGGTGCTATGGATTTGGAGAGAGATGTATCGAATATCATAAGTCAAACACAGGATATTGTTGCATTAAAACGATCAGAATCGAAGCGAACAGAAATATTGATTCGTTGTTTATTTACATATCCAGTGGAAATCCAACAATGATTTATGACACATGACGTAAAACCAAAAATCCTTTTGACTCTTTATTTATGACGTAAACGAGTATAATTGTCAGAAACCCTGTTTAATTACACAAAGAGCCAGACGTAAGCAAAGCCTAAGGCCAAAGCAAATCTCTTTGACAAATATGAAAGAGTGTCGTTTATTTTGAGCCCTACAAACAACGGTTGTGTAGACAAAGGGGAGATTATTTCAGGGTTTAGAGTTATGTAAAGGCGTAAAATTCATAGTGATGGTATTTGAACTATCAAATTAGGAACCGCAAATCTGGTTCATTTTAATGCCGGTTCAAGGGAACAAAGACTAGAGAATTATTGTTATTGAAATCGAACCTGTAATTGAGGCTGTAGGCATAGCATTAACAACTGTACCAGTAAGAGGTGCTTAGAGTCGGCTGGTTCTAATTAACACCTTCACGTTTTGTTATCTGTAATCTGTGAAAATGTTTGATGTGACAACTGTACCCATATTGATGGCACTTTATGTAACGTATTTGAAAGCATTTTAAGTAATCTTGAATTCGATTCCATGACACACAAAAGTACACCTACAATTATAAAAATAGTATTAATAAATATTTAGTAATAGTCTAATACATTTATGTCATTGCAGTCACATGAATATTAATAATTAATGATGTCGAATAGCCACTCACAGAGGATTATAGATAGATACTAGGGTCGATAGGGAGTAAACAAAATATTTTTAAAAAACCTAGCGTATTGTTCTAACAATTATATAATCGACATCAAGCAGTAAATATCGTGGAAAGCTTATTACGATTCCACCAAAAACCATTGGCAATATTTTCGCCAAAAATAAACGTTACCCAATTTTGTTTACCCCCAATCAACTTAGTTCAAGTGACTGATGTAACATGGTTTACCTTCGAATTAATCTAAGGGCTTCCAAACCAAGGAGTATTCAATCGTCCTCATACGTTTCCCAAGATTTATCTCTTAAGATTACGGGCGTTGAGCCTCAAGTGCTTGAATGGATTATGACAAATTGTTGTCTAACATTTAGTAGGTCTACAATGGCGGGTCTAGTTGACCCTCGTCACGTGCGCGCCTGACAGACTGATGAAGTTGGCTTTTTCTTATTCTTCCTCCTTTGTGTTTTTTTGGATTATCATGGTCATTAATTAGAATCGGTTTAATTTGATAAATTTGTAAACTGTTTTCGTCATTTACTGAATGGTTTGATGATTTTGTTTCTTTTGTGACAATTATTGGTTATCCTCTGACTGACTGTTCCCATCAAGTTAAAGAAGTTAAGTATATTTTCCTACTATATTTATTGTCCTTCAACAATACAATATTTTACATTGGCATGTAAATTCAATTTCTCTATTACCCTTCCAATAGTCTCCTTATCTGCATGAAATTTTGACAATCGGTAACGTTCAAAGAAACACTTGAATATTTGCAAACGATCAGTCTAAATCACGAAACTAAAAATATGTATAGAACTTAAAATTTGGTTCAGTTCATCTGAGGACTTTTGCTACAATTGCAGAACTATCACTTTTCTGGATGCAGTAGCTTCAGTATATATTCTTATATCACTCACAAGTCCGCGATTATAGCACATGTCTGTAGGATATCAGCGCCGCTTACCGCTCAGTGCCGCGTCGCCGCCTCGCCGCGCGCTGGGTATATCGCTGAGCGTAAATACGTAGTGACCACAATGACCAATTTCCTTTTGTTGACTCATACTACTTGTGGCATTACTAGCAACTGATACGTGATGTTTTTCTTTACAATTCGGACCAGTAACCTTTCGTATTATTTGACCTACTTGGTTTTTGACTTCTTTAAGTAAGTCATTCTTGTAAATGATTGTCTTAAATTTCCTGTTGGTATATTTTCTTGGAATTTTGATCTGGGTTTGGAAAATTGTCCTTTAGATTACCTTGAGATTAGGCGGATTGATCTAATCATTCGCCACTTTACCGTACTTATGAAGTGATCACGTTCAGATCGAATGATTAAGGCATTTTGCAGAATCGCGAACCAAAATTTTACATCATTTCACTTAACATTTTCGTAAACCAATAAATTATTGATATAAAAGACGTTATTCAGCAGAGATTGGACAAAGAATTATACAATTCTTAGCTCTGTGTTACGAAACAGTAACATTTTCGGGAATAAACATAGAACGAGCAAGATAAATGTTTTATGTGTCGTGTTCACTAACCCGCCATGGGAATCCCAGTGCGGCGGGTGTTACATTTGAACAAAAGTCACGTACACAGCATCCCGAGTGGAATCATGAAACGGTAATATCTGGAGCCAAGGAAAGTATTGCCGATTTGAAATTCGTCTGGAAGCTGATGGGAGTATGATTTGAAAGCGTGCTTTAAGGAAAATCAGTATAACGTGGATGATATTCACAGATGTTATTGGGTAGATTAAAGTGATTAGTAAACGAGAAAACAGATTAGATAAAACAAAGGAGAGAGGAAGAAGTAATAATACGAAAAAATGTTTTAACAAACAAAACAGTAGAAATGGTAACTATACCTACTAACATAATAAACATCATCCTCATGGATAAACCAAAGAGTATTTATGACAATGCAGTATTATAGAACAAAGGAAGACCTTGACCAAGTCCCTATTAGGTACAATATCTATAAACATTACTTAAAAGGAGTACGAACAAATAAAATAACACTAAAAACATTTAAAATCAAAAGGTTTTTATTTCGAGTAATCCTTATCCAGCACTTTCAAAACGTTACTGACTCTAGTTGCACGGTTCCAAAATGTCATTCTTATAGAAAAGAACCGGAAAGAAACTCCATAAGTTACTCTCTAAGAAAAATACAGTTTATTTATACAATAGGTGAAGGAAAACATCGTGAGAAAACCTGGATTCCGATATTGGAATCTGAAATCACCAATCCGCAGTGAGCTAGCGTGGTGATCAATGCTCAAACCTTCCCTATATGGGAAGAGGCCTGTGCCCAGCAGTTAGACGTATATAGGCTGGTTTATTTATTTAATTTTTTATTTATGTACACAATAAGTATGCAACAACAAATTAATCACGTCATTTTCGATATTCTGCCTTCAATCCCCAGTATTCAGTATCGCTTTACTCTGACATAATTCTTGTGCCACATCTCAGTTTACAAAGGACATTGGCGGGACATTGGCATGGGAAAACCGCAACAATGCGACCGCTAGCTATCAACAGCCCTGAATTGATTAAGTCGGGACGGTAATTGGTTATCACGGTGTATTGTATGTCAATATTTCCTATACGTTATGTGTTTATCGAAATTGGTAATGTTGGAGTCTGTTTTGGGTTTGTTTTTGACGAATTAATGTTTTTCTCTGAGTTTAGTAGCTGTGTTTTTATCCAGTGTATCAGCTATCTCCATGTATTATGTTGGCAAAGTATGAAACTAACAAAACGAACGCATGTACAAATTTGCTTATAACACCATAGCAAACATACATAGTTAAATACACATTGTTTATGTTTATATGTTTGTTACCTCTTCGCATTAAAATATTGGCGTTTAGTTTGTAAACGATACTTAGCTGTTATTTATTTCAGGATTGTTTCCTTAAAGTGTTTGATATATTTCGACTGAACCTAAGTCTGAGCCTAAATACTACTTTATTAGCTTCACCAACTATATTCACCTATAGACCTATGTTTTAAGACATCAGTTCTTGGTTAGTAAAAAAATATTAAGAAAAAAATGTTTCTAGACAAAACATATTGTAATTTGGAAAAAAGACCAGCAAAATAGAAAATAAGTTATTACGTCTCATATTCAGAAATGCTTCGCGAAATAAATCGCGGTCTATTTATTAAATACACGATAGTAAGGTGGATTTTGGGACTTTCCTTAGATCCCAGGATATAAGGATTTTCTAGTTGAAAACCCCTGATTTGGGTTCCGTTGTATAAATTAGAATGTTTTTCCGCTCTTATTGGTTTAGGAACTTTTGTTTAGATTGTTTTTTATTTATCGTTTAATGTTAATATATTCATTGTTCTTAGCATTAAGTATACTTGGTTTTAGTATTAGGTACTTGAGAGAAGTCGAATTTGTAAGGCTACAGTTTGCTGAATAAATATATAAGTATTATTAAGAAGATTATCTGAATTTATAGTCCCCATTGTCAAGCATGATATCTAAGTCTTAAGCGACAGGAATTAAGTTTTCTCCTGCCCAATTGTAATCAGCTAGTCGTTAGTACATAAGATTTACTATTATTATACCTACTAGCCTAGCTTCTAAATCTATGCAGTCATCGGATCTTGGAATGATACAGTCCGCAAGTATCCATACATACAATTACTAATAAAATATAAATACAAATACGTTCACCTGATGTGTATGTATCGAATAATCAACATTAAAATAGGTACGGTAGTAAAAATCAATTAGTTCCTTATAAAACAAACAAAATGAATAATAACGATAAATTGAAATCCAATAAACCATTGCACGTGTCCAATAATCACGCGTATTAAAACAATTTAATGGTCTGATGACGAAACGTTTGCGGTAAAGGATAAAGTATGAATTTATATCAAAAACCCATTGATGCATTCTTCATGTTATAGGCACAGTATAAATATATATATAGCTAATATATATAACATCTTGGGACAATATCCACACACGGCCATCTGATCCCAAGCTAAGCAGAGCTTGTGTTATGGTAATCAGACAGCTGATAAACATACTTATATATTTTTAAATGTATACATATTATAAATAAATCACACCCAGACACAGAACAAAATGATCGTGCTCATCATACAAACATTTGTCCCGGGCGAGAATCGAACCTACGACCTCTGGCTTAGCAGTCAGGGTCACTAACCACTAGACCAACAAGCCCGTCTATTTCTAAAAAAATAATGTCTACAGCCGCGCGCTATGTAACAGCAATATAGGGCTGTGCACATACAGCATTTTAATAAGTTTAAATTACATTAACAACACACCGTCTGTTCGTCACTGCGACACGCTCGCGACTGTATCATGCCACGGTCCGATAGCGTTGCTTATCTACTCGTCTTGCGCCCTAAAAGGTGTATAAATTATCATACTGCTATTATACCAAATGCTTGTACGAACACTTACTTATAAAAAGATAATATTAGAAATACGATTAATGGAATACGAGCAACTCTGCGTCCATTCCCTATGATACCTAGAGTGGACTAACGCGATAAGTCGAACGGTTTAAGGAAAATAATATTGAGTTCATTGACGAATTTCCTCTTTGCAACGTGTTTCTTGATTATATTAATGCTGACTTGCATAATATTTATTAACATTCCAACAACGCCATCTAGTCTCAAATTAAGAATACGAGAGTAACTTGTGTTATGAGTATTAGACGACTGATAAACATATCTACTTATATATTTAAAAAAATACGTATCACAGAAAAATTGCACATAGACACAGAACAATTGATCAAGCTCATCACATAAACATTTTTCCTGGGTGGGAATCGAACCCACGACCTTCGGTCTAGCAGTGAAGGCCAATAACCACTAGACCAGCAGGCCAGTCAAACCATGGTATGAAGTAGCCCTAAATAAAATATGGCCGGTATTCTCACGTGAACAAAATGGTGTAAAGTTGTTGTTAATAACTAATATTTTGTCTACAGAAGCGTTTTAACTTTTGTAATAGTAAATATACACAATACTACTGAATAGCTTTCTTCACGAAGCGGCCCAATATTATTGCACCTACTTCTAGTTTTCTCTGCACCACCCTATGCTTGACTGGTAGAGAATGCCTTAGGCATTATGGCCGCCTTTATTATTTGTATAAGAATCAATAAAAATAAATAAATATTAGAAAATCAATCAGTTACAAGATAGGGTAGGGCGGGGCACAAAGGTCCAATTTGACTATTATAAGTTATGCTGTGAAAACCAAAGCCACTACATCAAAACAAAAAACACGTATCGAATCAACTGTTATCAAAGCATGATTGGCTAAATTTTCAGTTATTTAATCATTGTAGAAATATGTTTTTTTACTGTTTTTGTAGACCTCGTCGTCTGGTTCTTTTTGCCCCATAGTACGGGTAAAAAGGGACAGCAAAGAGGCAAAAAGGTTTTGGTTATTTAAAAGGTTTTATAAAATAATAACTACATAGGATCCAATGCAAATCAAACGTATATTAATCTAGGAAAACATAAAGTAAAAATACTCTTATAATTATTAAAACATGAACTATTTCTGATAGTTTAGGATCTGTCACAGGAATTTAATCAGTCTTAAAGGAATTATAAGTTTTTGTCAATAATTTGTGATTCTTAAAACTCGAATAACACAACTAAATATGTCTTTTTAAACATAACATAAAAATAAAATTGTTCTTATAGTCTTACTTTAAAAAAGTCCACTCTGGTCCTTTTTACCCCAAACACGTGTAAGTATTTAGATAGGTTATAAAAAAATAATAATTAAATCGAACTTAAAAATAACAATAAACCTTGAAACACAATTAAATGACCTATACTTAAAAACTACATTCAGGCATCATAGCCTAAGTAGTAGCTCTCCAAACCAAAACAATCAACAGCGGAAAAAATTACTTTCGTCGAAATTTAAAGGTGAGGTCCTGTATCTCCGGCTGGCAACGTCGCTCAACTGCCAGTGATGGCGCGTTACTCCCCGCGTGGACTCTTCTTTTCGCTGGTAGCGTTCGGAAAGACGTAACTTCACTAGGTTTTGAGATTTTAATGGTGGACCTTTTTACCCGCGGACCTTTAAGCCCCGCCCTACCCTACCTTTAATTCTCATGCTATCTCTATCACTTACAGCATGTAAGACAAGGATAGACATACATACAGGTGTACTCGCCGGTAAGATCACACGGATTATGTCAGGAAAGTCATTAGTGTCAAGATTTATGCAAATACATCACCCAGTGCACTAATCATTCAAATTAGTTTGCACACTGATTATGCTAATATCACTTCAAGTATCTGTCAGGCGGTCATCGCTTTATAGTAGGTGGAAGCGAGATGGCGCGCTACATTGTTATAGCGGTGTCTCACTTGCACAGCGGCAATTATAATAATTTGGTTTTAAGTACTCATGGTTTGACTGCAATGATAGTAGCGGGTTTAATCCCTGCGTAAGACCCCTAAAAATATGGTAGTGGAACTGGTAATCCACAAATTTTAATGAATGTTCTGACTCCTGAGTCTAAGTGTGTTTTTGCGTGTGAATTAAATGTCAATCAATGTGAAACAAGGATATCCCCGTGATACAAAAATTAAATTTATTAGTACGGCAGTCGATTTTTATTTAAAAAAAGGACCCTGCCAGTATAAATAACAAAAAAATAGTACATGAATAAAATTAAATGTGTTTACATGAACTAGTAAATAAAGCAATTAAATACGATCAGTTTTAACAATAAGATATTAATTTATTGCTAAGTATTAGCTTATTCCCGCGACTTCACCATTGTACCTGACTTCTTTACCGACCATTTATAATGGAGAAACAGACAGACATATAAACTAATTATGTCTGTTTATGTGTATATTTTATACATGTTTTAGATTATAATATTTATAAATATTTATGACAGCTAGTACCATTAGTTAGGTACGTAGGTACATGTATAAAACATGGGATCGTCCTATTATGGGTATTTATAAAAAACGATGGCGTATTTATATCTTGCAAATTGCTTGTTTGTTCTATGATTAATTAATACATTTGTACATAAATGTTGGATGTATGTAGAGGAGTACACATAATTCATCATAATTGTTCTAAGAATGACAATCTGTGATCGCGAGAACACACATACATGCCCCTGCCCTTATCCCAATTTTTACTTGGGGTCGGCGCAACACGTCTTTTAGACATGTTGCTTAAAGTTTTGGCTATGGTTTTATAGTCGGCCGCCTGCCTGACACTAACCCTCTTTGGGAATGCGATTGTTGGTTGTTTACCCGCCACCATTCGGGTGACCCAAGGTGCTTGTTACAGTGCACTGGGTCTTAAGATCCATTAGTCGCCTTTTACGACACCCAGTGGAGGATATGGGGTGGTGCTATTCTTTATATCCGGACACCACACGCGAGAAAACCTTATTTAAAACGCATAAAAAATACGTTCTTTATTTTTTGAAATACCAAAATGATGATGAATAATGATTGATTTACTTAAGACCATCTTTTTGAAAAATCATAAAAGTAAACTCGACAAAGAAATATCAAATAAAATTATTAAATACGCATAATAATAATTCACAATTCTGATACTGAAGATAAAACAACACCGTATACCACTCTCCAACATTTTCAAGTAAGTGTCACTTTGAATCAAGCAAAGATTACAAATTCTGAGAAGTTGAAAACAATTGCTCTAACGATTCGTGGAAGGAAAAATACTGTCGCGATGTTTTTGTTACTTTTGAAGATTCTCGCGCCAAATAAATCATGTCGGAAAGTCGAAAAGTTTTCGAATGGAAGTTTGATGATTGCAGTATGTACGAGGTGTAACCGACGGTCGATAGAGAGGTTTCTTTTAAAAGAAAGGTTGGGTTTAGTGGTTCA
This sequence comes from Chrysodeixis includens, assembly GCA_941860345.1. Lineage (NCBI taxonomy): Eukaryota > Metazoa > Arthropoda > Insecta > Lepidoptera > Noctuidae > Chrysodeixis > Chrysodeixis includens. The sequence continues at coordinate 9,146,859 of OW796115.1, forward strand.
GAAATTCTGTTGCGTCATTTTTAATGAGAAATAAATAGGTTTTGCGCTCTTAATTTTCCCGCGGTTAGTGCGTCATGAATTGCTATGCATTACCACACTTCGACCAAATGCGAGATGCGTTAAGAGAGTAGCAGTAAGAGTCTGATATTACCACTTTCTCCCCCAAAGAGGTGGGTGTTCATAAAGGTTTCCCCGCTTTTACAAAAAAGGCATTTTTTAGCCTTTCGAAGAAGAAAATGTATTTGCCATATTAAATACAAGTTTACAGAAGACCTAAGGATTTTCATAAGTAACTACAAATTTTAATGTTTTCGAAACCAATTTCATAACATAATGAAGTGTTAATATTCTATTAGGATATCGATGTAAATTATCTGTAACCAGTCTAATACAACTCAAGTTACGTTATTCGAGATATTAGGATACATGTTTCAAAATATGCATTATTTAGAACTTCTAACTTTTCTATCGATATTCCTAAAAATATACCTAGCTTCAGAACTGCAATTCCATTTACATTTTTATACAAATTCGATACAAATGTATCTTTAATATTCCGCTATTCTGTTGCAGGCAATTTCGTTATTACTTTCGTACTTTTACAGCGGTTGGCGATCCAGGTCGGTTCGCCCACAAAGCAAGGCCTATCATTGTCTATCTATCTCCATCCAATAACTTTTTCCTGTCCATTGACTCTCTCTATTTCAGTGAGCAGATAAGAAGCCAAAGTAACTTTCTTTTTTGATTTGAGTACACACGTAACGATATAGGCTGGTGATTTATCTTTTATTTAAATTTAAAAGCCTGTGTGTCCCACCATAAAAAGTATTTACGACTGTATGGAATATGGGTATAATCAGAATGTATTGCGAACATTACTTCTGGTACGTTTTAAGCTGAAGCAAATTTTAATGCTATAGCCTTTTTAATCGATGATACGACTATTCTTGTCTTTTCATCTATTCATTGAGTATCTAATAAAAGCTTGTTAATATTGATTTTGTTAACTGTGTCTTTAAATTTCCTTCCATTGTTATGCACAGAATGTTTTGAATAAAACCTTTTGTGTCGGCTGATAATTTATAATTGATTTCCTTTCATTGAGATCGGCGGCAGCATGTTTATTATTGTAATCTCTGATTGTGTCATTCATCCCAGCTATCTAATGTTATCGTTGATAACGCTTTTATCTGATGTCCGTGTAGGTAGATAAGAATTAGCCGCATGAATGCAAGGTACTGAAAGATTTTTATGATCTGAATCGTGAATGTAAATTCCACTTGTATCAATAAGGAAAACTTGGTTGCTTGATTTTTTGATGTTATTGATTGTCCTGCAGTATTTTTTGAATGATAAAAGACATATCTATTGGATACGTACGCTACGTAGTTGCAAAAAATGCGTGAAAGCACTTTAGCCTGTCTTTTTGTATCACGTGCTTTTCGACGCCCGGTCGTATTTTAAATCCTCTATATGGAAACTACATAGAAAATAAACGACTTTTCCCTAAAAAGCAATATTTAATACTAAAATCTAACTTTATCCACGCGCATAACGTTTATCGGCTGATAACAATTTTGTTTTTTAAACTCCTTTTTTTGTGAATATACACTATAAAAACAAATACCGAAGTCTATTATAACAGTTTTAAATTAACAATGCTGATATATTTTTTAATAATAATACAAAACCGACTTCTTGACTTATGCAATGTTTTTGGAATTGGTACCAAGCTGAAAGAAAACCCCCGACTCCAGAAAAAAACTGAAACCGCTGTACATTTTCTTATAAAATTTGAAGAGTCTTCAATTTCGCCAAGATTTCATCATTAAATTTTTCAAATCTGTTGGCAAGCGACAAGGATTAGAGCAAACAAATATACAAAAAACCTGACATCAAATTGAGAACTTCCACCTTTTTTAAAGGTCGGTTAAAAAAGAGTTTACTTCTTATAAAATTATCGAAGTTAATGGATTGTCCTTAATCACATATTCATAGATTTAAAACACCCAAACCATTAGTTATTACTTTTCAAACGACAAACAGGAACGACCATTGATGATAGTTTTTATAGCTCCCAATAATCGTCTACAACAGAACTAGGTCAGAGAAGTTTTCCATTTTCATAATTTTCGATATTCTTTTGTCATTCATGAGGTAATCGGTCATTTGGCCGATCTGTCTCAGAATTAGTTTTTTCATATGACTTATGCAAAGTTAGTGGGAGTTCATTACTTAGTTTTTTTGCTAGTCGTATTGCAAATCTCAATGGACTTTCTTTGCCTTCGAGAGATTACATTGGCTTAGAGATTTTGTTTGTTACTACATGGGACCCAGTAGAAAAGTCATACCAAACTCCTGTGGTCCTACTTGTTTTGGACACCAATAAGTCAATGATTACAAAGTGGTTTATGATGCCCAAAATTAACGGAATTATATCTATTGGTTGCTTTAGTGTACTAAAGATTATGGTTCGGGAGGCAGAAAGTTTTGGAGACTGATAAATTGTTTTGCTAAGCATTGAATGCAGCGCTATGAAATTGTATATCAAACGTATCTAGAAACTAAAAGTCGTGGGACTACAAGTTCAAGCCAAAAATACTTCTGAATCATCATAGTCGCGTTTTTTGCACAAAATGAGGTACGTTAACCAACCTCACTCACCTTTCAAGGTAAAAGGACTTTCATAATTATTTAATGTATTTCATTTACTGTCAGCTAAATATAAAATAATATTCTATTTGTTTAAAGAGGTCAGTCACTGGGGGTGGGCCGAGCGACCCTTTAACTTTCAGACTTACTCTTATTATATCAGTTACTCGTCTCAAAGTTTAAATATGAATCTGCATTTAGGGTTATTAACCTGTTACATTCTTGTTCTAACTTTTTCTCCCTGTGTATTTATCTAAATGAATTGTAACCTGTCTGTTACTGTAGTATTTATTTTAACCTGCAAATTTTCTCTAGCAATCAAATTAAATGCTCTTTTTTTCTCTGGATTTTCACTATTTTTTTTACGTATAAAATTCTCGTGTCTTTATGTTCGTTCCCGTTTTCCCCGGAAAAGGCTAAACCGATACTCTTGAAATTTTATACATGTATCGGGTAGGTCTAGGAATAGGCGAACATCTCCTTTTTTCCCCGAATATTTTTTTTTGTCATTTTAATTTTTCGTGGGATTATGTATACAAAGTCGCGGGCAAGAATTTGTTCTTTTTTTAAAAGACTTAAAAAACTTTTTTTTTAATGTCTGTTAATAATTTTATGGATACAAATTTTCATGTGGGTGTTACTAAGAGTAAGAGAGAATTATATTTTTAGTCTTAAAAACATTCAAAGAGCTTATTCTGAAACGAAGTTCTTAATTACTTAATGCGTCTTTAATTATTCAGTAACTGTAATAACATCTCAAAATAATGTTGGCTTTAATTATTAAAATACATTTTCTTAGTTCTCTTGGGGAGGCATCAGAAATTTGTTTTGACATTTTAAATATCATGAAATTCAATACCCAATAGGCAACGCAATAGGCTTCCTGCATCGTTATTCCTCTAGGCCACAATGCTTTGTTAACTAACAATTGTCTTGCTATTATGCTGCCTGATGAAACGAATTAACCAAAATGATTGCATAAAATTCACCTACAGTCAGACTATTGATGAAAATTTCTTCTCAACGACTCCACAGGCTCACTCTGTTTTAATAAACAGACATAGTAACAAGCTGGCAGTGATACTGTGACTCTACTAATGTACCACCGTATTGCAGCGTACGGCAAGACGCTTTAGATTTATCTAAGGCATAGTAGACCAACACTCCTTTTTTTTTAAAGTTTCCTCACTAACGAATTTATTCCTTGTATCGCGGGAGGTTTCACAGACATTCAATTCATATGCACAAAGACACCCTTACGTAATACTAGTTGTTGCCCGCTACTACGTACCTATAACATAACATAACATGTATAATATTTTAGCAACCCGCCCAGCTTTGCACGGTTAAAATACTGATGAATTATACACATAAACCTTCTCCTTGAATCACTCTATCTATTAAACCGCTTCAAAATCCGTTGTGCAGTTTTAGAGATTTAAGCGGACATACAGTCAGGCAGTAACAGCGACTTTGTTTTATACTATGTAGTGATTATAAAGAAGGATATCCACGAAATTAAAAACCAACATCAATTCCTCAATTTGCAACAAAACCCGCAAAATGCAGCGTCTGTCGCTACTATCTTATCAAGATAGTGATCTGAGATGTCTACACACGATAACGATGATAAAGTACGAAAACAAACACAAGTGTATTTACATGATAATGTGTGTTTGTGCAGTGAGGGTGTTATGTAATAAGCTGGTTAAGCTAATATTGTGTTAACTCTCTTGATAGGTAGGTAAAAGTATGTAACAAGTTGTAATACTTGTGTAAAATGTGTCAGGAAACACCTCTTCTGTGTCTGCAAAAGGATAAAAAGGAAAAAAGTGAATACCAAATAAAATTGACATCAGCTGATCCAAATTTGGTTGCTATGAAAAAAGAAAGAAACAGTATGTCGATAACTTTTCTTATGAAAATAAAGTTGAATCGAGATAGGATTATCTCGATACAACATCAAAATACAAAAAAAAACCAAAGGTTTTCATTTCTGGTAGGCCTTCTCAGGCACTTTCAAAACATTACCGACTCTAATTGCGTGGTATCAAATTGTCATTTTTATGGAGAAGAACCGGCAAGAAACACCATAAGTTACTCTTTTAAAATTCTCTTATTCGTAGTCGGAAAAATGTATTACGTTCTAACATCGTAATATTAAATTTCTCTATAGTAATTTCATTCAGAATTTATGTCAATCGCTTAACAGCTGCACCGATGAGATAGACTTCTTATTTTACATTCATGTCACAACTCATTAAACATGTTCTATAATAAAATGAATGCTAAACAGATGTATTAGAGTATAATTAATTTCATACTGGGATGCCAGCAAGTAGGTCAGATTCCAAGCGAGAGAAATAACGCGACAGTCTAGTGTTTTAAGTAGGTTGTTCTTAAGATTAACTTGCTTGAGAATTTCATATTAAAACTTAGTAGTTTATCCTCTGCAGTGGGATCACCTAATTTGCGAGAGCAAGCGACAGCTAGAGTTTGGCAATATCACTGACGAAATATCTTTTGCTCAAAGACAAATTAGCGTTTGAAAGTGCTATCGAGAATCATCCACTTTCGCATTGCTTTTGCAAGCTACGTTATACTGCTACCAATTCTATTTGGAATCGTTTCTGATTTCATTTTCAGTAAATCTATTTTGTTATTTAAATGCTTTTTAAATACTTCCTAGGATTGTCCTATTTTTTTTTATTATACCTACGGAAAACGTACCTATAATAGGCAAATATGTGAGTTGTTTTGTATATAGTAGTGAGGCGGCACAAACAACGATTGACAATTTCTTTGCGCATAACGTTTGTTCAAAATTACTTTATTTAACAAAAAAAAGCACAACATATAGACCAAGTTTCTTCTACGTTAAACTATCCGTGGAACTCCATGCAACTTATGAATCCTGTCCAATACAACTTTTAAAGAATAAGTTCTAATCTAAAATTTACCCAGCGCTGGTACCTAAGTACTAAAGGACTACTTTGTAAGCTTCACCAGTATTCCCAAGTTAAAACTCTGGAAGAAAATTCTAAAGTTTAAAAGGAAATAGGAAAAGTTTTTACTCCACAAACTATCTTACACGTGTACCGGAATTTGAACAAGGGATATTTTGTAAAAAATGATCTATTCCGCAGTATTCTGCTGGCGCAATCTTTTTTGAACAAGTCTAAAGTTTATCCAAAACATATTTATTGGGTCTAGTCTTACAATAAATTACCCAGTTTTTCATCTGCCGACTGCTCTATTTAACTTCAACAACACAAATTACCAATACGGAATTCTAGAGTTTGAGTTGTGGGTATAGTAATAAATTAATAAACCAAAGCTGACACAAGGCTCAAACATATTGTTTTGAACAAGAAGTCAAACAAATACCCATTAATCTTTCTAAACAGTAACATTATTCGTCTTCCCAGCAGAATTTCATTCAGATTTTCTACAAAAATAGTCAAGTCACGCAAATCACGATTTGCTATCACATTTGATGGACTTGAGAAGTGTAACATGATTTTGGATACACATATCGTGATTGAATGCAGAATGACTTGATTCATCGTCGTTTAAGGCGATAGTGTTGACAATAACATGCACACGTGTGTTTTCTGCAATATTTAGACTTATATTGTTCTGGAAATTATCAACTTCTTTACAAATATTTAGCTAAGCATCTATAAGCGTAGTTATTTCTTCTTCTTTTCCTCTTGTATTATTAGCGTCATCTAAATTTTAGGATGTATTATCATCATCATCAGTGTCTTATATTCTTGTGTCTACTACTACCAATTCAGTATTTTCTTCCAGAGACATTTTATCAGTTTGTGTCTATCTATTTCTTCTGTATCTTCGCGTGATCATATTATCAATAAAACCCCCCCTCTTTTTTGGTGACCTGTGTAAAACGCTAGACTTCAACCCCCGCCGAGGGCACGGCAATCAGTATCGTTCTATTATTCATCACTCACCTACAAGTATCGTTCTAAATCTGCGTATGGTCACGTGATTTTGTATCAATGAACGCATGACACCCAATGATGCACACGAATCCACCTAAAAAAATCGTGTAACGGAGTTTCGTCGTGTGTCATGGACGAAGGACGTTCCTCACACTTTTATAGTTATTACGGAACACGGAAACACAACTGTCAAGTAGAACAGCCGTGTCAATCATATTGTAATAAAACCTTTATCTTATCTCAAGTGTTTTGTAGAAAAACGAAGTAAACACTTGAAGGGACCTGTTTCTATGAGAAGAAGTTTTCCATTGATACTGCTTAGGTTGATTAGATTTCTTCTAAATCTTTATTGATGGTGTATGATTTGTGAGGGTCTGTGTTGGTTGGTAAAGGAAGAGTATATGTGTGTTATCTGATAACACACTATAGAAATAAAAAACTTTGTTTCTAATCCAAATGTGACTCTTACGGAGAGGTCACAACAAGTAAGAGGATTCCATTAACATATAAATTTGCAACTACTGAAATAAACTCTAGTTTTAATTTTATCGTCTTTATTCGATTTTAAAACCGGAGACTTACCAAAACTATGTCAAGCTACTATACAGTCAATTATTGATGACCACAACTTGTTACACCAAAACCATAACTTAGATCAAATTCTCTTCGGCAAAATTGCGGTATAACAACATTTTAAATGACAACTCATTCCAAAACACAAATGTCTCAAAATTTCCCAAATTTCAGATCAATTGCGTTTGGTTTCAGATCAATTCCCCAAAAACCGTTCGTGAAACAATTTCCAAGTTAAATGGCAATGCGTTGTCGGATTAATGCGACAAAGTTGTAAAACTCATTGCTTCGGGCGATCAACTGCTCGTTAGGCAAAATTGGGACAGCCTGACACTAATGACCCCTCTGCGCTTATATTTTAATCTCTATAATGATTATGATCTGTTAAAGTGTAGATTATCAATGGAGTGGAGTTTTAGTATCAATTTTTGACGATGAATAGAATTTGAAGGCTTACTTTGACCCGGTAGAGTGAACGTGAAAAGTTCGAGATCATGGGATCATTTGTGATATTTTATCATGAAGCTTTTTATAGCTAAAAGCGGTTATTAATAAAGGCCCCGATCGGGAAACTGATCAGGCATGCCATACGGACTTTAATGTTTAAAATAAAATAAATCATGTCTAAATAAACCAATTTGTTTATTTTCTCGTACAAATCCATAAAATAGGAGCTCGCCCTAGATTTATAACAAATGATAAACAAACTTTTCAGATGATACAAATCTAAAATGTATGACAAAGTTCGGGGTATTACAAATATATTGCATTATTTCTCCATTGCTAAAAATATAACAAAATTCCCGCCACAATGTATGTATTTTCCCAAGTTGCTATGCAATTTCCGTGGAAAAAATAATGGGACGCGAAAACCCCTGCAAGGAAATTGACAATATCTTTTTATAAAAGAAAATTAAAGTCACAACAAAACCGTTCCCGACGCTAGGTTTTTCTTCCAGCTTATGAGTTTTAAATTGAAACATAACTAAAGTAGATCGAGTCCTAAAATTATATTGAACTGGATAAAGTTTTGCGAAGTTAGTCAGAGAAAGAACAAACGAAATATCTGGATGATTACACGAACGAAAATTTTGTGACGGAATACGAAGAAGTTTGGGATTGGTATTAAAATAAAGAACTGATGACGTTTGGTAGAAAAATACTGGTACTGAAAAGTTTAGGGAATAATAAGAATTATATTGGTGTAGGAAAGGAAAAGATCAATTTCGCCTAAAGATAGTCCAGAAATATAAATGCTTAATTTAAGACTGGCTATTCTTTATGATATTATCGCGATATAGTTATTTTTACTCGAAAATACAAAACATCCGCAAGATAAAATTCAAATAAATACGGTTTTGGTAGTGATGTAGGTGTTTATCAATCTCTGACTTTTCGAAAGACGCACCGTGCAAAGGGGCCCAACAAATGTTAAATTTCAGTTTCATATACAAATTGTGTGACTACGATATTTTGATAGCATCATAGATAAGTGGATGTTCGTTACTCTTTCACGCTTATACGACTTTACCAATTTGGATGAAATTTCGCATGGAAGTAGCTGACACCCTGGACAAATACGAAGATTACTTTTACCCGACTGCTCAAAAGGAGGTTTTTGCAGCTATAATCGACAACCACGCAGGTCCACGAAGCCTCGGGAAAAAGCTAGTGTACAATAATGTCAAACATTTTGCGAAAAAAGTAAGTACCAACACGAGATTTATTTAAAACAATAAATATTGGAATCGCGGTACTTTTTAGCAACATTGGTGACATCAATCTGACACACATTGGTACACGACAGGGATTGGGAAATTGATGCCGCTTGCGGTCGGTTTGCAAATTGACAGTCGGTACGTTTGCTGATCATTTTTAACTGTTGTTGAATATATGGGAACATAGGTGAGACGTATTGTATTTTGGACATTAACCTAAAAAAAACGACATGTGACGTATTTCAGTGAAACCTGAAGGCTGTGTAGGCAACTTCGGATGTATGTTAAATACCGCTTTGTGAATAGAAATGAATAACTTTTGTTTTGTTAGTTGTATCCGAAACAAAAAACGTTGATCTTTTTGTTCAAATTATGGTTAATTGACAATGTTTTGTCGTCTCTTTAAATGCGTGTATATAGTGCGCTATCTCACTTCAACGTCATAGTACAGACACTGCATTATATATTAATTAATTAACTATTAGCCTCTGAGACTAATCAGCAAATACCTGAAACCACACGTCACTTAGTGTCGAGTCGCTATTAACGCTGCCACCACTGTTTACATAACTGTCAAGTGTAATTTAGATACAACCAGATTTAAAGGATTTCTTTTTTATCCCATTCCTACACCGCCATCTAGTCTCAAATTAAGTATACAAGAGAATTTTTTATAATAAGTACTAGACAACTGATAAAAATAATCGTGCTCGTCACACAAGCATTTTTTCTGGGTGGGAATCGAACCCACGACCTCCGGTATGGCAGTCAGGGCCACTATATTATAACCACTAAACCAACGGGCCCGTCGAACAAGCTGGAGTGGGTCACTAGTATAGAATACTCTATTACTACAAATAAATAAAGGTGATAAATTCTCACATTACTTCACACAGTCATCTTTAAATACTAGTACCACAGTTTTAAGTTCATATGCCGTGTGCTAGCTGTGACGTCACAACCAGATTCGAACCCGCTCACCTTAACCCGCTCCCATTGCTCTGCTCTCGTGTTAAATACTCGCAGTACTTATGTGATATGTTGCATTCATATGAGACCTAAGATTAAGGCCCTAGAATTATAATGTGTGTGTTTATATTGCTAATATTGTAAAGTCGAAAGTATGTAAGTACGGATGAATTTTTATTACCTACTCTTTCACGCTTAAACGGTGGAGCGATACGACCGACGTACCGACAATCGCCCGGGCAAAGTCACGGGCTACAGTTAATCATTCTTAGATTTACATTTGAACTTTAATAATGTAATTTTGATTGTGGCTTAGGTATGTATGGATTGATTATATTATTGCAGATTTAAGAAAAAAATATTAATTGATAAATTAACTAATTAAGAATTTAATCATAATATTACATTAAAGCGTGATATCAATAAATGCAATCAAAAATTGCATGAAGAGATTAGATTCATTAGATAGGGAATCATTAATTTGACTTCATTATATTTTTACGTTACGTACCATACAGCGTACTATGTAAAAAAGTAGAAACCGTGCCGCTATTTATAGGATAGATTTTAACAGATAGAAGGACATTTTGTTATTAATTATGTTTCTAATATGAAAGCGGAATATCATACTACATACCTTTTAGCGGCTTCTCGCTTTAACGATATAATATTCCATGACTTTCACACAACGCCATCTAGTCTCAAACTAAGCAGAGCTTGTATTATGAGTACTAAACAACTGATAAATAATCTTTATACATACATTTTATGGATAAACAACCCAGACACAGAACAAATTTTAATGATCGTGCTCACCACAGTCACACAAATATTTGTCCTGGGTGGGATTCGAACCTACGACCTCTAGTATCGCAGTCAAGACTACTAAGCACTATACCAGCAGGCAAGTCAAATGCCAATATTCTCTAACAGCTTATAAAGCACGCCGTTATTGAATTTGGTATCGTTCGATATCTGTTAATCTAGGGAAACATTTCCTACAAATATTTCCTCATCGATAGATCAGCGGTATCAAATCAGATAGATGTTATCATTGTCCTTGTTCAGATAATCTGTCAACGTGTAACACTGATCATACGATCAACAACTAAACTTTATGAAAAAAGGAGTTAAAAATAAATAAAAAGACATTTATTGCTTCTTAAACAAGACAAGATCACATTTAAATCACGATAAAAAAGTACAAAAAGAATAACTAGACTTAGTACTAATAAAATTAAAACTTGTAGCAAAAGGAGTTCAGCTTATCGCCACGGCCCACCACGGCGCTGATTTTCAGCCATTCCTACTCCCTAAGCTGTAAGGCGGGAGTATAGGACGACAGGAGTTACATATTTTAGACAACAAACGGGTCTTATTCGCGATTTAATTCGATGTATCTTTTCTCCCGACGTTTCGGTCGAGTTGCACCGGCCGTGGTCACGGGTGGACGTTTGTTGTCTAAAATTTGAATACAAGTCGCGAAAGTTAAAAAATATTAAAGGAGTTATAAATGGCCAAAAAATAAATATGTGGTGTTGGAACGGTGACCTCTGCCACTTGGCTATCTGTGCAATCAAATTCTGGCGATAAAGCTACTCTTTTGCAATTCAAAAAAAAAAAATGTATTTCCAGCATCGTTCATTTGTAAGTTAGGACTTTGGTTACTGATTGTACCATGAGATCAGATATATTTAAGCATTGGCTATTTTATTTTACTGTTCTTGATAGGTAATAACGACTTATTCTGAGAAACGATATTTATATTGACCAGAAAACACCGAAATAAATGGATTATCAAATCATCTATGAGACATGTTTCATGTGAATGACATTTGAGTTTTCCTGTGAATGATTCAGCTATATTGCACAGGATATGAAAGTGTTGAGTTGCTCTATTATTAACTGTAGCATCAATAATACCATCACATACTACAATACGAACAAAACGTTTAACAACGTATTTCCAATATCGAAATCAGTTTTCTTCATTATGATATTCACGTTTTAAAATCACCAATTCTTTGACAGTTCCTCGAACATTCCTATAGTCAATAGTTGTGTCAACAGTTGTGTGATGATGTGGGAGTGATCCCACATCATCAACAATTCTTTAAGAAGTCAATATAAACACTGCTTAAGAACAAGTGAGACTCGCGTTCAAAGGGTTCCGTACCAATAAATATAAGTTTCCCGCATTTGTTTCTTTTACGTCTTTAAAACTACGCAATGGATTTTGATACGGTTTTTAATAGATGGAATGTTTTAAGAGGTAACTTTAGGTATGTGTGTTAGGTACTTGAGAATTGCACCTTTGCAAAGCAGCGGATTGCTAATTCCCATAACACAACATTACATTTTTTTTGTTGTTTTAAGGTCAACAGAAATACTTATATCATTCGTGAAAATTTCATTTGTTTCACCATCTCGGTTCTTGAGAGAAACAGCCAAATGATAACAGTCAGACCGACAGACGGGAGTCTTAGTAACAGGGTCCCGTTTTACCCTATACGTACGTAACCCTAAAAACGATTAGTCTAACAGTAGCTAACGTCAAGTCACTAACAAATACATAAAAGAACACCGTTCAAATATAATAGGCCGCGCCTGAAGAGAAGGAAGCCGTAAAAATTAATCAATACACTTGTTTAACAAGATTGCCGGTCATTAAGCACGATGACTCTTGTAATGCTTCAACAGTTTCCTTACGTAAAATTTGAATATTTCACCGATTACAAAGAATTTCGAAGGTTCTGGAATATACAGTGAAGATTTAGTGGTTTGAGCTATAGTGGAAGATTTTCAACTGGCTAAGCAAAGAATAATTGATTTGGTTTGAGTAGTTTTACTGTGGTCAGATCTAATTAGTAGAGATAGTTCTGTGGTATGACCATTAGGCAGCCAAGAGATTGTAAGTTCAAATTTCTCTCTTTGAATGTCTTTGTGTATTACAAAGTATTGCTTTCTGAAATCGGCGAAGGAAAACATCATGAGGAAATTAACACACCTGATAAATTTTCAAATAACTTGATGCGTTTTAAATCGGTTGTGTTGTCCATCAAATCTTTTGCGTCACACCCAAATCTATGTATTTGAGTCAAAAGTATTTGATCTTTTGAAAACCATTTTACACGAACATAACACTTTATATCGACAGTTTCTTCGATAGGTCATCCAAGAAGTCGTAGTTCAATCATAGCGAACGATCGAAGTCTACAAATAAACATAACTTTAAAAGCAATGGACACATGTCTTACCTTACACGTGCTGCACATAACAGCTTTGTGTAAAGAGGTTAGATATAACAATGCAGGTTTTATAGGAGACAGCCCACAACAAGTGGAAATAGAACGATAAATACTTTGCTGTAGTGTAAGAAGCTTTTAGAAGGATACGAAGAAGAATAGAAGAAATATGTATATTAGAAGTGATTTTGATACTGGAATGGATTTCAGGAGTTTTAATTTAGATTAATTTCATAACAAGAGACACTAGAGCTTATTTTTTTTAAATTTACGTCAGTTATAGATGTATAAAAAAGAGGAGGCTGGTTTATATTTTCGTTTATATTTCAAGGAATTGCGAAAAGAAGAGTCAGGTTTAAATGAATAAATAGTACATGCTAAACCTTTTAAAACTAAGTTTTTTAAGGATTATTACTTATATGATCAAATCGTAATCACATACTCCGGTTAGGTCATTTAGTATTTATGTTACACTGCAAATACGGTTATGTAAGGCAAGCTAAAAGGTTTTGAATGTGGAAGACAAGTTAAAAAAAAGAAGCATTTTGTTGAATCTAAAACTGCCCAGAGCCATTTACCCATCTGTATAACAGCACATTGTAATAAAAAAATAACTAAATCACACTATTCAATTGTTTCAAAAATCCGTTGAAAATGTACCACATTCAATCTCACAACGAACGTTGAATAAAAAACTGTGTACCCCCGACTAAGCCTACAGCTTTCATTCTACGCGACAGAGCACATGATTGATGCCGTTCGACTTTTGTTCAAGCTTCCGGCTTTAGACGCGTGAGGCGTAATAAAGGAAGTCAAAGACAAGTATTATTGTAACAATTTTCAGTACTCTGACTTAAGAGAAATAAGATCTGTTGAAGATGAGATTAAATATAAAAAAAGAGAGTTGCAGGATGCTTCATAATAGTTTAGCTTGTCGCTTTGTGCCATCGAACTAAGTATAAAAATAAATATGTGCATTCATTCGTTAAGATGACGCATAAAAATACAAACAATTATTATTATAACTCCTATTCCTTTAATCAGTAATCAAGGAACTGAAGTATCTATTTAGTATAAACAAACATAGTAAAAAGTCAGTATACCTTCTAAAAACTCAAAAAAAAGGAGAGAGAATCAGCAGAATGTTTCGTGAGTGGATTAAGATTAGAATCAAATATCTATTAGAGAAAATTATAACTGAACTTTTTTGAACTTTTTTTTTGTGAACTTAGAATCTTATCTTTCCGTGTGGTGTCCGGATATAAAGAATAGCACCACCCCATATCCTCCACTGGGTGTCGTAAAAGGCGACTAATGGACCTTAAGACCCAGTGCACTGTACCAAGCACCTTGGGTCACCCGAATGGTGGCGGGTAAACAACCAACAATCGCATTCCCAAAGAGGGTTAGTGTCAGGCAGGCGGTCGACTATAAAACCATAGCCAAAACTTTAAGCAACACGTTTAGAGGACGTGTTGCGCCGACCCCAAGTAAAAATTGGGATGGGGGCAGGGGCATGATGATGAACTTAGAATCTTATCTATCAGTCACTAATTCTGTACAAATGCAATTAGACAAATTAAAAACAAGTGACTGCAACGAAATAGACTTGCTAGCCTGTACAAAACATAACCAGTATAAGTTGACCCGTCTGGCCTGAACGCCCACTTGTGTTCATTACCAAGGAAAACCCTGCTAATGGTCCAAAAGACATGTTAACGCGATTCCTTTCTGTAACGAAGACCAATTAGGTCCACTAACTCGAAAGGTCAAGCTTTAGTTTTTCTGTTCAGCGATAACTATTTATATTTAGAACTAGAATTAAATGACCTTTGAACTTTGCAGAGGATTTCATTACATGTTTAAGGAAATAAACCTTGGCTACTGGAAAAACATTTGACTTTTTGCAAGGTGTGATCCGCAGAAATTGTCAATTACAATTGCCATTATGGACATGTTAAAAACAAGAGAATTAACCGTTTAAATAAATTCTTCAATTTCTTTATAACCCCGTTGAATTTTCAGCTTTGGGAATCGAACCCAGAGGATACTTTGCAAACTGGGTTGAATCAACTAAGTACTCCATGATCAAGTCAAAACGTCGGTTTCGAACCAAAAAACCGTTTAGTCAATGTTGGTGAAATGCAAATGAATGAAATCCGCTGAGCACGAAAATGGCTTCAAAATGGCTCAGCTTTAAAATTCATTTGCACCCCTAGCGTTGGCTTATTTTTTTTTTTTAAACAAGACTGTTGCATTATAATAACTTGTAAAATGCGGATTCATAATTGTTAAATACGGTTTATGAACGCGTATTTGTCGGGAATGTCCGTCCGGGAGTCCTCAATCATGAGCTGACGCAGCGGCAGAGTCGCGAGTCGAACAACGACATTAGTAAAGAATATAACCTAACAATTAAGACTGTTGCAATAGTGGAAGCAAGATAGCGCACTACACTGCACGTAGCTCTTGCTTTCATAATGGCAAAACTATTAACTTAAGAGCTAGTAAACGCAATGACTGACAGTAGACAGGGTTGCAATCGTCAAGACCACATTAACAAAGACACTTGTCCTTTCGGTCTGTACTCACCGTTTCTCGTAGTAAGAGTTAGCGTCGACCAATCACTCGGCTGTCTCCAACTTTGATTGATTGTATGAACTGATTCTAGTTGACTCCTCGAACAAGATTTGTCTTTATTCTTGTCGTTAAATTATTTAATGCTATCTGCATTTAAGGAAAGTCCCACAGTCAGTTATTGACCCTCATTGATAGCGCTAAACGTAATGGAAATGCAATTTTCCTTTGGAAAACTCGATAATTGCCTATTTGGTCTTGAAGTCCATGCAATGCATTGTTTAAGTGTAATGAATTCATTAAGATGGCTACGTATTTTTTTCTGACCGGTTTTAAAAGTTGGTAAAATAAGTTGGTAAAATAAGTCGGAGAGAAAATATTTGTGAATCTGAATGATCTGTACGCTATACATATAATTGCTTACTCTTGATGAATGACAATGAATGAATAAGCTGTTGATTTTACAGGCACAAAATTCATTACAGGAAATTTTAATATTACAACGAGAAGAACACAGGTGAAAACTTTTTGATCAACTATGTATAATATAGTTAATTTTCAATACAGTGTACTCATGGACGTAAATATTATACTTGCCCATTCTCTAACATTATACATTAAAGTTCGTCTCTCAATGTCAGCATACTTACTGAAGCCATTATTTTACACTTGATTATTTGTGTTCCCATCAATTTGTAGCCCACCCACAGCGGCAGTTAGTCCGAGCAACCTCGTCGGAAATGCATTAACGTTGGATGTCACGCGGTTATTTCACGAGCTTCGATACTAGACGTGATTGTTAAGAGCTAATAGAGTAGGTATGGGATAATAAGATGTAGACTTTTTTGATAAGTGAAATGCACATATTTATATTATAGTTGTTTAAAGGACAACGTGTTCAATTGTTCCCCTACTTTTACAGTGACTACCCGTTTTACAACGGATCTCAGTCGAAAGGACTTCGTAAGGTGATCATTTTTTTATTTTGGAGGCTGCTATCTAAATGCATAACGAGAAAAAACATGTCAAAATTAATTTTCTTTTGTATACGTTTAAAATATTTATGCTCACGAATCTCTCAAATATTGAAATGAAAAAAGAAACATTTGAAGTTTGCTCTACATTTTCTATTCTAATGCGAAGCAACGTTGTCTAGACTTCTAGAGTTCTAGTTTTTCTCATAATGTTACCTTCAGTTATGGCCAGTAAAAACCAACAATCTGACTCTGAAACTAAGCATTGCTCGTAGCTCAAGTAGTCAGTAATAAAGCTATAAACAAGGTTAGTTAGAAATCAATAATTAAGACCACATTCTAGGTACACTTAATGTAATGGGCTATGGATCTTAATCTAGCTATATACGAGTACCAGCAATCAATAGCGGATACTCTAAGTAATTATAAACCAATACTAGAGAAAGGTTTTGTTGTGTTGTTCAGAAATACGTATAAGTATTGAGAGGAACGTAATTTCTTATAAGGTGGCAAAATTTTGCGTAATCTCTGTCAAAAAGTCATGAAGTACATTGCACCAATGCCATAGTATCGCTCTTGCAAATTTTGTAATCATCATCATCATCATCAGCCTGTCACAGTCCACTGCTGGACATAGGCCTCTCCACGTGCACACCACTAAGGTCTGTTTTGTAATAGTACTGATGGATGCGCAAATTTTTCAGTTTTACTCGTATGCTTAGTTAAAACGGATTTAATGACACCTCATAAACTAAATCCAATCTACTATAATTATATCTACACCTAATAATCGATAGAGCTCGTTAAAGAAATTAACAATCATATCTACTCGAAAATCCTTCTAAAATAGCCGGGTAAAAAGGTGCTATTCAATATTTTTAATGTTACGACGAGATTATACCAGTAATGAAAACACAATATTGTCGCGTAGATCCTATGTAAATTTCATCTGAATCGGATTATAGGTTTCCAAGATACGAGTATTTTATGGCACTCCTGAATAAATACTTTGAGAATAGATAGTATGATAGAAATGGCTTAGAGCAGACAATAGGTATTTAGTCGGGTTTATTTTATAGGATAGGTACTCGAAGGTAGGTGCTTAAAGTTAACCTTTGGGTCTTGTAATAAGATTGAAATGGTATCTATTTTCACTAGCAATTTATAAAATGTTATTTTAAATGTAATTTGTCATATTTGATTAAAAACGTTGATTAATTCGTATGTAGTAGGATGGATGGAGTGTCTTGCCGATTCTTCTCCATAAGAATGACATTTTGTAACCACGCAACTAGAGTTAGTAACGTTTTGAAAGTGCATGAAAAGGCCTACTTGAAAAAATAATCTTTTGATTTTGATTTGTGAGAATTTGAATACACTGAAGACCAAGAGATAGTAGAAGACCGTTTCTCAGATACTAGTCAACACAAAAAAATGTTAAATTACTCTCTATTCCTATAATAGCTGTGCTTGGTTGTAAGTCAGTAACAAATTCCAAAGTCGTCATTTTTGGCAACAAAAATTGATCAGTTTTCTGAACCTTGTTTATTTATTTTTATTATTGTTCGCTGTTGAAACAGATCAAGATGTGTGTGATTCAAAGCGATTTTTATAATTCGACCAAAAGTTCATCATTATTTTTAATTATAAAACAGATTATTCTCCATTAGAGCAATTAAATAAAAACTAGAATAAAGTTAATTGATATTAATGACCGACGATCAAAGAAAAGTAATTTGATCAAACAAAAACAATTAGGTGTCAAAGAGATTTAAAATATTAAACTAACTCTGAAAGTATTTTTTGATGTTTCGCCCTTCATTAGGGATAAATGTCAGTCTTAATATAAATAATTATGAAAGTAATTTAAAAGTGAAATTGTTTTAACACTTGCTTTATTCCATAGCTTTTCTCGCTTGGGTACGAAAAATGGGTGTCAAATATTTAGATTATTCACTGATAAACGAAATTG
The DNA here is from genome assembly GCA_941860345.1 of Chrysodeixis includens. Lineage (NCBI taxonomy): Eukaryota > Metazoa > Arthropoda > Insecta > Lepidoptera > Noctuidae > Chrysodeixis > Chrysodeixis includens. Next base: position 9,165,504 of record OW796115.1, read on the forward strand.
AGTTTTGTCTCTATTTATTTTACTAACTCTATCTATTTTTTTAAGCATTACATTGATGTGAGACAGAAACTGCACTAAACAAATAATATCTACATTTAAAACTAAACTTATATACATAACTATAAAGTAACATATTTACAAAGCATCGAAAAATACTTACTTAGGTACTCTATCTTATTCTTCGCATATTTGTCTAAAGACTGGCGTCATGTCAATGTGTATAACTTACAGAATCTGGAACATAATCTGACCACAAGCCTTCGCGTCATAACAGCACTGATTAATTATTATGTAATGGTAAAACGTTTTGATAGAACAAAACACACGTGTGTCTTGGAAATTGGTAGGAAGAAGTGAGAGATCAGGACGGCTGAAAGGAATGGAGGTTAGTCTTTGCCCAGCCGTGGGATAGTATCTCATGCCGAAAACACGTAAGTACTTTGATGCGATAGGATTCTTGTCTGCCTCCGACCGGTGTAAAAAAGGTCGGCCTGGAATCACTACTAACGATTGCAGAAATATCACCTTTCTCTTAACTTAACTGCTCTTGAGCCATGACCGCAGATGCTTGGTGATCAATACTCAGCCTCTACATTCAACAAATCTTCTACCCAACAGCGGTACACACAGGCTGGTGCTGTTTTTCTTAAACACAATTTCTTAGGCACAGCCATTACGTTCTGACGTCACGCTTATACAGCTATCAATAATAAATCGCACAGCGCACCCCTAGGGATGTTTTCTCGGTCGAAACGTTCATAAATTCACTATCGGAAATTATTTGCAGCGAATACGATAAGGGTAGCTTCGTGTTTATAGACGGCTAGTTTATTACTCCGGTTTCGCTCGTGTAGAATGTTGTAAATTTCTTGGGTAATGACGTTTATTATAACTTTATGAGTAGTGCAATAAGTTTGAGTTAGTAGCATGGTGTGGAAACTTCAGTCACTCTTGTAGTCGTTTAGTCACTTTTGTAACTAACTCGGGTGAATTAAACATACACCGCGAGAAGTGGTTCGAAGCGGCGTAGGATAGAAAATCGTAGCAAGATTTGAAGGAGCCTTTGGCCATCAGTGCGACACTAGAGGCTATGAAAAATAATGTAAAAATACGGGGTACGCGCAAAAGTTTGAGATGACATTCGTATTTTTCCAGCATAACAATAAAACATACGGTTAAAATCATAATTTTATCAAAACTGCTGAAAAACTTGAAGTCTGTAAAGCACAGCTATGCAATACTTTTTAATAAAAAGAGAATATTATTTTTATTTGTTGAATCAGAATAATTAACTCAAAAATGGGGCCGATTTTTACTGTTTCAGACATGAGCTTTTAAAGGCATTTTTTTACATAGCACGGGCAAAGTCGTAGCACACACCTAGTACTAAGCAAATGTCCTTTTACACATTAACTGCGACACAAAAAGAATTTATCAAAGAGGTAACCAAACAGCTCATAACTCAGGACTGTTGTATTTGAAGTTTTTTATTGCGACTGTTCGTGCTTTTGTTTGTGACTGTAAATCATGGAATACAAAGGAAAAGCTTTTCTTTGAAAGAATGACGTCGACTATAAATCTGTGTGAAGTCAATTCAGTTATGTATGACTTCCTTAATTGATTGGGTGGCCTTGTATTGTTTGTTATTGGATATACTAGTGTAAGTCTCGTAATTTTGTTTCCGCACCTGTGTAGGTTTAAAAAAGAAAAACGTTGTGTTTCAACCGACTTCAAAAAGGAGGAGGTTCTCAACAGTCAGTACCTGGATGATATCTTTTGTCATGTAGATTATTTTCAAGTTTTTGCTAAAAATAATTTATTGTTATCTCAACTTATGAAAAACTCTTAAATTCTTCAATATCACTGCATAGTAAAACAAAGTCGGTTCCTTCCGTCTGTTTGACCCTAGGTGTGCATATATCTTGAAAATTATCCAATAGGTATTGATGCGGTTTTCTTTATAGACAGAATGTTTCGAGAAAAAGGTTTTACATGTGCAATCAGTATTGCACCCATTTGAATATACATTCGCTTGTCTCCATTTCAAAAGGACATAAATTTAACCGTGATAACCAAAATCCACGCGAGCGAAACAGCTGAATAAAACTAGGCTACACTAAAAATTGGCTCTGAATAAATTTAAAACAACTTTCATCGGCGCACTAAAAATTCAAGCTCAAAAATATTGAAATAACTCAATTTGACTAAAATAATAATATCAAGCGCTCTGTATACATTCGTTACTCGCAATTCTATTTGCTCGCTCAAATAACTCTATTAATTACACAGGGATAGGCACTTAAATAAACTTCTGACGTCTAAAAAGCCTAATCAACGAAGTACCAAATTGGTACTAATTGGCACTCGTTCGCGGTACCAACGGTTGCTAGATCTGAGACTCGGCTGTAAGAGCTTTCATTAACATTTAGTGTTGAATAAACATCAAGATATACAGAAGCTGTAATAATCTTAAGTGTATAGTATTCCCAGTTTCTTACAGGGAGGTAAAAAAGCCTACTCATATAGAGAAGGAGAAGTACTGGATCTCCATCCACCATCTCTTAAAACAAGACCTGTTTTAATAGGTCCTGTTGGGCGGAATCTGAAATCACCATAAAATCTTTTTTATTCATGCCTCTTATTATTTAAAGAGAAACTTCTCATTGCGCTATTATTAATACTTGTTTTTTTTTGGTTACAGGGTAAGCCAATCGTTCAACTCATCATGGCTTCGAAATAGTAAGTCTTACTACTGAATAGACATTCGTGTTGGCACCAGTTGCAAATAGTGTCATACACCATATTGACGCCATCAATCACCATGATATTGTAAAGTTTTTTGCCATTTCTTCCACAAAGAGATAACATTTAACAACGGTACACATACAGTTACAAATTTTTACTTTTAAAAACTGCCTGAAACGGGCTTACTGCAAAAAACGTTTAGGTTTTAACTTGCCTGTACATAAGTGGAGTACCAAAAGCAATATACCGTTTTAACTACACCATTTAAACCGAAAACACAGGTAACCGGTAAACTATTACAGCCGTTACAGTAATGAATAGGTTGTAGCTGAAATAAAAATGGCTGCCGAATAAAAACGTGAGCCTGAAATAAATACTGAAAGAAAATAGGCTGAAATGTTTATTATTATGGCTGGAAGAGTGAGCAAACAGGGTGATAAAATGAAATTCAAATAAATGGAAAAATAAATTGTTGATGCTTTAAATAAGTTTGTTTTAACATAACACTATCCGAATGACTATCAATCAGTGTTTTTCCAATCGCTTTTCCGTGTTTCATGAAACTTAATATAGCTTCAAATCCCAACTCGACCGGCCAAAGTCGAGAAGAGCTAAATAGCATATATTATGCCCCATAGCTTCACTATTATTTTATCTGTCAATAAAAGTCTTGCAAATCGATTCAGCCTTTTCAGAGATTAGTTAATCTGTTTTAACAAACAAAAAACTCTTTAGAAATTTCGTCTGTCATTGACACAAAAAAGAAGAATAATTAGTCTAGGTCTTACATAACTTAGACTGAAATCTATCCCTAGCTGCCCTGGTTAGTGCGGACGCCGGCTGAATATATCTGATCTAATAAATAGGGCTTACGAAGGAGATTAACTACGGGACCTGTTAACTAACATTACCGATGTAAATGCTAACTATTACCACAGTCTAAGTATCATACAGTCGTCCGACGCCTTTGATCTTGTGAAAAATGCTGACAACGACTTGACAGTATCGCGACGCCAAGGGTTGTCAAAATTAAAAATATTAATAAAATTATTTATTTATTGCAGATAGAAAGAAAGAAAGAAAGACAGTTTATTTAGCGCAAACAGGAGGCTACAAATATTTAAAAATAGTGAAAAATAAAATAAAAATAGAGAACAAAAAATTAAACAAATTAAGCCTAAAAAAAAAAAATCAACATCGTTAACATTATAATCATTAAAAAAAGTGTAACCTAATATTATTATAACTTGCTGAGAACTAATTGAATAATATTAAATAAAAAAATAATTATAAATGGGTAACTGACAAATATTTTCGGTTTCTAGATTTAATAGATTTGAAATTTCTATTGCTGAACTTAATTATATAAAAAATCCTCATCCTAATAAATAATTTCAACAAAAAATTTACTGGGAAGCAATCACATGGTTTCGTATTATACTCCACTAAACTCAGATGTTCAAATAATTTGAGCCCAATATTGTTTTCGTTAAATGTATTTTTTATTTTTCTAAAAGTCATTTCAAGTAAATCCGGTCTTTTACATGCTTCCACCCATAACTTACATCTGAAATATTGAAATACAATACAAATTAATAAATTCATTCTTCATCTATATTTTTTCATGTAAAAATAATAATATAAACTTTGTTATAATTTTAGATTTAAGTTATTTAGGTTTCATTTTTGTAATTAGCACTTAATTAGCGTCCATTATCCAGGATTTTCCATTTTCCTTCAGGTACCTAGCCTACCTACCTATTCATACTTCTTTCCGTCCATCATTCGGCCTTTTTGTTGGCGTTGTCAACTTTGACGGGTATGACAAATATTTTTGTTATTAAATTTACGTATTCACTCTACAATAACAAAACATTATTTATTTACCTTTCTTCTGTTCGTGGAAGCTGATGAAACCGCAGATCCTTATTAATACGAGATGAAGACTTGCAATCTCTCACAGCACACGTCGTATGCACCATTTTATAAAATAATTACGAAAACAAACACGCGTAAGCCCTGAATGACGTGTCCCGACATGCTAACATTATTTTGTTTGCATGTCGGGCTCGGCCCTCCCGCGTCCCACCCCTCACACCCCGCACGATTGCCCTGTCTAGACGCCTTCGTCGGACGACTGTATGACAATAGTATATTTAGACTGTGCTATTACTATAGGTTAGGTATAGTAATGGTTACAAATTTAGATGCCGGTTCTTCATGGAGTGTTTAGGAGGTTACGGTTAGAAGGCATCTCTGAAAAAATCTTCAGTTTCCGATGACGAATGTTTGAATATTTTTAATCCTGAACTCTAAGTTGACTAGACATCAGTGAGGCAAAACCAATTGACGTTGATAGAAAAACAGCGAACAAAAAACCGAGGGTTATTGTCTAACAATTAATGACTATTTTTGGTTAAATCAATATAGACTTTACTTTGTATAACGGTCCATCAAAACAAAACGTAAATCAATTGGTGTTTTTTAAAGCATATAGGTATTTGTTTCAAGTGGTCATGAAAAAAAACATGGTTATCATAGCTGTGAAAGACGGGAGGAATTTCATCATTAAAATCCGTCACATCTTTCAGACCCTAGACCCCTTCAAACGAAATATAATTTATCTTAAAAAAAATATTTTTGTTAACGGGACATCATCATAAGCGCTGCACAGTCCTCACAATGAATGTTGTAAAACCTACGTGGTCTGTTATTTATCATTCATTGTCCAACACAAGTTAATTTCGTTAACAACTTTAGGGACTAATTAGCATCATTCTGAAGTTCTAATTAACTAGGGATCAACATCGAAAGTTTTAAAGTACGTGAGTTTTGTGATACTGGATTTCAGGTAGATGAGATGACTGGCTTAATGGAAATGCGGTTATTTGTAATATATTATTATAATACTTGAATAACAATAAAGATTTGAATAGAGACGTAAAACTTTAAAATAACAGTAAGCAGCAAGCCCAAAATAAATTTCAATCTGCTGACAGGTAGATGACAGAACAGACTGGAGAGGATAGAGAAGGAAGTATAAACTTCAAAATATTTTTTAAACTTCTTCCACTGAAATTGTAAGGTTTATTTAATTTTAACTGATGCCTGCGACTACGTTTCGGAGGAGTACGGTAACTAACATTGTGACACGGGAATTTTAAATATAAGATAGAAAACCGGTAGATTTAAGAGATGAAGAGAAATAGAAAAGGACAGAGAGAAATGTTATAAATTTACTAGTATAAAAAATAAAGGTAACATTTGGATCAAGATTACCCCTTCACACGGCATTTTAGCCAATATAGAAACCCGGGTATGTCTTCCAAGACCCATTACTTTCTTTCTCCAACTTAAGTATTAAGTACAAGTTCTCCCACTTCAGATTTCACAAACAGCATGCTAAACAAACAAAGTCAACACTCAGAGACAAGCTCTTAACATAAATCTTTTTAAAAAGTTAAGTGTAAAAGGTAAAACGGTAGACACGTCGAAACAAAGACCGTAAGGTTAAGAGCCCACCTGTTGGTAACGGCTGAGCTTGTGTTTCAGGGTTCAGCACAGATTACTACAAGAAAATAATTGTTGTGCAGGATTTTGGACTTACATGTGAGTTATTAGAATTGAAATTCAATTGCAGTGATATTTGGATCCTTAAGTTACCCAGAAGTCAGATCAGCAGGTCTGCTGTTTAAAGTAAAATACAATATTCTGCTGAATCTGGAACTGGGTGTATGGACAAGGATGGGAAAAGGCAACGCCAACGCAACGGTGTAATTAAATTAAAATTGCAGCAAAAGACAAAAAAAATAAATGTTAATATATTATGTCGACCCTCATAATTAAAAAAGGATGTTAGATAAACACGTGCGTACCTTTTAAAAACCAAAAAAAAACCTCGAAACAAAAATACTTGAAATGCAGAAGAAATAAAAATAACACGAACTTTTCCCACCTATTTCAGCTTTTTGCCAACGTTCACATTGATAAAACATTCCTTACATAAGCAAAGAGTGTTTGGAGTAAGGAACGGGGGACCGTAGGGAATCCCTCAGTGTCATTGTACAGGGGCTAGAACTCCACACAATGTTGAATCCCTTTCCGATAGGACGACCCACGTATTAGTAAAAGATGTTCTTCAAAGAAATATGATGCTTTCTCGTGGACCTCATTATTTGGTGACTTATTGGTATCTATATAACATACAGGGTTGACGAGTAGGTGTCCAGTGAAAGTAGATACTTAGAAATTCCCGAATTACCTTAGTATAGAGTTTCAAGATATTTTTGTACTTTTTGAGGTATGAGACGTTTGAGGGATTTTTGACCACATTTTGATGTGTAAAGAGAGCTAATAATAGTTTTTTTTTACCTTTTTTGTATGTATGTTACTAAATAAAAGAGGGGTAAAAGATATTGTACTAGTTAGATCCTACAAAGCTACAAAGTTTTGATCCAATCAATCCCCACTTGCTTGTATTTTCAATTCCAAGTTGTTACACTACCCTGACAAATATTGATTTTGGAAACTTAATCCTTGTATAGGAGAGTTTCACAAATATTCGTAGCACAAGCTAAAGAACACCTAGACTTAGAACAGGCTATTGTTACTACACAAAGAAATTGCGACATACAGCTATTGCGCCTGAATCGGAGAAAATATAAAGTATATAATTATGTTTATAAAAGTACGATCATCGGCTAAGCCTAGTTTTAAAACAAAGGCGTTCTTTTATTATTATGTGTATTTTTTTTAATTCACGGGATAACTTCAAGGGAAGAAACTCGGTCGTTTTTATAGGCTTACATGAGGACACAGGTCCAACATGCAGAGGTCTTGTTAAGAACTTTAATCTAAAAATGTGATGGGGCATCTACCAATATTTCTTTGAATTCACGGGCTAACTTCAAGGGAAGAAACTCGGTCCTTTTTAAAGGCTTACACGGCGACACAGGTCCAACATGCAGTTATTATTATATTTACTTTCATAGTTAACTTATGCCATTTGCCCAGTGCCCAGACACATCTTTTTATTATTCAAATATTATTTTTACCCCTACTACTCCCTAATACGGCATTGCCACGTTTTGTGAATAGAATGCAGAGTTTTTCTCATTTCGTCGCTTTTCTTAAAATATCAAAGGTAGAGCATTCCCTCTTTATTGGCTCGACTCACTTTAAACAAAACAATAACAGAAGTTCAACTCCATTTTGCGCCCGAAAATAATTATTTTGTCAATTCAATAGCTAGGGGTAGGGATACCAATTATGCCTGCGTTTCCACTTAGGTACGTGAATTTTTTTCGTGATCAAAACAAACCGTTTTACACCAAATTTGAAGTAGACAGTAACAACAAATGACATGGTATACGATTATTAAGACAAAAAAATATACCTACAGCTACTACTGACAAGAAGCTATTTCCCATTTTTCCTTAGAGTAGTGAGAATTTTTTATACATTCTAGTAAAATACTAGTATGCTTTTACTTAAGTTTATTAGTTGTCTGAACTTACCGGACAGACATCAGTTACTGTGACTGAGCAGTGAGCACTAGCCGGGAAAAATATAACCTAGAAGAAAACAAGTGAACATATTATTCTTATTTATAAAATCTGTTATCCTTCTGTACCTCTACTCTTTCACTCCACTGTCTCATAATAAGTATTGATCTTGCCACAATGAGGCAACTCTTAAGAGTTCGACGTCTGGATCCGAGGGTCGGGGCTCGGGATATTAAAGGAGAGGGGGGGTGTATCCAACTTATTCTAACTTCGTGTTGACTTGCTATTTACATGTCGAGTATCGATTCAATGTGTCGTGGTGGTTTAATGACCGGTAGCGAAAGAGCAATGATATAGCAAAGTTTTGAACAGCAGCGAATCGGGAAAAGTTTTTCCTTCGTTGTCAAAAGGGAACTTCATAGTGATGTTGCAAAATTTTCGTGGTTGCTTTGCTTTTGCAGTTTAGGTAATACCGGATGTTTTGATATTGATTTAGCAAAATTAGTGTAATCGTATCACCTTGATTTTGAAAATAAGGTTTTATCGCTGATCATTGTAAAATTTTGTGTTAGCTTGAAACCAAACTTAGAATCAAGACAAGTTAGATCTAGTTACTCAAGACGAGTTTCAAAACCAACTTATTTTCATAGTAAACAACTTCTAATACTTTGATTATTTTATTCATCTAACAATTTACCTACACGACACAAATAATGATACAAAACAACACGTTAGGGTGATTATTAACCACATTTTATTGTGTAAAGAGATCTAACTGTACTCGGAAAAAAAAATAAAAATTACTGCTCTTTTGAAATAAAGGTGAAAAACGAAGTTATAACAATCAGCCTCGAGGCATAGCCAGTGTTATTATAAAGAGTTCCGCATATCATTACGCATCACTCATCGTCTTTTAACCATACCTAGAAATCGATCGAAGGAATTAAAAGAACAGTCCTAGATATAACACAACGCACACACAGCACACTAACACAAATCTTTACACACACATACATAACTTTCTTACAATACTAGGTGTTAACTCACACAGACATGAGTTTCGTTGTGTAGTTATGAGATGTTTGGCTGTGTGTGTGAGCGCCGGTGAGACGGACTACATTTATCTGACACATTATTCTTGTTGACAATCCGCGTCCGCTTGCATCTTAGTTAGGGCTGCCTAAAACTTTTTGAGGGAATTATTTTGACACCTTCAGCAATCGATCGATGAATAATAGAATTAAACAGTTTAAGGAAAGGCCAACTTCTTCGTGGACGAGTTTTACTTTTATTAATATCTGTTATTTAAAGGTGTAAATAAGCAATAGAAAGAATTGAAGATCATATTATTATTCAAAGTTATTTTTTTTATTAATTTTCTACAGGACTATCAAATAAATTTAACCAGAGGCAAATAAAAACAGGGTATAAATATGGTAGGATATTAAAGGTATAACAATGAACCTTACACAGTATTCTTAAATTACCATCAAACAACTAACACATTCTCAAACGCATACAAAAAAGAACTACCATAAAAGTCACGAAAACTTTTATACCATCATAAAAATAAATTCAATTAATTACTAAATGGAAGCGCCAGCCCTACACACTACACTCTTGACCCAAATACCGGTCAACACACAAACCGCTCGGATGACGTAAACAAACCCTTTGAAGTCCCCCGTTATTGCACATTTTATTATATTAATGCAACTTCATCAATTTACTGAAACAATATTTTTGGCATATTTAATGAAGTTGCATAAAATTATGATGTGTATTTTCAATAAGTGGTGGTGTGGATCTTGGTATTTATTTTGTAAATGGTGTATTTTTGGATGTGGGTTGAAGTTTTAAATAGATGGCGATAATATTGTCTATTTTTGTCACTGGCCAGTGTGTGTTCTAATGTGTGTTAAGTTGGCAAAGGACTTTCTTAACGTATACAAGATGTAAGCAGACCCTGGATATATATTTAGTATTGATTCAGCACGCGAAATCCAAAACAAACTTAAAAACATTACAAAAACTTTATCTCATCATACATAATTGTAATCAATGGAAGACCTTTTTCAGAATTTTTACCATAAACATTTCCTTCGCTACGCAAACCTAGTGAAAATGAAATTCTTTTCATCATCATCATCATCTCAGCCCGAAATCACCCGCTGCTGGGTATGGACTTCCCTTTTTTCTGCTACTTTTCTCTGATTGCGCGTCTCTTATCCCAACGCGTTCTCGGTCGTCTCTGATGTCGGTGGCTGGTCCGTGGCCACCATTTAATCACGGCTGGGTTGCATCGGCCATCCGTACATCTTGCTAGGTTTCTTGATAATGTCCTCATGAAAACCCACCTCCTAGAAGGAGGAAGTGGGTATTATCAGACTTTTACTGACTAAACCTAAACCGCCATGTAACGTTTCCCGCATTTGGTTGGTGCATGGCAATGCATAGCAATCATCACGTACTTTATCTAGTTATCCTGCTAAACTCCATTTGAGACGCATGGCTTGCAACGTTATTTAAGTGCCTTTAAATACAGCAAAATATAAATGTTGCTTGTAGAGAAATTGAATGTTACATTCCCATCGGAAAATTCTAACTTAATAAGATTTGTACTGAACCTCACTCAATCTATACATATAATAAAATTCTAGAAAAGTGGTGTTTGTGCACGCTAATCTCAGTAACGGCTTATTCGATTGAAATGCGGTTTTCACTAATATGTTGTAGTAAGCTTCCCATCACATTTAGTGTTTATTTCATGTCAATCGGTTGATTAATAAAAAAGTTATGCCAATATAAAGAATCACCTCGAACATTTGTTAAGATTCTAATATTCTATCAGATTACGTACACGCCTCGCGCCTGCGCGTCCGTGGCTAAATAGTGCGGGTGACAGTTGCCTGTATGACGTTGACGTCTCTCAGTACCACATGACTAGGGATGGACATTCGAAAAATATTTATATCGCTGTCGATACTCGCAGCATACATTCAATTCTCTTTCATTTTGTTATAAAAATTAGTGTGTTATTTAGTTGTGCAGTGTAACTACGTGTATATACCTGTCAATATAAATGTTTTATGACTACTTATTTTGACTTAGATATGAGTTTGGACGAATAAAATGTTAATATTTTTCCTTAGCAACTTTTTAACCAATCTTATAATGTTGCGTTGTTTTATCATTATAATTAGACGCTTTTAAAAAATAAAAATTGAACTACGCACGATATACATTTCTTATTCCAGAAACATATCGACTACCTATCCATCGTAGCACTACATCCCATCACTAAAGAAGTCTATCCCGTTACATTATACGCATAACACTTTATTTTTCATTCCATTAAAATTTATTTGTAGATTTTTCATTCTATTAGATTTGATTTGAAGATTTATTTATTATCACTTTATTAATTGTCTCATTTGGATCTTAGCAATAAACCTTTATTTTTAAAGAACACGTAACTGGTTTTACTGAAAATGTCACCGTAGCGACCAAAATACTGTTGCTATGGTTTTATGTTCTGACGTCAATATTAACATGTTATTTGGCTTACAATATAGAAATGAAAATAGCCGGGTCAGGGAAGTACGAGCTTTGTATTTTTCAAAACAAAAAAAAAAATAGTTTGGACGGTAAAAGATTTACTATACTTTATTAACTAGCTGTTGATTGCAATATTGTTTTGTATAACGCGTGGCTTTAAAGACTTGATAGTGCGTATACACTACCACAATTGTGCACCAATTGCGATGGTATAGGGTAGTTGCGTATGTAAAAGTATAATAAAGATAGGCTGTTATTATTAATATCTGCTTAATATTTTGTACCTACGAGTATGCGCCGCATGCGTACTCCCGCGAATGTTTTGTTATGTGTGCGTAACACAGCTCAAACTACTAGAACTAGAAACTTGAAACTTTGATAGTAATGTAAGTAAGCACTAAGACGGGATTTTGAAAATTCGTCCGTCAAGGGGTAGAAAGAAAGGAAAATAAAAGATCGGTGCCCGGAATAATTTGCTGCACGTACATACATCCACCAAATGGAGAGCGGCGCTTGCCGTTCTCCACACCACAGCGCACAGAGCTCAACGAAACGTGTCGAATAATATCTAATTAGGTGTTTAAAAACAACCCCGCTCAATAAGTTCTCCCCCTGGTTAGCATTGCTCTACCTGACGTTAGAATAGTCTTAATTTGGGTAGACTTAAGAGCCAAAAGAGCTTCCTCCGATGTACACTGGCTACTATTGAAACTCCAACTCGAGCTCAGTGCAAGATCTGGGCAGATCGACATCTACCACCTACTACTTATGTCCTACCTCAGGAACATTTGCCGCCCGGAGAAACCTTGCAGTGGTCTTTTCGGAAAGCATTCAACTGTCTAAGAACCCAAGTAGGTAGGCAAACAAAATTTAGCAAATTTGGCTCTACAGACCCCTCTCACATCCAGTGAGAATGCGACATCTCCGTACAGACGATGTCACATCACTTAGAGTGGGCAAAGTGTCCGCGGTTAGTTGGTGTGCCGTCACCAAGTTCTACGAAAAAGTGATGACACTCAAAGAAAAAGTGGAAAGAGCACGGCAGGCTTCATCTGACCACCCGATTCGTGTCCGACGAGCAAGGGGTAAAGACGGCGTGCGCGGTGCTTCCACGCGCCTCTTAATAAGGACTGGAGAAAGCTGGCTCCACATTAATGAAGAAGCTCCCCTTAAAAAGAGCTCTCCTTTCGGGGTTCGCGGTTGTTTGCTGAAGCGTTCCCGTGGCCCCGGACTATAGGAAACGGAGAAGCACTCCGGCGGTTTAGCCAGTAAGAGTCCGGCACACTTCTTTGCCATCGTCCGTTTTCAAGCCCTTTAATCCAAATTGTCAAATCAGTGCAAGATAGCGGCCACAGCAAAAAACTAGCAGTGTTAACTAACAGTCAAATGTGTTTGTAAGACTAGAGGTTATGATTAGGAAGTTAAGAAATTAGTTTTGGATAGAACTGGATTAGAGAGCTGGCATTAAACGTTATTTAGCTTTACTTTTTGTACAGCACTACACATCTTCAATACCTCGCAGACAAAGTCGCGGGCAGCAGCTAGTAATAAATATTTATTAAAGTCCCTTTCGTTACCTAGTTTAGTTCAGAATAATTTTAATACATATTGGAAAACGATTTATGTTCAAAATGTGGAAAATTGTTTGATGGGGATTAAAATAGTTGGCTCTTATTTATAGACGAGGTAGCGTGAAATAATTATTATAGTTACTTGTGAATGATGCTGATGAGTTACACAACATGAGGGAAAAGTAACGGGATTTTCAGAGTCCGTTTATATTTTAAAAACTATTTCAGCGCATGAAATATATTTCAGTATATTCTGAGAAATAGTTTGGCTTCACATAATTATAAAATTACTTCATCATACACTACCTACTCGTAAAACGAAACAAAAATGATTTTCCTTCCCCTGTACCATCGCAGTATCTAGACGTATCTGTAGCTTATAAAACACCTATTTTCAAAACCTATAAATTATTGACTCTACCACCGCTTTAAAGACAAAAATGCACACAAGCCCCTTACAAAACTGTCATTCTTTTTATCTATCGAGAACAAATTAAAAGTCTTTGCAACCTGCACCTAAAGAAATAAAATCACTACATCCCATAATATACTACTCGTAAAACGGAACGTAATTTATTTTCCTTCCCCTATACTATCGCCTTCTAAAAGTATCTATAGCTTATAAAAACACCTATTTTCAAAATCTATAAACATTGACTCTATCACCGCTTTAAAGGCAAAAAAACACACAAGCACCTTAAAAAAACTGTCATTTGTTTAAGCTATCGAGACCAAAAAATCTTCAAAGCCCGCTCCAAAAGAATATCTTGACTCACCTTATTGCTAGTAAGCTGATGCACTAAGTTCCAGACCAGCATAGCCTTCAGCATCTGGAGCTATCGATTCAATTACCGCTCCGTGCATATTCAACGGAATTAGCTGCATGCGAATGCCAGGCTAATGGGTTTTTTGATTTAGTTATTCCGTTTAGTTCAGCTTGCGTGGTATGAAACACCATTAATGGATTTAGAATAGCTTTTTTGAACTGAAAGATGCTTCTCAAAAGGAACCTACAGGAATTTTAATTTTAGCATGTGATGAAACTAAGCGTTTAAAAAACAGTTGATTACGTACGCATAATTTAAATATACCTCATTAAATTTGATACGTGGGTATCATAAAATATTAACTGGTATTATATTTTATTGGAAAAATCATCTCTCTACTTTGATTGAAGGTGACAACAATACAAACTATCTGATTTATGAATGCAAACTTGTAAAAAATAAATCTGAAACAAAACACTATCGAACGTTATAACCACCAATACAAATATAAAAAGCAATTACCCAAAATGCTCTGTCCATTTAATTTAAAAACGAAAACTCCAATTTTATACAAACCGCAATCGCCACTAGCAAACGATTCGCTACCAGAGTGCCTACAACCACCACTTTTGTAATATTATTGCAATTGTGGAAAAAAGACACCGCTCTATGCTCTGTAGTGCGCTGTCTCGCTTCCACGCCTGCAATAATATTACTTAAAACGGTGGTAGCAGGCTATCGCCTCACACGATTTTAATTAAGTCCGCGAGTAATTTAAAACTTAAATGATGGAATTCAAAAGCAAATTAACTGGATTTTGAACCCTCGTATGATTATGTAAGAGGATGAACGAGATTTGAAGCGAGGTGAGACCGGTTTAGGTTACAGCAAATTATTAAATGAACTTAATATGTAGAGTGTTATTATTTCCACACCAACATTTCCAAAAATGAACGTCAATATTTCATTATGAAATAAAAACAGCTAGTCAAGTTGTTTACTGACCTCTCATTCTTACAGATTTTTTAAAACTCTTCACTCTTTTGTTACCCATTCTGGGAGCCACAGAGGTTTTAACTAGACATATTTTATCTAAATCTCTCAGCCTCTCCTTTTAATCACCGAGGGACTCATAAGGACACATTATCAACAAATTGGGGTTATACTCAATTGTTTACTCCCATAGGATGACATTTTTCGGAAGGACGCACAAATTCACTGTCAAAAGTAAAGACGATTATTTACTTACGGTTTTTTTTAAACAATTTCAGTCCAATGGCACACAGTCAGCAACAAAAACTTATTTCATAAGTTACTGATACTGATGTGCTATTAGGTAACACAATAGACATTTTAATTAAAACATGACAACACCGAATGTCGCTGGAAAAACACTGACACTTTGGTGTATTCGGTTGCATACACTATTTTGCTGTTGCGTGTACAAATTGGCTGCCATCTTCTTATTATTACTTCGATATTATGATATGCAGCACCACTGGCGAGGATTAGATCCACCAAAACGCAGGTCACTTTGGGCACTTTTGGTAAAGGGAACATGGGAGATGCTTCACTTGCACAGGGTGTTTGAGGGGTAAATTTGGCTGCCATGAGAATGTAGGATTTTTTTTGTGTAGCCTATTTAAGATCCCACTGCTGGCAAAGGCTTCCCCTTTCTCCTTCCAAACCTGCCCACATTTAATGATTTCTGGCCACGTGTGACCTGCATATCTGACAAGATCATCACACCACCTTCGCCGCGGACGACATTGACGATAATGTCCTTCCTTCAGCGTCCAGTGGGTGACGATCCTTAATTATATTACTCGACTTTAAACAGTTATCAGTTTAATGACAGGTACATCAACAAAAACTCCAAAGAACAATAGTTCAGCTGTGACTGGCCGTGTTTTCCTCAAACGTGTGTGGTCGATGCGTCACTGACCGCATGCCTTACAGGAACTATGCTACCGTTACTCACTACACCTTTGTTTCATGCTCGCCTAGTAGTCTGTAGGTAATATATGAGCTAATTTGTTAGGTATGGAATTCCTGTATCGTTTATTGAATGGATTTGCCATAAATGAGGTCAAATAGGATAAAACATGTAACTTTCCTCTCTTTTGTTAAATGAAGAGTTTGAAGCAGTAATTTTAGAAATCTCTGGTTTAAGTTACTAAAATGTACTTTATTTGATAATCTATTTATTCAGATAATCTGCAGATTATAATATGGTTGCATCATAATAGAACTAAAACCTTAACTAAAACTCACGAAAGATGTTGCAAGTATAGAAAAACAATATTGCTCTTTTGAAAAATTTAATATTGTGCTGCGTAATAGTGCATAAACAGTTATTTATACAAAAATCACATGGATGCGTAGACAGAAGGTGCTAACCATATACATAGATAATACGCCCCATATACATATAAAAATATGTTCCACTACTGGGCATGGGCCTCTTCCCATTTTAGGAAGGTTTGACATAGATCTAACCTTAGACCAACCTTACTCCAAAATCTACCAAAATCTTTAAGAAGTAAAATTCAATAAGAGCAACCAAATATTATAACGTATATTTCCCAAGCCGCTGTTAGGCAAAGTAAGTATAATTTAGGCAGGCTTACACGAGCGGACATTTGCGAGGCTTAGGCACTTTACAGCTAATGGGAAATACAAGTGTAACGTGTACAGGTAGGGCTGTGCACAAACTTGAATTGTTACCTGGAAATATTATTATATTAATTAGATAATAGAATAGATTAAAAGACTAATAATTAGTATACCTACAACAAGCGTGCTTTTATAGATTTTTATAGCTTTTATCCTATTATAGATAGTACGTAACTCTTTGTGCGCGAGTCCGACTCGCACTTGGCCGGTTTTTGTTAACGAAATAAGTAAGCCTTAAGTGTTAATAAAAATCTTACAAAAAACAGGAGAACAAAGTTTAGCTTGTTACAACTCAAATAGAATAAGGATTTACTGACTAACTTAAACCTCACGGTTTCAAGTGACAATGAAAAATTATCTCAAATGTACAACAAGAAAATATGGAAGAGCATGTGCCTGACAACCATGCTTGGCTGAAAATTATGAAATTCTGTGCACGATATAAACGTAGAAGCCAGTTCTGCGAGAGACTTTATGTTGTGCACATCATTCTTGAACTGGGAACGAACGATCAAATTTGATTGTTTTGAGGATATGAAATATGACATAGGTGTATAATGAACAGTACGGAAAAGAAGTTTGTAGTATTCTGTGTTACCATAGAATACTTGAATCAAGCACTATTTATTTATTTATATACTTCCAAACACATACACACTATCGATAAATTACACCCAGACACAGGACAAACGACCGTGATTATCACGCAAACATTAAAATTTATCCTGACTGAGAATCGAACCCACGACCTTTGGTATATAATAGCAGTCAGGGCCACTAACTACTAGATCAACAGGCCCATCAAAAATATAACAACATTAAAGTAGAATTCCATCCATATTTACACAGTCCACACATATCTAAAGACAGAAGATAATCTTCAAATAGCACTAATCAATATAACTCCTTGGAAACAAAATACTGCACTACCAGAACTACTAAGAAACATCGGACAGTACATTCTAAGACATTTATCTCCACAATAAAGCAATCAACGGTTACTCCCGACACGCGATCTCGTGTAATAGCAGATGCTATATCCTCACAAACTGCATTGTTTCCGCGGTACTGATACAATTAGGTGCTATTGTGTAGACTGGAGAAGGAACCAGAATGCTTTGATACGTGAGTTGTAGTAGAATTGAGTGGATTAGGGGTCTAAGCAATTTGGTTTGATTATTTTTGATTTATGTTAAATTAAACGGTTTGCTCATGCATCCTTGATTGGGATGCCCGACTAGTTTCGGACCCAATTGAAGTCTTAATGATTTGATGCTGCGGCAGGGGTTGGATCCGAAGCTCGAGTTGGATATTCCAGATAAAGACACGAGAGAAAACTCTACAATTTAATAATAATGAAAAGTACGAGAGTTCCTATAATGCTTTTGAAACTGTTGCCTGTGTAATACTAGGTAAAGAAAGCGATTCGATACGCAAAACTGGTGAACTCAGCTTTACTAGAAAAGATAGTGTTACCTAGTGAATTGCATTGCAGAGATCAGATAGGCAATTATTGATCCATGTTAAATATGATATTTAGGTAAAACCAGGAAGACAGCCTGGCAGATGAGTACTTAGAATCAAATTAGTGCATCGTATGTCTATTCTCGTTTTATCTTAGACGAAATATGAGCATCTTATCTCAAAGACGGATTGAGTTTAGATGAACTTGATACAATATTATCGCTTTAATTCTGCACTAGTACAAATGACCCTAAGACCAAGAAATGTTCCCATACAACTGTTTAATGCACCGTCAGAACTCTATAAAAAACTGTTAATGCAAAATGGCGCTTATTCTCACATAACGAGCGTTCATTATCCCTTTAATAAAGTAATTAGTAGCAGCTGAAGACACGCAATCTCCTAGTGCTAATGACAGTTGCAATCTCCTCACAAATTGCGACATTGCTCACAATTAAACTTACATTAAAGCGACTAATACTCCGCTAAGCACTTCTGATGTTTGCGACTTTTTTTTATAAGAATGTATTAATTGAATCAAAAGAATTTTACATTTATTAAAATACAGAAAGTGAAAGGACTAAGGTTCTAAGAGTGCATTTCCACATTGTAATTTAAATGTTAAAAAATTAGTTAAAATAAAAAAAAAAGCTTGCTGTAATTAATAAAATTTACACAAATAACTTTATTAGTAGTATTCTGGCAATATTCGTAGTAAATTTTTTATAAGAACGAATACACTAAGAATATTAGTTCAGATATACGTTAAACAATACCTTGGCTGCTTCTAATAGAGCTTCAGATACTACTAAAAGCCAGAAGCAATATAATATTCATTTCAAAAAATCTCATAACGTTTCTGTATATTTGAAAAATTGTTCTTTAAATCTCAGACAGCATTGAGATAAACCTCAAGATATGAAGGAAAATCGAATAAAAATATTTGTTCAGTCCGACCACGCATGAAGGAAAAGTAAAGATTTCATTTCCATTCCTATTTGAGTGTCAAATGGGATTTATTTAAAAAGATATATCTTTAGTTGAATTTTATTAAACGCTGATCTTCCAAAAGCTAATATTGTCAACCGTCAAATGGTTTAATTACTGACTGAAAGTCATCAAAATAAATCTTAACAATAAAAAAAACTTTATTATCACATTTTAACTCAAAATATAAATTTAAAAATCTCCTAATAACTAAATGATGCGCTAACTATTATTGATACTATGATAAATACAATGCTGTTATTACTCAAAATAAACAAAACAAAATCTCTAAAGTCTAGGAAACTATATCAATACATCATCATCCATAGCCCAAATCATCTCACAACTTGGCGTAAACAATCCCATACCAGTATCAACAAAACTCGTCTCCAAATTAAAGACTTAACATATTAAGTCTTAAACAACATTCCCTACAATTGTGCCAAAAATGTTTCCGGCTTTTGCTAAGCCTAGCGAAACTCCCAGACTTGGCACGAAAACACTTTGATACGATGACGATTAGAAGCAGGAGACAAGTTCTTTCTAGACTGGTTTGGGCTAGTCTGCCAAAATAATCTGAAATTGAGATCGAGTATTCTGGCTTAGAAATAAATCGTACTTACGGAGATGAAACTGTAGATGCTTGTATAGCTATTTATCAGGAAAGCATTTTGTGAAAAGTTATAATGTACTACTTCTGCTTACCATCTTCAATGCTCGTTGTACATTTTAATAAAATTTTCGTATACTCGGAGATCTAAATTGCTTCAATAAATATATTCTAACTGAATAAAATATGTTACTAGCTGATAGAATCAAAATAAATTACTATATTTCGTGTTCGTTTCTAATTAATTTTTATTTAAGTTATAATTATGTTCTATTCTGTCAATTTATTCTTTGTATTTCTTGTGTTATGTAAGGCACCTATCTTATGGGGTGAAAATAAGTAAGTAGACATCCTCAAACTGTCCTAAACAATTCAGTCACCAAGCATTTCTCGACTTACCAAACAAGAATTGATTGTGTCCGTCCAAAAATCTCAGTAAACACAACCAAACAAAGGAATCCCGAAATGTTCCCAACGTCTTAATAATGGCTTCTTCCACAAAGCATCGATCACATTTTCCTGTGTTAATGGCATCACCTGGACTAAGTGACGTCATTTCCTGCCCTCCCCCCCCCTGGAACTCCCCTGGACGACCCTTGACAACTTTTATCCTGTTTTTGTTGTCTATGCCTGAATAAACATCAGATTTACATTAACGTTTGCTTTTTAGGTTAGGTGTTTTTACTTGTGTATTAATTGTATTGCCCCTAAACCGACGGGCGTGTATGAAGCGATTGATGAGTGTGGATGAAGCTAAAGTGGTATGCCAGGATCGTAGCAAATGGAAAGATGTGATCTCTGCCTACCCCCAAGGGAAAGAGGCGTGACGTTTATGTATGTATGTATTGTCGTATGCCAGTTCATATTCTTAAATTCTTTCAATTCTAAGAATGTTAAAGTTTACAAAGTGAAACGGTCATCATAATTTTTCTCCGCTTTCGCATTTTCATTTCTCCTGCCTGTCGCATCCATTTTCCAAAATGTAATACAATGCAGTAGCTGCCAATTTATTTTCAATAAATTGAAAATGAATGAAAACAAAATGCATTATACTCTTGAAAAATCAACGTTTATTCGCATTTAATACAAAAATACGACACTCAATGTAAAGAATAATAAATTTAATCTGATCTTTAGTACCAGACCTATTCACTCGTGCCTTTCAATGTACTTTTACAAGAAAGAATTTAAATTTAGCTTTAGGTGACAAAATCGGTCCATTCAAAGGATTTTCTCAAAAGATTTTTTGTTAAATATCCTTTAAAAGGATTGAAGTCGTAGGGTCGAGTGCGTTGTATGGAGGATGAGATAACAATGTGGTTCAGGTGTTCAGTCTGGGTAGGGACGGTGTGAAAAGCTTAGTGTTGGAGCGTAGGTAAAAACTTAGAATACACACTTGGTTTTAATGCGTGTGAAGCGTGTAGATTGTCAACTCACATGCAAGCTCACTTTTTTGACAAAATTTTACTTGTTTGTAATAATAAAACAAAAAAAAACTTCAGATAATCTGTTAGAGTTTCATTCAAATTTAGCAGTTCCTGAAATCATAAGTGCTAATAAAAAGTTTATTTTATCTTTGCCTATCTTAATACCCGCAGATGAAACTATTGAAATTACACCTCACAAGCTAAAAAATAATCAATTTCATCAAAACAATAAGTCAAAAGAATAATTATACTCTTGACAAACGTAACACCCCTAGCTGAGCCACAAAAAACAAACATACACCTAGACGCACCAAAAAAATACCTACCTACATAATTATATGTTTAACTAGTTGTAAATATATGTTTATCAGCAAGTCAACGTCTCCACCATAAAATGATTACCTCATAGCGCCATACAAGGTGATGGGCTCGTTGCTATTCCGAACGCATTCGCTTTAACACATAAGCGACACGTGTTGTGATTACACATGCACCTTACTACTTACAAGTGCTTACTGCTAGTCTAGTATGCGTCTGTTTGGTTGGCGGTGAGGAACACCCACCAGTTTTTTTCGATTGTTGAGATCTCGTCTCTTGCTGTTGTTTTTTTTTTATGGTCATAATAATGTTTAGTCAATTTTGAAACATTGTGTTTTTTATGGATCTAGATAGAGTCGGAAGATCGCTCGTTCGTTTAAGTCTAGATGAACATGGATGATCTAGATTAATATGTTTTATTTCATCTGTCCATGAATGTATCTGTCAATTTATTATTTTAAACTTTTGGAGTCTTCTAAATAACCTTTTCTAGCGCAAAATTTGGCTTATATCAATTTTACACGATTTATCTGAACACCGTATTTAATTTTATCGTTCCGTTCAAGTCAGATGAAAACACTTTCTCGGCTCACACATCGTTAAAAAGGCTAACTATATCCGGTCGTATTGCAGCTGTATTTCTATGTAACAATGCCTGGTGACCTAAGGATTCACGTCCGGCGTACCCTGGGTGGTCCCAATCGTTACTATCCTTATGAATGAAAGCGAATTTCTATACCATAAATAAATTGGTGTCATCTATTAAATCTTGAAGTAGTAGTAAAATTATTTCTAAATAGGCAATCGCTTTGAAAAGTAGGTTATTAATTGTATTAACTGTCATGAGGTGGATTCATAATTATAAGTTAAGTTAACTCACGTTTATTTTTCGGGATAGCCCGACTAATTTCGGACCCAACCGAAGTCCTTAATCATGAGCTGATAATTAAAATTGGAACTCCTTTAAATTTTTTTAGGAAAAAACCTCTTATTCTTACAAAATGAGACTCAGACAGTATTTTCTCATCGTAGCGGACGAAGAAAAAACGCACTGAAATAATGGGTCGAGTTAATTCGTTTTGCTAACGCTCAGCAAAGAATTAGACCGTGAATGACAAATTCATGGAATAGAACTAATTGTCCGATATCTTTTACTCGAGCACTTTTTACGAACCCTACGAAAACCTCTTGTTTCGTTCATCCCTTAGTCAACCTTTCTAACTTTTAGGCGTGTCTAATTCTTAGAGGAATTAGTGCTGCCTAATAGGCAGTATCTTCGGAACAATACAAAGATTACGTGACTGATATTCACAAATAGTGTCTTGCGGGAGTTTCCTTCGTCTATTAGTCGATACTTGCGTAACGATCTCACAATTGCTTTATTGCTTGTTACTTACGTACACACGGCCGTGCGAGGGACTTGCTGGAGTAATTTTGATACGTCTGCTGTAGGTAATAAAGTACTAAATAGGCAAACCTCCTGTCTAGCTTTTCCTAAACCAATTTTGGGTCTACGATGGTCGGCCCTAACTTGGGACAACACAGCCAGTTTCTATATTGTGTAAATAGCCTAATTTTAAATTGATTATACACTCCGACGTCGTCCTTAAATTGCCGCAACGCGAAGCCTATATTTATTCAAAACTAACCTCACTCTTTGAACAAATGACCCACTATCGCGATGACAAACGACTCCCCTCACAGCCCCATCTAACGCCGCTCTGCTGGAAATAACAGGCATTAGCGATATTAAAGCGATGTTTTTCACCGATAATATATACAATCTTCGCTCTGAATATAAAAGATAATTATGTATTTTATACATTTAGGGCGAATGTAGGGTAAACATAGAATCATAAGTCAATGTCAAAAAGTAATAATAGCGGTCCGGACCGATTTCGGCCACGGCGGCCAGTGTTGCTATGACACCAGCCAGCTACGCAGGACATATTATAGTGCACAAGCGTGTGCGCAAACACAGGTGCACTCTCTATTCCTTTTACTCTCATAGCCCGATGGGACGGTAATCCGACACGACCGGAGAGAGATCAGGCGCAGGACCCACATTTTTACGTGCCTTCCGAAACACGGAAGCTGTGATATTTATTTCTTAAACGCACACAACATTCGAAAAGTCGGTGCGCGCCGTGGGGATCGAACTCAAGACCTCTGACTTAGCAGTCCTACGGTCTTGCCACTAAGCTATCACAGCTTCAGGCGCTACCTCGATTTTATTTGCCATTTGCCATGGCAGATTGTAAGACAACCAGCATACCAATGGATCTGAAATTTTGATATAGGTAAATTGATACCTTTATCTAGATTCTGCCAGAACGAAAACACGATACTGATAATTTTACTCGATCATAATTAATTTCGAAAACACGTCTAAAAAAGTACTATTTTTGATTTTACAAGCAAGTTACACGATCTTTATGTTTCAAAATTACTCTAATACATTCGTAACATCAATATTAAGGTTCTGTCAGAACAGTTTTTCCATAACTATTACCAATCATTTTTAAATAAAGTTTTAAGATTTTGTATTTTTTGAGCGGTCGCGATCATGGTAGACGCTACGCAATTCTGAACCTTATGCCCGTGCGCTAGCGATTGATACACAATAATGTACGGAGACGAGCCAGTCGGGCGATTGGGCTCTTCGGGGTTGGACCTATGCATGTTGTCGCTCCGGTCGTAGGTATATTCATTTGTGACGTGATGATTTTAGGTTTTAAATATTTTGTAAGTGTAAATATTAGTTGGCTTAGACGTTATAGGTAATAGTTATATTATTAAATTAGGTTTAGGTTTTATAATATAAAATGGCAAGAACTTAAAAAAAAATATAGTTTCTTAAAGAAAAAAGAAAACAACACCTCAAAGAATGTGCCAAAAATGCAGGAGGTGAAAAAGGCAAGGTAAATAAAATAAAATCATCATTACCTATCTATGCAACTAGTATGTAGTTATGTAATTTGTTAATTTTAGTGAAATTGTTGTTCTATAACATATTTTTGTAGTTGTAAACAATAACCATTCGTAGGAGAGTTGTAACTATAGGTAGATCTCGCCAAACTTTATGGTGGCTTTGGATATTGCTCGAGTCGCTGCATAAACACCATTTTAGGCAGGGAGGTAACAGCGGGTGATGGTGGGCCACATAGGTACCTACAACAAGGTTGTACGCGTATAGGTACTCGGAAGTTAGATGCGATGCGACCAGCCACTATTACATTTGGCGAGAACTTTTGGTATATCTACACTAATATTATAAAGAGGAAAATTTTGTATTTTTGTTTATTTGTATAATGGAGAAACTCAACTACTGGACCGATTCTAAAAATTATTTTACCATTACAAAACTACATTACCTATCCACGAGTAACATAGGCTATATTTTATCTAGGTAAGTAATATGAGTGTTATTAGATATTATTGTAAATATTAGCACAAATCACTAAATAAGTAGCTACTACGTAAACATAAACACAAAACAAAAACAACAAAAAATCTATGGAGACTTTGTTGTGTTATTTTTCTTGTATTGCCTTTTAGGAGAAGTTTACAAATGAACGGATTCTGCCAGAAAAAACAATATTATGTGCTTTAGATGCCGTTCCAGCAACGATTTTTTAACATTACATTATTATTTATATTTCAGTCTTAATAAATATGTTTAAAAATTTATTATTATTCAGGTAGCTATAAAAAGAAATAACGCAATTCAGCATTTTTTGCGGGCGCTATCTTGGATTTTTAATTTATCAAGTCCTTTCATTTGATACCGATATTGAAGGTTTTGTAAAAAAATATGCTATTCGCCATTTGTGGCGGCGGCCATCTTGGGCCGATATTCACCAAATAAAGCTAGGAACACTTCCGATTAATTCCCATTTCAAACAAAAAAAAACTAAACAACTATCGACTCAGCCGTTCAGGATATACACAAACACACACACACAACACACCACACACATACATACATACATACAACCATGCACGTCCAACTTATTATATTAAGTTTTCATTACAAGTATTTTTTGTATATACAAAAAAAAAAAATCCGATTAAAAATTAAATGTAAGTTGCGGCTCCTTATCTTCCCTGTTCGGTTCTTTTGACCCCGCGCTGACCTCGATGTGTGCGATTCGCGCGAAGTTCAAATTTGACACATTGAGTGAAGACGATAGCTTGCGCGACGCGCGCGACGCGCGGGGCGCGCGGGGCGTAGTGGGCGGAGCTATCTAAAATGAAAATATTCGCGGTAGCGTCTTCATGTCATAAAGTAGTCTTGATATTATCGAAGTAAAATGTTTGACACCCTTAATGACAAACGAATAACCATGGCGGTCTAAATATTCATTACTATATGATTGATTGCCACAATATTATAAAGAAAAGGAAACAAACTGGTTTGTAAGTACATCCTAAAATAACAAACAAACTTAAGACCGGACCAAAACAGTCGAGTAATAATAATGTGTATTGCCTCATAAGTAGATAAAAGATTACGTAAGTTAGGTCAAAATGATACAATATATCTGAAGATTTAGTTCTGTGTAAGTACATAGCTAAAACCTACTAACAGCGAGACGAACTGTCTTTAATAATATTCCCTATTCTCCTTTCAAACCCACAAATTGGCTCCAACAAATGCATTACTACTTCATTTGATTATGCCTTCCACCCCGAAATCCCTTAAAATTTGAATAAACCGCTCATAGGTGGCTCCATAACGGGACAATCCATCGTATCTTATGGTAAGCCAACGGGACCCGAATGGATTTCACGGAATTATACGCCATACTCACTGAGTTATGCGGTAGGGAAATGCAAAGGCTCAATTTAGAATTTGTGGGAAGTTTTCTTTTTAGAAATGCGTCTTTTGTTATTATGGTTTAATGCTAAGTAATAAGTATTGTTTCGTATTAAAATTATTCTTCTGTAAATTAAATTGGTTACGTAGAAACTTATCGATAACATTTCGTAAAAGGAACAGTCAACATTTTTGAATTTCCTAAGCTGAATCGACTTTCAATATTATCACATTCAGCTAAATTCTTTTCACAAAATCTAGATCTACACTGCCCAGTAAATCGACATCAAATCTCATGAATCTTTACATACGAGCTCTTAGGACAGTGAATTTGATGGATACATTTTTGTGAACAGTGCTCGTAAAAATATTTGCCCTTCAAACACAATCAGAACCAAGATTCAACATGTTTATTCAGCAAATAGGCCCATATCTGTTTGCTGAATAAATATTTCTGAATCTTCTCTGGATCTCGCGTGAGTTTGTTGAGCTTCTGGTACCGCAGACGAAATTCAAATTATTACGAGTCAGTGGTGTTAAAATATATTATCTGGTGGGGAAGGAATGTTATTGTTAGGAGAATATTTTGAAGCTTTTTTCACGTGGATACTGCTTTGCTTACAAGAGTTACAAGGATACCATCGTATTATTAAGTTTACGTAGTGTATGTAGAAGTTGTTAAAATTGCGAAACTTACAACTACTTTTTTACATAAACATTGAAACAATTTAATTTTTATCCGCCCCTATTCTGTAACATTACAAATTAAGGGGTTAACCAACCGAAAACTTCCAAAACAAAACAATT
Source organism: Chrysodeixis includens (assembly GCA_941860345.1). Taxonomy (NCBI): domain Eukaryota; kingdom Metazoa; phylum Arthropoda; class Insecta; order Lepidoptera; family Noctuidae; genus Chrysodeixis; species Chrysodeixis includens. The sequence goes on from OW796115.1 coordinate 9,192,757, forward strand.
CTGTGTATTTGTGTTGTCTAGTTAGACCCAGCGTTCATTTGTTCTGATTTTGTTCCAGGTAATGAGCTGAGCCGAGAGATGCCGAACACAGCCGAAGCTAGAAACGAAACGAAAGTGTTCCAAAATTAAACTGCCATGACATCCGAGGAGCCTATCGATGTCGTCGCCAAAAAAGACGCCAAAAAGACAGATGAGTGCACAAACTTCGAAATACCAGAACATAAAAAGGATAAAGTAGTAGCTGTAGCAGACCAGAAACAAAAACGTTCACATGAACTTATGAGGCTAGTCTACGAGCTACCAGATGAAATAAAACCTCCGAGTATAATAGAAAACAACAACATGTTGAAAGAAAACCCACCAATCACGATCGTGGAGATCACCGAACAGAATGGTTGTGCTGAGTTAAATGCTACTCAATGTGATAACGATTATTTTAAAGTAGACGGCAGTCCCGAGGACTTAGGCAATAAGGTGGTATACGACGTGCTGGCGACAAACGAACTGATAATGCACTGCACGGAGGAGTTTAAAGAGGTTATAGATAGGTCGACGCCAGATGAGTGCAGCGATGAAGATTTAGTGGAATTGAAGAGGTTGTTGGAAGGGAACCCGAAAGTCTTGGACAGGTATATTCGGGAGTGCGCGAGTACTGACGAGGTGACAAGGCTGCATAGTTTGACGTCATCAGGGCCGTTGTCTCCGAGACCGCATCACGAGGCGCGGAGCACGTCGGTGACGTCAGACCTCTTCCAACTGTGGCTATCGTCGTCTCCTGTTAAGGTGAGTGATAATATGTGTGACGTCATCACATGTAATTGTACCGTAGTTTACGCACGTGTTTTGGTGACCTTAAACTGACTAGCAATGGATGCTGAAATATCTATACGATATTTGATGTGTTACTCAATTCTGTAAAAAAACTATTTTCTTCTGCAACTTTTTTCTGATCTTCATAACCTACTTGATTGTGACAGATGTTAACCTTTCGACCTCTTTTGTAGATTTGTCTTTGATTATTGCTTCTTTATTTCATCCCAAGCTTTTAAGGTCTGTCTATTATTATTTGATCTAGTAAACAACCATTACTGTTAGCAACTTTAGTTAGCAAAACTAAGATGAATTAGATCGTTTTAAACCTTAAAGAAGTACACCCACTAATGTATGAAAAAAAATCTTGAAAAACATTAAAGAAGCTTCATATTTATTTATTTTAAATTGTGATCTATAGTTTCATGATAATATAATTTAATTAAAGTGCATTTTACAACTAAATTGTTTAAATTATTTGTCTTTAAACTATTAACATGCGGCTAAAGTCTATAATAGGATTAAAAGCTTTAATAATTCAGTTATTAAGTTAATAATGAAAAGGTTTATACAAAAAACTTACGAGCAATTATTTAAATTTAATTTGTACGAGACTATTCCTAGTAGAAAGTAATTAAACAACTCGCTATTATTACGAAAAGAATCTACTACTTTATTCATAGGTTCGAAATTAAAGTAAGACAAAGAAAAAGGTTATCTTTTTTTACTTTGTGCCTGACTTATCTTTACAAAGGTTGTTATTACAGCTCTTTTTTTCATTAATCACTGAAGTGAACAACCTTTTTTGTAAGACCTTTTACCATATGGTAGACCGTGCGATATCCTATGAATATAATAGACGTGGAAGTTTAGGCTGAATACATGTATGTGTTTTTTTGTTACTTTCTCACATTCAATCGTCTAGATGAATTTTAATGATTCCGGTATGCAGTTAGCTGACACCTTGGGTTATACATAAGCTATTTTTTATGAACAGATTGTACCGCGGGGCATAACTAATTAGATTTAGTTTCATTTTAAATGACTCTTTAACACATAGAAACAGTAAATTTTCTCCAAGAAAGTAAAATAGCTTTTCCCCGAAAGAAAATGAGAAAGACACACATTTCTTCAGAACAAACTATTTTACTTTACATTAACAAACCTTAATCAGTTAACAATTTTGTATGTTGAGTCTAATTTCTACATTACTGATCACGAATCAACTAAATAAATTTAGTTGCTTATTATCTATTTTTCGACGCTTTGTAAATATGTAATTGTTTAGTTACATAAGTTTAGTTATAAATGTACATATTTCTTGTTTAGTATTGTTTCTGTTTAATTAACTAAATACATAGTACTTTTCCGTATAAAGAGGCGAATAATTTTCTAGAAATGTATTATAGAAACAAAGAAATTTGAATACTAGCTATGTACCGAGTGAATGAAGAACCTAGCTTGATGGCTGATTCTATTTCCGCGCATTACCCTCGCATGGGGCGAACAAAGGGTGATTGATGAAACAATGGCATAGTTTCACCATACCGGGTCACATTGTCTGATGTTATATGATCATAATTTCAATATTATTTGTACTTGCTTATATTATGTTGAACTGGACGGCTAATGAGAAGCTAGTATCAAAAGAAGTTAAAGAAAATATTATTGAAATGACAGGATGATGGGAATGGGAAAGTTAAAATGTTTTATAAAAGCATCGAATAATCAGGATGTAAGTGAATATAGGCTTTAGAAGCAAAAAATAGTTTGCCTATTCCGAAAAATGATATTAAATTACTACAATAGATAACGCCAATAGAAAACGTTTTAATGTATGGTAATGATAATTAGTTTCGATAAGTCTCGTGACTTTTACCATTTATCTCAATATATTTAAGAGTTGAAATGTCAGTTGGCTAGAAAGGTAGTTTTATTAACGAGTGTAACGAAATATACAAATCTGGTCCGGACAATAATTTTCTCCACATTTGATCAAAAATTAGATCAAACGATATTTAAATAGATTCGATCCGCACAGCCCTTTGAAAGCATTAGTATTGTGAGTCGACGCGAGCGACAGGTAGGTATCCATATCAATCGCGATGTTCACCACTCGATAAAAGATAATATGTTAAAAGCATTTCGAGTGTTTTGCCCACTTTGACTTGTGTCGCGAATGTTCGAGAGCTGGGAAAATGTTGATGCGGTATGTTTTATGGAATAGAAGATTTAATCTTAAATCCATTGTCAATGGTGTTGAATAACACCATAATAATGTATTTTCTTTCTTTCTTTCTTTCTTTTAATAAAATTTTTCTCACATCAGGTATTCATTGCATGTTATAGGTAGTTAGGTAGGTCTAAAACAAATAATTCTTACCTTCCTCGAATACTTCTCGAAAAGTTATATTTCTCAGATTGATTTCAATAGAACAGTCATTTAAAACTCTAGATACTCCAACGGAATTGTGTCAATGCTATGTATCGTAATTCTAAAGGAGTTGTTTCTAGATGAAGGCTAAAGTATTGTCCATCCATACAATAAACCTACCAGTAGCCAAGTGTCAATCTTCATACCAGTCTAGTCAACATCGTCCGAGACTCTGCTCTTACTCTCAGAGCAGCTACAGCTCAGAGCAAGACTAACCGAAGTGTACTACACCGTCTCGCTTCCACATCAACAGCTATTCTACTTTCATAGGCCATGCTACAGGCAAAGATCTCGAGAGCACCATTATCACCACTCTCTTCAGCTTGAGCACCTATTTATGATATCAAATACAAACATCACGTGTTCACCACAAACTGCATGGCATTAATCCTCATTACGTTAATGAATATCTACTTTATAGAGGAAACAAAAAGCAATAGGTTGATGGAAGGTGATGTGAATGTTTTCTTCAAGTAAAATGAATTAAGGAAAGAGTTGTATTGTAGGTTTCCGTATCATCGTTCTGTTTTTAGTGATAATCCCATAGTGTTAATTGAAATAAAGGCGTGGGAATTTTTTATGCCTGAGAATATATAAATGTCTGAATATATAAACGATTCCGTGTGGTGTCCGGATAATTCCGTGTGGTGTCCGGATATAAAGAATAGCACCACCCCATATGGTGTCCCCACTGGGTGTCGTAAAAGGCGACTAATGGACCTTAAGACCCAGTGCACTGTACCAAGCACCTTGGGTCACCCGAATGGTGGCGGGTAAGCCATCAACAAACGCATTCCCAAAGAGGGTTAGTGTCAGGCAGGCGGCCGACTATAAAACCATAGCCAAATCTTTAAGCAACATGTCTAGAAGACGTGTTGCGCCGACCCCAAGTGAAATGGGATAAGGGCAGGAAGATGATGAATATATAAATGTCTGATCTTTAAGATACACTGGCGACCGCTCCAGCTTTGCACTAGTGCAATACTTATGTACTACATAAGCGTACGTCTCGTAAAAATATAGCTATTAAGGAAACCTCAATAAAATCCATAGCGTAATAAATGCCCAAACGCCTGAACAAAATAATGAAGAAAAAAACACTTTCTGTTGCTATTATATGAGACAAATATTAGGAATACTTAAAATAAATTCAATATTATCTAGAAACTCATGACCTTTTATATTGGCAGATTTTAATTTAAGCCAAACATAAACAGATGCGGTCAAAACTTTGTTTCATGAAGTATTGTGGTGAGCCAAAGTAAACAAGGCTAGCATTGATTGAAGAGGATATTTCTGCTTTCAAATTAGTGAGAGTCGTATTAATAAACCACTAAAAGTGACTAGGGCTTGATGAAAATATCAAATAGACTTAGGTATTTAGAATTATTTGAGATGAAACAGCTTACATATCATGTGCGGTAGTTGGTTGCAACTTACTGCAGAAATTATAATCTGCATGTAAAAAATCAACTTGCAATTTGCTTTACTTGATTAGTCACAAAATAATAAACTCAAGCCATCAACAAACTAGTTGACAGTTGTTTAAGTTATGGCAATACTTTAAGAGCCTCTATTCGGGCTCCTTAAGTTTCTCCAGTAAGTCCAGTGAAGCAGTCAAAACCTTCGTTTAGGTTAACTGCGTAATATACCTCTTTAAAAACTTTTCTTTGACGGGCCTGTTGGTATAGTGGTGAGTGGCCCTGACTGCTATACTAGAGGTCGTGGGTGCAATTCCCACCCAGGACAAATGATTGTGTGCTGAGCACGATTATTTGTATAATCAATCATAATATATTATGTATGTATTTAGAAATAAATAAGTATGTTTATCAGTTGTCTAGTACTCATAACACAAGTTACTCACGTGCATTTAATTTGAGACTAGAAAGCGTTGGAACAAAAAAACAGTTTGTACCATGGAGCGTCTTTAGAATAATGTTTTGGTTTTCATATTATTACTTCGTGCATCTCCGCTAACGTTAATACAACACTACAGTACCAGTAAAACATTATCATTATCAGATAAGATAGTGTCGCCAAATTGAATTGAATCCCACACTCAACCCCACTTGTGAATTATGTTGTGCTCGTAATATTTTACTTAGTATTTGTATTATACATAAAATTAATACATGATGTAAATCCACTGGATGAAAGACTGCAAACTGTACTTGATATAACTCATGGGTCTAGCCTCGTCAAGTGCATGTACTGTTAGTTTAAAATCTGACACCAAGTTGTATACCATGACATCAGGTGACTCGTGGCCGTGTCAGCTTATGATTAAGGACTCCTTTTGGGTCCGAAACTAGTTGCGCATTCCCGATAAATACGATAATTTTTAATAATGAACCTGTTTTACCAAAGATGACACGAAGAAAAAATCTCTTAAAACGACTTTAAAACATCTTTTTTTAAATCAACTCCCAGCCAATCAATAACCGTAAGTTGCAGCTTTGATACGGACAGAGGCAGCACGAAACGTGCAAAATAGAACTCAGTTGGTATACACACCTATGGATTTCTAAAACTTTTTATACAGCTGCAAAATATTCAGTAAAAACATTTCATGAACATAACATCACAGGAAATTCTATTTTCGAGCCTTTAAATGAAACGTTTCATTATATGAAAGTAATTACTTTCTTTTCAGAGAAACGATGTTATTTTAAATCTGTATTACAAGTTTCTACGAAAGGATGCTAGGAATGTTTCAGCAAAGAGACTTTCCCATCTACTTCCTACAGTCCACAATTTATATTAAATAATTAATTTGTCCTTCTCTGGAGAATATGAGAATAGTTTTGAAATACACTCTTATTGCAAATTGTAACTTGAGGTTGACGTTAATATTATTGTAAAACTGAGCAATTTGCAGCAAGCAGTTTGTTAGTTTTGTAGGAAAAGTAAAGTCGGAGTCAAAATAAATGTTACACTAAGTACTTAGAAGGACACCAAAATAATCAACAATGATAAAATTAAAAAACAACACAAAAAAGATATAAAATTCATATATTTTCTCCGCGCTTCCCCGCTCTGGAAACATTCACACCTTCTCGAAAAAGTCGACCAAATTATACAGTCCACCTTAACGTCGATCTTCAATGTGCCTTTGGCTGACCGAGCTTGGTCCCAGGCTACATTGCCGATACGTTTCGGTGGCTTAGGTATCCGTAAAGTTTCGAGCCTAAGTTTACCAGCGTTTCTGTCTTCGGTCCATAGCACTGAGAAATTGACCAGAGAAATCTTAGGGTCTTCTCTGGTTGATTTTCAGATTCTTTGCATGACCGAGGCAGTAAATAGCTGGAAATTGTCTTGCCCGGGCTCGGATCTTCCCGAACAACGTTCTTCCCAGAGACAGTGGGACGTGCCGCTTTGTAGTTTGATACGGAATGAATTAATTGATACGTCAATCAATACTGCAGAGCGCGCTCGTCTTTTGGCTGTGGGAGAATGGGAATCGGGTCTCTGGTTACAGGCACTTCCGTCAACCAACGTCGGTACGATGTTGGACAACAATACTTTCAGGCTCGCCGTTAGCTTGCGATTAGGTGTACCATGTGTCGTGTCTCATCTCTGTCAATGCGGTGAAAGAGTCGACTGCCTTGGCCATCATGGCTTGTCCTGCGGCAGGAGCGCGGGGCGCATACCGCGACACGCAAGTATTAATGACATTATTCGTCGTGCTCTTGTCACTGCTGGTGTACCTGCTGTTCTAGAACCGAACGGTTTGGTGCGCAGCGATGGTAAGAGACCTGACGGGATGTCTTTACTTCCCTGGAAATTGGGCCGGCCTTTGGTGTGGGACGCAACGTGCGTCGACACCCTTGCGCCGTCCCATGTTCTAAGTTCGGCGGTCGCGCCCGGCGCTGCTGCTGGAGCTGCGGAAACCCTGAAGCGACGAAAATATAATAACCTTACGGGCAATTATATTTTTGAGCCCTTTGGGGTTGAAACGCTTGGGCCATGGGGACCGGGTGCACGAGCTCTGTATAAGGAACTCGCTAAGCGCTTGGTCGACTCCACCCGTGATCAGAGGGCTGGACTGTATTTCGCGCAAAGAATTGGTATTGCCATTCAGCGTGGTAATGCGGCCAGTCTCCTGGGCACGTTTCCCGCCATTGACGGAGATGAGGATATTTTTTTCGACGCTTTGTAAATATGTAATTTTTTTAGTTACATAAGTTTAGTCATAAATGTAGATATTTCTTGTTTTAGTATTGTTTCTGTTAAATAAATATATCTCTTTTGTAATTCATTCAAAAAAAAAAGATTTTCAGAAATTTTATATACTTCAACAAAGTCTGACAGTGGCATAAGTTTGAATATTTTTTTTTTTATATTTAGGCTTCATTCGATTCAGAAAGATAAAGAAGACGTTCATTATGCAAATATCTTTTACTTCATAATACCTTGTGTTTCAACCTGATAATAAAATAAATCTTGAGAGCGGATATTTTCCGCATATCTAAATCACCTCAATAAATTGCAGAGATGAGAAATTACTCACTCAGCTAAATTATGTTCTGTGGAACAGTGAACGAGGAATCATTGAAGAATGCTGTGACGATGAAGATTTTAAGGAAGATAATGTAGAAAGTGTAATATGAAGTGACAACAATTTGAGTGAAGATTTTCGATTCGAGTGAAGTCTGTATAAGGAAAGATATGAATGAAAAAGGAATAAATGATAGTGTGACGTCTGATAGGGGAAAAATGGAAGAAAAAACGTGTTGCACCGACCCCAAGTAAAATGGAATAAGGGCAGGAAGATGATGATGAATGTATTCAGTGAAATATGAAGTGAAAACAATTTGAGTGTAGATGTTCGATTCGAGTGAAGTCTGGAAGTAGTAATTGATGTGTGATTTATGCTTGCTATAAGGGACAGATGAAAGACGTGTTGCATGCAGTTGATGTAAATGTTTTGGACGATGATTTGAGTGAGGAGACTGGATAAGTATTAGTTGATTGAGACCAAAACAAGGGTAATTAGATAGTGAGAAATATAGATGGAGACGAGTAAATGTTGAAATGGAAAGTAGTAAAGAAAATTTGGATAATTAGGTTATTAAATTTAAAAAAGGTGGAAATTGGTCTGATAATGTTCCATACTAGAGGGCCCGTTCTTAAAAGAATACTTCTCAATTCACAGTAGCTACTTATACAAAGATACATCTTAAGAGCAAATTACCTTGAGCTTTAATATCTATGCAAATTCTGTGAAAAATAAGGCCACCTTTTCTTAAATAACTCTCGATCTCGCGACGTAATCTTGAAAATCCTGTCAAAAATCAACGAGTGATTTTCCAGTTAAACAGGCGCAGGCAAGCGATACAAAAGGGCAGAGTTCACGCTTATATTATGCAAATGTTAGGAAAGCTTCTCATAAACCTGCGGTGTTGATAACTTCAATATATTTTGCGTTTTTTTGAAGATATTCCTCGGATGTTCTGAATATTATTTCGATTATTTTTTTGGTTTTTTTAGATATATGCTAGAAAATAGCGCGACGATGTATAAAGACAGAAGCACTTTCGACGCGTGCTGAACAAAATTCTTTTGGCAGGACAGTGAGTGCAGGTTTTTTTGATACAATAAAAACTGGCCAAGTGCGAGTCAGACTCGCGCACGAAGGATTCCGTACTATCATCTATACCCAGCGAAAATTTGATTTAAATATGTTTTTAAAATTTTAGTATTTGTTGTTATAGCGGCAATAGAAATGCATCATTTGTGGAAATTTCAGCTTTCTAGCTATCACGATTTATGAGATACAGCTTGGAGACAGACAGACAGACAGCGGAGGCTTAGTAATAGGGTCCCGTTTTACCCTTCGGGTATGGAACTCTAAAAACGAAGTCTATGTTATGTTATGTTTTGATGCCATCTTTAAATTGCTAGTGCTTGTTACACCTATAATCCAAGAATTTTTAATCTTTATTCCCTTCGGTAGGTACATGTAGAATGTTGATTACTATTTCTGAGCAGACAAAAATACTTGCTAATTAATTGCTATACATGGATTAAAATTAAATGCATCACACGCACACTCAAGGTTGAAGTGTAAGCACCGACTTGCGTGTGAAATGTAATAAGGCTTTATTAACATTAGTAACAATTAACAATTATTATAATCAACAATTTAAACCATTATCGTTAAGTTTATTTATATTTTTAATAAATTAAAAATACAGTTAGCAAGGAAGGTGAATATATGTACATAGAAAGAACAAATTGTAATAGGTTGTGCTGCGGTTTGTGGCCTTGACTGTTATACCAGAGGTCGTGGGTTCGATTCCCACCCAGGACAAATGCATGTGTGATGAGCATATGCTCTGTGTCTGGGTGTAATTTATAATATGAATGTATTTAGAAATGTAAAAGTATGCTTATCAGTTGCCCAGTACTCATAACACAAGTTACTATCGCATACTTAACTTGAGACTAGATGGCGTTGTGTAAATGTAAAAATAAAAAGTCAAAAACGTTGTCGCTAACTGTCCTCTAGCTAACCTTAATGGTTATATATTATTAATCTCGCATAGTCCAGTCTTTCAGGCGGTATGTTTTGAGCCGTTGCTAAAAGCTCGCCGCTTCAAATCTGAAGGTTACATTTAATTACATTCAGGGAGTGTCTAGTACTTCATAATGGTAGGAAAGAAAACAGAAGATCAACTTAGTCAAAAGTTTGACTGCACGGATATCCGAGTGATATAGGTCAATAACTACCACTGTACGCGATGTGTCGCAAGTTCGATCCTCACGTAGGACAAGAATTTTTGCATTCCACAAATGCTTGTTCTGAGTCTGGGTGCCTCTATGCACGTGAATTGAATGTCTGTGACGATTAAATTCCTTAGTGTGGAAGTCGTTTGCTTAAGAAAAAATGTTTTTTTTTTTAGACATTTACCGAAAAATATTTTTATTCTGCTTACCTCTTTTTGAACACATTATGTGTATCGAGATCGCTCAAAATAATATAATGTTTCCGCAAAGATCTGAGGCGGCCTTTGCTTTACTCTGAACGTTATAAGAATAGGTACATAATAGTTTCAGATACATATACAGCACAACACATTCTTATTTGAAGTACTTAACGATACAATTAATAAAACTCCCAAAACTTGTTTAACTTTTATAAGAAAGAAGCTTAAAAAAATGCACTAAAAGTTGTGGTAAATTTAAATCAGCACTTATCTAGATTTTCTATATTACCTGCGTTGTGTCTCGCGCATTTCTGTAGAAATGTCGCACTTACGCACTTGTCCCCGCGTTACGGTGAGCTGTTTTGTGTATTAGCTTATTTCCCTGTTCACAAGGTTCTTACGTCATAGTACGTAAGTGTCGAATATTGTAAACAGATGTTGAAACATAGGTAAATTTAAATAGATTCGGTTATGTGCATTTTACTTTATGCAGTTACAAATTAATAAATTCTAATGAATAGTGTTAAAATGTGTTCTGCTAATGTGTAATACACATTTTTTTTTATGTATAGCATCCCACAGATGGGCAAAGGCTGGGCAAAGCTCTTTTTCCTCTCAAACCTCCCTGTCTTTTGCGATTTCTGGCCACGTACGACCTGCATATCAACAAGATCGTCACACTACCTTCGTATACAGCAGATTTAGTTTAATACAAAAGTAGAAAAATGGATTTCAATTGAAACTTTTTTTTTACAAAAAAATATGTGACCTTAAACATTGAAATAAATTTGGATATTCACAAGTTCAGTGTCCAATTCTAATCAAATCTTGTCGAAGATCAATCTTAACCCTTGTTCACAAAATAATTAACGTAAAATCATTTAAGACTTACCTACTTATCCAAGAGAAACAATGTTACCAAGATAATCTTCTAAAAAGGACAAAGGGGGGGATGATAAAACAATCCGGCGGCCATTACGCATTCATTACGAGTGACGCCTGTACGAGCACGGAGACAGTGGCGGCATTGTCTCTCTAATGAAGTATTCTTAGCTAGGGATGAGGTGGAGTTATCGATAGATTATTTTATTATTAGGTTAAGAATGTAAAACGTCGAAATATTTATGTAAATAGATTTTCGTGAAATTGCACTTGTGACTTTAGTTTGTTTGGTATATTTCAGTAGACTCGTCAAAAGGTTAAAGTAACTGTTATAATAAATTTGTGTCTGAAAATAAATGAAACTAAATTGTCTGTTATACCTAAACCCAAAATGTTTTATTTGCGTTGCATTAACCTTCTATAAATTAAAACCGTTGGTTATAAAAAGACACATTTCAAGCAAAAAAAAACTAATTAGGTTATTTATTAAAAAAATTAATGTAATATCTAATGTTAGAAACAATTACTATACAGTTGAGCCACGCGGCATTCACATAAAAAAAAAAATATTGTAAAACATCGATAAAGTTACAGCACAACACTACACCTTCATCAACGCCTCGACACTTTTGTTCGTTACTTTAAATTTATTTGACATTTCCTTAGCGTCAAGCATGGAACAATAAGATCTATACATATAATAAAATTCTAGAAAAGTGGTGTTTGTGCACGCTAATCTCAGTAACGGCTTATTCGATTGAAATGCGGTTTTCACTAATATGTTGTAGTAAGCTTCCCATCACATTTAGTGTTTATTTCATGTCAATCGGTTGATTAATAAAAAAGTTATGCCAATATAAAGAATCACCTCGAACATTTGTTAAGATTCTAATATTCTATCAGATTACGTACACGCCTCGCGCCTGCGCGTCCGTGGCTAAATAGTGCGGGTGACAGTTGCCTGTATGACGTTGACGTCTCTCAGTACCACATGACTAGGGATGGACATTCGAAAAATATTTATATCGCTGTCGATACTCGCAGCATACATTCAATTCTCTTTCATTTTGTTATAAAAATTAGTGTGTTATTTAGTTGTGCAGTGTAACTACGTGTATATACCTGTCAATATAAATGTTTTATGACTACTTATTTTGACTTAGATATGAGTTTGGACGAATAAAATGTTAATATTTTTCCTTAGCAACTTTTTAACCAATCTTATAATGTTGCGTTGTTTTATCATTATAATTAGACGCTTTTAAAAAATAAAAATTGAACTACGCACGATATACATTTCTTATTCCAGAAACATATCGACTACCTATCCATCGTAGCACTACATCCCATCACTAAAGAAGTCTATCCCGTTACATTATACGCATAACACTTTATTTTTCATTCCATTAAAATTTATTTGTAGATTTTTCATTCTATTAGATTTGATTTGAAGATTTATTTATTATCACTTTATTAATTGTCTCATTTGGATCTTAGCAATAAACCTTTATTTTTAAAGAACACGTAACTGGTTTTACTGAAAATGTCACCGTAGCGACCAAAATACTGTTGCTATGGTTTTATGTTCTGACGTCAATATTAACATGTTATTTGGCTTACAATATAGAAATGAAAATAGCCGGGTCAGGGAAGTACGAGCTTTGTATTTTTCAAAACAAAAAAAAAAATAGTTTGGACGGTAAAAGATTTACTATACTTTATTAACTAGCTGTTGATTGCAATATTGTTTTGTATAACGCGTGGCTTTAAAGACTTGATAGTGCGTATACACTACCACAATTGTGCACCAATTGCGATGGTATAGGGTAGTTGCGTATGTAAAAGTATAATAAAGATAGGCTGTTATTATTAATATCTGCTTAATATTTTGTACCTACGAGTATGCGCCGCATGCGTACTCCCGCGAATGTTTTGTTATGTGTGCGTAACACAGCTCAAACTACTAGAACTAGAAACTTGAAACTTTGATAGTAATGTAAGTAAGCACTAAGACGGGATTTTGAAAATTCGTCCGTCAAGGGGTAGAAAGAAAGGAAAATAAAAGATCGGTGCCCGGAATAATTTGCTGCACGTACATACATCCACCAAATGGAGAGCGGCGCTTGCCGTTCTCCACACCACAGCGCACAGAGCTCAACGAAACGTGTCGAATAATATCTAATTAGGTGTTTAAAAACAACCCCGCTCAATAAGTTCTCCCCCTGGTTAGCATTGCTCTACCTGACGTTAGAATAGTCTTAATTTGGGTAGACTTAAGAGCCAAAAGAGCTTCCTCCGATGTACACTGGCTACTATTGAAACTCCAACTCGAGCTCAGTGCAAGATCTGGGCAGATCGACATCTACCACCTACTACTTATGTCCTACCTCAGGAACATTTGCCGCCCGGAGAAACCTTGCAGTGGTCTTTTCGGAAAGCATTCAACTGTCTAAGAACCCAAGTAGGTAGGCAAACAAAATTTAGCAAATTTGGCTCTACAGACCCCTCTCACATCCAGTGAGAATGCGACATCTCCGTACAGACGATGTCACATCACTTAGAGTGGGCAAAGTGTCCGCGGTTAGTTGGTGTGCCGTCACCAAGTTCTACGAAAAAGTGATGACACTCAAAGAAAAAGTGGAAAGAGCACGGCAGGCTTCATCTGACCACCCGATTCGTGTCCGACGAGCAAGGGGTAAAGACGGCGTGCGCGGTGCTTCCACGCGCCTCTTAATAAGGACTGGAGAAAGCTGGCTCCACATTAATGAAGAAGCTCCCCTTAAAAAGAGCTCTCCTTTCGGGGTTCGCGGTTGTTTGCTGAAGCGTTCCCGTGGCCCCGGACTATAGGAAACGGAGAAGCACTCCGGCGGTTTAGCCAGTAAGAGTCCGGCACACTTCTTTGCCATCGTCCGTTTTCAAGCCCTTTAATCCAAATTGTCAAATCAGTGCAAGATAGCGGCCACAGCAAAAAACTAGCAGTGTTAACTAACAGTCAAATGTGTTTGTAAGACTAGAGGTTATGATTAGGAAGTTAAGAAATTAGTTTTGGATAGAACTGGATTAGAGAGCTGGCATTAAACGTTATTTAGCTTTACTTTTTGTACAGCACTACACATCTTCAATACCTCGCAGACAAAGTCGCGGGCAGCAGCTAGTCTACAGTATGTGGTTTTCAACCCCCTTATCCCCACCCCTCTCGCCTACGGAAAACAAATGGAAATTTATTCGTCTACGCTCACGTTATGAAACTGTTTATTCAATGGGATTGTGGAAATTATGTTAGATATTTTATACAGATGTATGTTTATTATTGTATTGTTTTAGTTTTTTTTTTTTATGGACGAATCAAAACTACTTACTGAAATATGTTTAGCCTTCAAAACTTTGACCTCAAAAGATTTTAGACGATAAAATTAAAAATTAATAAATTATTTTAAAAATTCTGTATAGGCCGTTTCCAGACATATTTTGATGATTGTCTCCTTTTGTCTATCAAATTCAATTCAAAAGGTTTAAAATACCTTGAATGTACAGTAGGAGTCTTAAGTCCAGAAGCAATTTCACAAATTTATGGCATCAAAACAAGTGGCGCTTACGACCTCTTTACATAACAAATACACTACATTTTGCACACATACACGGTTCCCGCACTCTTTCATTATTACCTAGTCAGAAAGAGCGCGATATAACGATAATGCTTTAGTGACAAACCTGTTTTGTCGCAACCGTGACCGCGACTGTCTGGTGGGGCGCATAGACGTATTCATTTGTTCGAAAACTTTGTTCAGAGAGTTTGTGTTATTATTGCGATTAGTGTGTTGTTCGATTATCTTTAATCAAGATGCAAGCAAATATTGCTATTGATGCCAGGGCAAATACTGTCTATTAAAATACAAATATTTAAATATTTCTATTTTACTGTAAACATTTCTCAAATTTCAAATCAAACCGGCTGTGTAAGTATTTTTTTATTAATTTAATTATGATTGTTGTGGTCTATATTTTTTTATTTATTCACATGTTGCAAGATAATAATAAAATTTTCGTTTTTTACAGAAATGCAGTGAGCCGTTGGGCTCGAGAAAAAAGGTAGTTAGCCATCGCTTATTAACCCGACTCAGTGACGTGTCATGATCGAAGAATATGAAACAGTAGAATAATTGTGAACATGTGGCGGTGGATTAGTGCTCAAGGGCCGGGTGAATTGGAATTTATACCTACGCGTGCGAATAGCTCTAATTACGCCGAAGTTTTAAGTGACATAATGCTACCGACTGTGCGTATCTAATGTTTACCCCATAGAAGACTGTAGTGAACTAACTTTTTTTCAAGATAATTGTCCGACATATCGTGCCAGTGTTGTAAAAGAGTGGTTTAGCAAGCATACTGACATTAAAGTTATTCCGTGGCCAGCACGTTCCCCTGATCTAAGCCCCATTGAAAATGTATGGGGTTTATTGGTTCAAAAATGGGAAGCACGAGATGAGAGATATCCTGAGCAGTTTAAATATATATGCAAATATTGTGGCCTCCATGCGGCGACGTCTGCTTAGCTGCATTGAAAATAATGGAGGTTATACTAAATATTGAATAATACGCTGTGTTTATTACCGTGGGCGTGCTGGTCATAATAAAGTCTTACGTTAGTTAGTTTATGATTGTAAAATTGGGATTACGCTTCAATCTTCTTTTCTCTTTGAGAATCTCCTTGAGAAAATGAATATATTAAGCTATAATCTCATATAGTTAGAAGTATAATAACACCTATTTAAATATAAAACAAACTTAATATTTATATTTTTTAACTTCAGTAATAATAATATAAATAAATGTTTATTCAAATTACCTATTATTGTTTTATTTGAACCTAAAGTTATGATTTATTATATATTTATGTAATAATATTAATTTAAGTATATATTTATATAATATATAAATAAATATTATACACAACTTATTATAAAAACATTAATTCAAAAATATATAATAATGTCGCTCATAAGTAATAAAAGAGCAAAGAAAAATAAAAGCGATCTGACAAATCACTTGAGATTCGAACCGACTGCCACTCATTTCTAAGTCACACATTGTTACACGTGATCAAATTTATAATATAGTTCATTAAGACACCGCAGAAATAATGAGGTAGTTTTAGTTAAATTATAAAATAGTGAATATGTTGTAGGTAGATTTGAAAATTAACTTGTTGACTAAGTCATTCCATACTAATAGGAAAGAATACAGATATATTCTTATCTTTGTCTAGGATTACCCACACACTGTCATCTTCTTGTAGTTATACTGTATGACGGTGAAATGTTTGCGTTGACGTGACGCACACATGTATACGCAGTAGCATGCAAGCGAATATGATCCTTGATGTGCTACTGGACTTATGGCTTTAGACTGTACTATAAATTTCAAGTGAAATGAAATGAAATCGTTTATTTGGCAAATAGGATAAATTTTATCACTTTTACATGTCATTTTCTTAAATATAAGCTAGCTGGAATCGACATTTCCTAACTGGCTACCCTGAGAAGAAACGTCGAAACAAACTCAGGGGTCATCGCCTCTTTTAAAGTCCAGACAAGAATGTTATATATATAGACAATAAGTAAACAAAATGCAGGGTCTGGACTGGCCTTTAGAAGAAAGAACCAGATCGATCTGAGGAAGCCTGTGCCAACAGACGGCATGCATGCCCCGAATAGCTCATGCAGCTCAACCATTTTTGAGGGTGCTGCACAACCCGGCACACGACGATACCGCCAGTGACACGACAAAAAAAATGTCAGTCAATAACTTACTCAGGTCGCCAGATTGAAATAAATTAAGAATATATTATTAATGATGACAAAGTAACAAAAAATTGTATTGAAATTAACCTGCATTATGTTTACTCTTACAAATAATATTTGTTAAACATATAGCAATAATAAAATTTAATTTATAATGTCATTTGTAGATATAATATGCAAAGCACCAGACATTATGTCATTTTGGTAAAACAGTATATGCAAAAGCACAAAACATGTCATGAAATATTTAAAACAATTATATGCAATAATGCACAATAGAAGATAGATAAACATGTGTTCAATATTGCATAACAATTACGACTTTTATTCCACCTCAATCCTTACACAATCCCTTAAGTTATTCTCCTACATTCTCAAACTATAAGCAAGTAACAACCCCCTTCAAAATTGCAACCGAAAAATCGACATCTGTCATATTACTCGCACCATTTCTACTTTATATAATATATTAGGTACACCAACAGCAATACATACAAAGAAAACGTAAAAAATAAATAAAAAATAACATTGCTTAGCCTTTATTTACAACCTTCACTTGTTATCACTCTCAATTTCACCCCCCATTTAACTCCATATTCTGGTGTGCAATACAATTTTACAAATACAGCGCCTAATTGAATGCAGTCGCTCTGACCGCTAAGTGCAGCGAGTGCTGTGTCGACACCAATAAATTACTCTGGGACTAGGTTCCTAGGGCTGGGGGGAATACACTAGAGCTTACTAAGACTATTGTAGTTGTGGAACTGAGATGGTTTTCTACACTGTGTACGGTGTTGTCTCATTTCTATAATTGCAGGTTTACTTGCCGAGATGAGGATAGGCTATCTATATTGGAGCACGACAGGTTAACAATAATAATTGCAGTCTTATTTGGAATGTATGCGGAAGGGCCGAAATTTTAATAACAAAGTAACTATATTAGACTGGATTATCAGAATAAATTAGGATCAAAGAGTAAAACATGACGACTTTGAAGTACTTCAATGGCTAAGTGACTGGGTAGGAGCAATGAGGCTAGCAAAAAGCACAAATGAGGCACAAATAGAGATCTGTGTCGAATCGAAATGAGGCTTAGGGGTAATTCAATTAAAAGATGCATGGGAACTTGTTCTATACCATTAATTTTAAAGTTTGTAAGTAAAAGACAAAGTATGATCAAACGGCTCTGTAGTAGAACATTGCCTCAACATCCCAATTTATATTGAAACATACGAAGCGTAAAATTTATGCTCTAGCTCCAGTGAAGACTAAAATCATTTACGTACGAGTATATAAACATAGAACATTGGAAGTAGATGGAAGTGGCGTTAATTTGTCTGCACGGACAGCTGAGTGGAATAGGTTATACCAATTACCAATGCATGATCCATAAATGCCTTTTCTAAACCTATGTGTCGTGTGTGACTTGAATGTTTGTGAAACTGCCCGCAACACAAGAATTAAATTCCTCACTGCAGTCTACTACCTATCTCACTACGAAGTCGTACCTGTACTACGAAATCCTTCCTCTGGCGTCCAGTTACTAGGTGACGATCTTTGATTAGATCTAGCAATACATAAAATTATAGGCACTTCCTTCTACTCATCAATTATTTTCCTTGAATAATATAATAATGTAAGTGAAGTTAGAGCGCTGTATGAGCAACGCGAGTACGAATATTAAGCAAACATGATAACTCGGTTTGAACGTCTTAATTAATAGATGGAATTATGTGAACTAACTGCCAGTTACAATGTTGTTGGTTACTCAATGGTTGTGGGAATTGAGGTTCGCCATTTATGTATGAAATTTGGGAAGATGTGAAGGGTAGATGGTTATACCGTTTGACTGAGATTTGTGGATCTTCATAAAACTTAAAAGAAAATTGCTTTGGCTG
This sequence comes from Chrysodeixis includens, assembly GCA_941860345.1. NCBI lineage: Eukaryota > Metazoa > Arthropoda > Insecta > Lepidoptera > Noctuidae > Chrysodeixis > Chrysodeixis includens. The sequence goes on from OW796115.1 coordinate 9,211,514, forward strand.
GCAAAATATAGATGTATGACAAACAGACATGATATTTTGGTAATAAAAATTTCTTGTTGGTGCGACAATCTAGTCGGATATGCGGGGCGTGCATGGTCAGAAATTCCAAAAGAATAGTTTGAAAGAAAAAGAGGGTGGCATTTGCTCAGCAGTAGAATCTCAGTCAGGCTACATAAAAAAAAATCGTAGCTGTAAGAATGGGAAAACAAAAAAAAAATAGTCTTCTGTCTTTGGACGACGTTTAAACAGCCCATACGAACTGACAATGAAACGCTCCATTTAAAACCAGTCTAACATCTTCATAAAACTCCTCAGTCCATACAAAGAATACAGAGCCAATCCCGCGGGTGTTCAAGCGAAATAAAAGGGAATCGATATCGTCGCGTCGCAAAACAGATAAAAGCCATGTGTCTCGCAAATACGCGGCTTGTTCTACGTCACCCTGGAAACTATGTTTATTAGATCAGATTATGTGAGGCACTAGATTGCTTTTCTTTGAAACAAATGGGTATTTTGCTTGCTGTGTTTGTGTTGTGTAATCGGGCTGAGTTTCTGGTTCTTGCAAGGCGTAAAAAGCTTCGTGAGGATTAATGTTTACTTCAAATACTTTGCTTTTGGGAACCATTTCTTGGTCTTTTATATTAACTACAAAATTAAGAGCAAAATTAATCACACTAAAATACTTGACAAACAAAAACCCTCTATTAATTGGCCCAGGCTTTTTTTGTAACTAATTAAAAATGTTACCCGATTTTTTTTTGTATCTTGAGTAGAACTCACAACATAAACATGAGCTAAATAAATTCTACAATTATTTAAAAAAAAACCTCTACAGTACATCACACCTCGGTACATCACGTTTACGGAAAAGGAGATCGCCAGTATTGGGCTAAACTATGCACAGGAACGAAATGTATATAAAAAAATACTAGATTTTTTGCTGATTATAAATAACTTATAACAATAATAACTTTCTACCGATTACGGTAGAAAGTTATTATTGTTATAATTCATTTCAAATTTTCAAGCTCATTAGAGCTAAAAATACAATTTGAAATATATTTTTTATTTACAAAGAATTCTAAAACCAGCTCCGTAAACGAGCTGTCCCGTCATTTTAAGTTCGTCCTAAAACTAGTAGTTTTAAGGGAATTATTTAAAAAAAATATCGTAATCTTGTTTTAACATTTCTCGTGAACCTTATAATAATTTATAAAAGGAAAAAGGGTGTTGAATGAAATTGTTGTTGTTTTAGTAAATAATAGTTATTTATTTATTAAAAAATGACATCGTTCAGATTGTGTTTTGGGTGATTATTTCAAAACGAAAATGTGTCAGTGCTGATAAACGTCAATGTCACGTCATTCTGGTGATCTCTTCATTCGTTTTCGTTCTTGTGTGCTTACGGATGTACTTACACTATTTCTGCTATTTTTCTGACGACTTTGGATTGCTTTTACGGACTTGGATACTTCTTATTGCGAACGACCACTGCTTGTTTTTTTTTGTCACCGATATTAAAATACAATTCTTACTATCTGCCGCATAACCTAACTTAGTCACCCAAAAACTTACTTTCTCCCTAATTCCCATAGAATTTCGAAAAAAAACTTTCTGATATTAATATGTGTGTGAGTTATCTATTAAATAACACATAAATGATTACTGTACAACATTTGGCCCAATGATGTATGGATTTCTGGCGATCTCCTTTAAGATTTTCCCGAAGCATTGTAAAGTCTTTGTTTAGCACGGCGTTAAACAGAACCACTTTGAACTTGGCGATACATCAAACGACAAGTGCTAGCTTGAAGGGTTCTGCTGGAGCGTGTGAAACATAACCCTGGTATGGAACATAAACTCTTAAAGGGAATCGCCTCAACACCATTGTAACACTATCACATCTAAAAGTAATGTTATTGCTCGTCTCTTTAGTCGTATCCCTCACTGTTCAGGATCGTGACTCGTTCTGATCTTGTCCACTAGATGTCGCCATTTATTGCGTTAAAATATATTGCAGTTGTGTAAAAAGACGCCGTGTAGCTGTTATGACAGCCACAAAAGTGCAATATTTGTTTACATCTTAAAATAAGGCCATCTGAAAATAGTGTTGGAAAAATACTGTTTCACTATCTCATTCCCATCACCCTGTAGTTTAGCCTATAAATACTATACTTTAAACATGCTACAAAGTTAGGAAGAAGAAAAAAACTTTTGAATTAGTTGCAAAAATTTCGTTCTATATTTGTCGAATTTCCACACACTGAGGTTGATCGTCGTCTCCTAATAGTGTTATGTACGTAGTCTGAGTGTCACTTTCTTCACCTTTTCCTATGCTCGGTAAACCTGTCGACATTCCGACATATTGACAGTTTGGATCCCGCGAGCGATCTGCGTCCCGTCACCGTGTTACTGTCGCACTATAACACACTTGGAGAGTTCAACAACTGCCTTATGTCAATCAATTTGTGTAAAGTTGCTTAGAGATATTTTTATAAGTCGATGAAACTTGCTAAGTACTGGACATGAATGTAGATGGATATAGGAGAAGAAAGCGACCAAAAACCATGGATGGATTGTGTGAAAGGTGATATGGCTGCAAAGAGCGTGACTTGCGGGATGACGTCAAATAGGAATGTGTGGAAGAAGAAGACATTCTGCGCCGACCCCAAATAATAATTGGGATAAGGGCAGGGGAATGATGATGAAACTTGCTAAGATAAATATAATATTTTAGTGATATATCAGTTCTTGATAGACCCACTGCTGGGTAAAAGCCTTATATAGCAAAGAAACTAGTATTAACTTTTCAGAACCTTGTGTCTCCAAGATGTTTCTTTACCAATTATTAATCGTATAATAACATTTTTTAATATTTTATATTTATTTTATACAGAGTGTATAAAATGTTCAATTTCATTCCACGATTTATAAAAGCCATAAAATAAACATCTCGATCTAAAATTTCTCAGCCATGGCATAGCTGGTCTACAATTTGTACCAACAGTGTTCGCTGTACGGTGTTATGACGTCACTAAGTCGATACAAATTTTATGGCTTCAGCCATGGACTCCGAACACGGATTACTAACTTCATGGAGACCGGAATTATTATCGCTATATGTGATGTTCTAAATTTTGTTAAGAAGATTAAATTGATGAGAGAGTCGAGAAGGTCGTAATTTCTTAAGTTTTTTACCATGGATTAGAGCTTCTAATAGTTTGTAATTTTGTAATGACATCGACTTTTAATTACATGTAGATGATGTAATTTTGAAATTAATACAAAAGCATGTCAACTAAAACAATAGAAAAAAGTGAATGGCTATGATAGTGTGATAGATATGAATTTGTATAAGCTTAGAAAATATACTTGTTACTTATTATAGACAAGTTCATTTAGAATATGTCATCGTTTATATTAAGTTAATCTTTGAGTGGAATCTCTGGTGGAGCCAGAAGAAAGTAACATTTCAACAGAACATTGTCCATTAATACTTAAATTTGCAAAAACTTTATTCACCACTATTAAATGAAATTCAATTACCCATTTAATTTCTTGTTTCAATATACCTCCATAGGTTTACGGCTCTGTGCCCACTGCCCCCGTTTCACAACACAGCTTAGAGACTTGGATTTCGATTACGTATATTGTTTCCCATATCCCCGAGGGATCCGTACATTTTAAAGGCCTTTTTCTATAGCATAGCGTTCGCGTTTTCCTTTGAAAATACAATCTGTAATTTTGCTTTGAGTATAAACATTGTAGTTTTATTCTTGGGAATAAATTTGTTATTTGTTTGTGACGTAGCGTTGTTCGTTTTAGTGAAACTTTTTAGCAATAATATGAAAGTGAATTTGGTAGAAATACTTGGGAATGCTTGGGAATCATGATTTGTTTTTTTTTTTATAATTAAGTAAACAGTGAAGGTGATTATTTCGCATTTATAAATACTATGTAGTCTCTATTAAGTTGTTGTTACAAGAAAACAATGATTGCTGATTGAAAAAATCAATCAATTCATTTTTTTATCAACTCAATAAAAAAGTCGAAGCTATAACAAAGCAAAGATGGTAAATCATATGAAAAAAATATTCACGCGATAAAAGAAAAAATACTTGTTCAATTGTTTCTGTGAATACACCTAACGGACTTATTAGTGTTTTTAAATATCTAGGTCAGTCAAATACCCGATTGCACGACTTTTGAAGTCTCCTGCTATAGCTTTACTTTCACAACAAACGCAATACTGCTGACAGTCACTTTAGCTTAAATTGCTGACTTATTTCCCGATGAACCGCAGTCACCCACAACTAGGTACTACTGCTTACCCGATCTCAATAATACGCTTCTAAAAATATCGCACGACTATAAATTTTGCACCCCTGATCTCCAACGCAAGCATCTGCAGCCAATATCGAATCTCAAAATCAATTTACCAGGCAATTTACTCTCTAAAGGACTTGGATTATCGACAACTAATATGATAAGGATGAAGGATAACTCTGACAGTTTTAATAGGCCCTGCCCTATTGAAACTGACGGACGAAATCGGTGATCGAAATCACTCAGGGAGAAAAGGCTTTTAAAACGTTGTGATGGATGGTCCATTTACACGAAAACGAACATACGTTTATTGCTTATAGGGCGAAAGGGCGAAGGTAAAGTAAAGAGCCTTTTTACTGTATGATAATGTATTCGTTAGTGTGGAAATGATGGAGGTTTACTGTGATCACGAATAGCTGAAATGTATTTTAACCTTCTGTGTAGTCTTTTCCTTAGATAGTCGTAAATGTTCGATATGAAAATCGAATCGAAATAGGTATATCTTCTTTCCTAGCAAATTATTTTATGTAGCCTGTCTGAGATCCCACTGCTGGGCAAAGGCCATCCCCATTTTCTTCGAAACTTATATATCTTTTGCTATTCTTGGCCACGACCGCCCCGCATACTGACTAGATCGTCGCACCTCTATTCTAACGGAATTAGCTGACATAGAATTTCACATGGAGGAATGGTCATCTGACTTCTAAAACCTACTTCACTGAGTAACACAATACAATGTAGCATCAGATATTTTCTGCCATTGCGAGATGTCCTGAGTGCTCAACTTAGGATCAACATTTTTACGAACCAAAAAAGAATTCCTGGTAGCTTTTAGCTTTTATTATTTAATATTTTTCGAACGCAGACTTAGCACTTAAGAGTACTTTTAATTCAAATTAGTTTCCTTTGAATTATGGTTTAATATTTGGAACTGTATTTTTGTTCATTGTTTTCTTTTGTTGGAATCATTTTGACTGCTTTCAAAGAGTTTTTTGCGGCTTCCCGGTTTCCGGACCAAAATGCCTTTCAAGTGTTGTAGAATGGCTGCGATTTTTCTTTCTTATTTAAAGTGAAAACTTTATTTTTTTTGATAAAAGAACATGTATTTTTTTCATACTAATCAAGCTTGGTTTTAAAACAAAGTTTTACAATGACTTAAAATCATAATTTCTCAATGAATGAAGTTAGTTAAAATCACCGGAATTGTCTTTTTTACAGAACCAAAGTATGACAGTTAAAATTAAAGACTTTGTATTCACGTTAATATCAATAAATATAAAAAAAACATCAATGTCTCCTAGAATAAACACATGAATTTTGTAAGCAAGCCCAATGTATGTGTATTGAAAATATACAAATAGTTCCTTTGAAAGTACACCAGTGTCACACACGACAGTTGGTATTTGTACCCAAACACGTATAAAGCAGATATTGGCAGAATGACTAGCAATGTGTTTCCTTTTCTGTTCTTTAAACTCAGTATATGCTGACTCATCTGTCACAGTATGTGCTGTTTTACATATTATGGTAATACTTTCAAAGTTACATAAAAACGACTATTTAGCTTTTTTAGCTGGTAAAAGGGGATTATTAGCAAGTTAATATTGTCTCTCACAAGTATACCTATAGAGAAAATAGGAGAGAATCTATTGGATAAATTTATCTGGAATAAAATATCGCGATCAGTGATCAAACTGAAAAACAGGGTGCCGACAGAGTCCCTATTGATCTCAACTTGCTTTCTTTTTACCATCTCTGTAACATATGGAATGCAATACACAATTGAGCATTGAGTATTGAAATCAATATACCAAACATGACACTTTATAAAACCTAACTGCTAATTTCACCTCTTCACTGCAACTTAATAAGAAAAAAATCGGAACTATTTCGAAGCCCACATAAATCTACAAGCTATTCGCCCAATATCCCATGTCTCGTCCCGTATTCACACACCTCCACGCATTCCCAGGTCCCATTCCCATCTAATATCGCCCCAAAAAAATCTCTAATATTCGGAATCTGCAAACCTGATTACTATCCCTCTCCGTTATCCCAGTCACGTATTATCCCAAATTTCTCGGCAAAAATGTAATTCAATCTGGTTTTCGACTAATTTGGATGTCAGTCGTGTCTCAAAATGAATATTTTGTACTATATATGCTAAAGAGGGCGTGCTTACTGCTCTGTCTGCTTCCAAGTGTTTTGTTATCATTTCGCCATTTGATATGTGTACAAACATACGCTTATTATCAAAAGAACTATGGAATACTAAATAGTTTTTTACCATCCAAAAATTTTCATTAAATTGTATTTAATTTAAATTGTTAAATAAACTTACAATTACTATTTCCTGTACCCATTGTGTATTCTCCAACCTTTTTGCGTGTATTAGTATTCGAATTTATATTACATTTAAATTTCTTTTTCTAAGCATTCAAACCCTACTTTTTTCTGTACGGCACTTAATAAAAGCCTCAAACTCGCAGCAAGATTAATTAGTACGAACAAACCCGATTCTGTTCTCGTAAATGCGCCGGCTCTCAACAAGCTGCCTCACCTCAACTCAACTGCCTTTTATGCAATTAGGGCCGCCCTCGTCAAACCTAGGTGCTCCATACAATTCTCGTTTTAGGAAGTTCAGCGTTGAGTTTAGTGAAAGGGTTTTTGACATTCTGAAATGCTTTGTTCTCGTACTACTGTAGATTGAACTTATAACGAAAGAGAAAACTAAGCGTATTTAATAATTAATACTTGAGATACAGATTGGTTCGTGTTTTTGCTTTGTCTAAATAAGAAGAGAGCATTGAATTTTCAATGTCATGATTTTTTGTATTTTGCGTCAAAACCCTAAAGCCTAATTTCGAACCATTAAGTATTTAGTTACAGTGCGGTGTCGCGGATTTCTGATTACATAACAAAACAGAAATATTAGTTTAATATTACTCATCTGACTCTTACTAAGGATATTTTCATATGATTTCTTTATCTACATACCTACAACTGAATCCAGTTACACTAAACCAACTCCACCCTTACTAAACAAGCCCTATCCAAAACATACTTCCAGTTCGCAAAACAATTGAGTGTTTATCCCCGAACTGCAGCTAACACAATCCCGTCAGTACTTTCCGCGCAGATTGCACACCCCGACATCATTCTAAATTGGTTAATTGGCTTGGTGATTGCAAAGTGGCAAACACGCCCGGTTTTATTGATCGCTGCTGAATTAATTTACATACATTGTATAAATGAGATGACACGCGTGTGGATATATTGGGCCAATAGATAAATACAGGGGTAATTTTGTTGAGTGGTCAACAGAATTGTTATTCTGTTGCTGAATTTTGGACTGATCGCTTGAACATGTTTTTCACTAGTATATCCTTTATATTACTTTGTGTATTATGGTTAAAACATTACTGCATCGCGAAAAATCGTAGAGCCAATATTTCGTTTTTTTATGATACAGAAAAGGATTGATTAATTTCTTTTTAAAACAGTCAAGAGACAAAATGTAAGTAACAACTACGTCATATCTCATTGCTGTAAATTAAAAAAATATACAACACCAGTATAAAATTGTCACTCTGTATGTAATATTATTATAGTTGTTTACTCAATTCGAAGTCACCCAATTCACGTCACCACTTAAAATGTTATTACAACCTAGATCCATGTGAACTGGGTTACAATGATAAATGATTCATATCTACCCTCTTTCCACGAACCATTAAACGCGAAGCAAACTTAACGAAATTTCAAGCAGTTTCAAGAGTCTGAAACTTTAAACCCGTAAATTGTAACTTTGTAATAAGACACAGAGTTTGGAGCCCTTAATGAGGGACTTTAGCACCTCACGGGGGATTTCCGGGGTATTATCAAGTTCGCTAATGGCGCCCAACGAGGACCTGCTCCTTAGAAAAGTTCACGCTAAAAGAAATAAATTTTGTTTAAATTCTCACTCCGCATTTAATAAAAAAAAATCTACAGTATCCCAAAAGCGGTTTTGTTTTTTAAGTATTTAATGGCGATTTTCGTTTGACTGCTCATCATTTTCGGTTCATTCGTGTATTTTTTAATCTGAAAGAAAATAATCAAGTGAAACCTTTTAGTGAAAGTGATCCCCTTTGTTTATTTTCGACTGACTTAATATAATATTGATATTTTTAGAGTAGTGGTTCTCTTTTGTATTCAGTCTTCGTATTTTTGTTAAGCCTTTCACTTTGATGGATGAACGAACAAAGAAAAGAATCTCGGGTCTTATTTAATCCTATTCATATTTTTTACTAATGGAATTATTAATAGAAAACTATATTTTTTCGTCTTTTTTTGTGAGATAAAAGTATTTATTTTTGGAATGCTATAAATAAGCTTTAGTACGATAAACAGAACTATAGATACCCTATGAAGTATACGATGCAGTATATCTTCGTAAACGAATCATGTTAGGCAACGTACATACAGAAAATATACCCGTTATAATGCACACACAAGCAACCATCAAAACGCAACAATCTTAGATTCGGTTCAGCTTGTCATAGTCCATTTCGGGACATAGTTCACACCCTATTAAGTTATGCCTCGACACCCGCTATTACACCTTCTGCATCCATTCCTATCCGACTATCTTTTTCTAGTCGTCGATTTTTACTACATTATCAGTAAATTTCATATCATATACAGCTAGGAAAATCTGTATTTCCTCACGATACTGGCACAAATTTCTCATCGGATTTTCCTTTACGTCTACATCAGGCTGAAGTAAATTAATATCTGGAGCTGCGACCTGCTTGCTGGAGCAGACACCGTGGGTTGGCGCTGTGCCACTTACCAACGGAATTTAAAATGATAACTTATTATTTCGAAGCTTAGTACGATACTGCAAATGGAAGTGGATGCTTTTAATCTAGTGGCAAAATAAACGAATGCTTTATACTTTGCATTGGAATAATATTTTAAGTACTTATTCGCTTTGTTTTGGTTTTCGGTGCTTGTTTCACTGCAGGCCAAAAATCATTCCTTTTCTACCCTGTACGGGCTGTTACCTCTTCTTGCTTAGTCTCAGTGTGTGCTATTGTGAATGTTATTCATCTCGCCATCTCATTTAAGGCGTTCGTCATTTTAAATTAAGTGCTGTGTAAATGTAGGCAATGCAGCATTCACTAACTATGAAATTTCCTTTCTAATACTCTTGTTGAATATTATAAACTGAATAACAAAATACTTTAGTGCACAAGGAACCGCGAGTGTCCATTAATTATGACTTTAGTCTCCAACGATAATTGCTTATGTTCTTATCACCCTGTTGTTCATGCATAAACAATGTAGTATGAGTTTAAAATGAGATTTTCTCTAGAAGACTAAAACAGTCGATTATAAAAGATTTACGTCGCTTTGTGTATGAAGGCTCTAATTCTTTCATACACATAGCATATGTATTTTATCCCTTTTTATTTATCAGAGAATATGAGATCCTATTTTCTAAATGTTGTCCTGATAATAAATTGTATGCTGAAGTGCCGTATGTAGGCAACAGCCCTCTTAAACTGCAATAGGATTTTCCCGGAGACGCAGACACATTGGCTTATATCATTCACATAACTATTAGACACAAGATGTTGCCAGAACTCGTATTTATAATGTTTATATGTATTAGGCTTAACAGAATTCCAGACACTTTTTTTTGTGACACTTGAATTTCTTCAATTGATTCTTACATAAGTTTAAGATTTGGTTACATTGTATCTTAATGATACATCATTTTGGTCATGAATGATTTAGAATTATCGTTATAGTTACCACTGCTTATAAATATATAGCAAAGTTAACACAAAACAAATAACCTTCTATTATAAATCTTAAAAATACTAAAACAATGACCATTATATCTTTTATGGCTGGCTTGTTAGTCTAGTGGTAATTGGCTCTGATTGCTATACCAGAGGTCGTGGGTTCGATTCCCACCCAGGACAAATGTTTGTTGGATAGCTCCATAAAATTTGCTTAACTTCGCCAAAGCCTTATGACTCAGCAATCTTAGATATTTAAAACTCACGGGTCTATAAGATATTTTCAAAAATTGACGAAGAGTCTTCCTTTCAAGCTATCAGTCTTTTAAAACCAGCGTTGCAAAAAGTCAAAAGCAAACCCAATATACAATTCAAGTAGGTCAAACGCAGATGAGCTGCGAACCGTATTCAAACAGAAATGCTTAGGATTAAGCTTATAGAAATCACTGTGAGCAAAGTTTTGGTTAACAAACGGTGAATAAATATGAACGGGGGCTTACTATTGACTCTTAAAGTGAAACGTTTGCAGTTGTAGAAGCTAGATAGTCTATACTGGGTAGAGCTTTATTCTTTTGTTTTTAAGGGGTGAAACTCTAATGACTCTCTTCTATCTTGCTGTGCCCATCAGGGTCTATAACTGTGACAATAATTTTACATTTTCACCTAATGAACATTATAATAATGTGTCTGGACCGATTTTGTCCACGGCGGCAACAGGTATAATGTGGAAGCAAGACAGCGCTCTACGCGGCGTACAGTTCTATCTCGCTTCGACGATTGCAACAGTTTTATTATAAATGCTGGTAGTAGGCCTCCTAATAGTACATATAGTTTCATCACTAATGGATGTTTTAAACTACTTGTGAAGGCTGCGAAGCGCCGCTTTTAACTTACAATTAAAGAGGCTTTCAGTAAAACTAACGATGTCCGTTTATGAATACTGGCTTGATTCAGAATACATCCCAAGATTTTTTGTAAACTCTACTGAAATGAATTAGATGTTGGATGCGTTTTATTATTTCGTAGATCGATTTCCCAGCTCGGCTTTATACTTTAAAGTATGTGTGAAAAAAAATATTGTTAGATCCTTATAATTGCATTATTATGAGTACAATAAAAATATAGTTTTTTTATTATTTCAAATTCATTCATTTTCAACATTAAAAAACCACAAGGTTTGTACAAGACTTTATTATTTAAGTGTTATTTGTGACGTCAGATTTAAACTTTGTAGTTTAAATCTGAAGCCAACCTAGACAAAATAACACAAAATTCTTCTCTCAAACGAGTCTTTAGTAAACATTATTCCACACTGTAAACGCTCCAAGAGTCAAAGTGATCAAAACAATAGACGCGTTATATGGAAAACAAAACCTTTTTGCAGCTATTCAAAATAACGAAACGCTGAAAAGCTGAATAGAAAAGAAAATACAATTGTAGTTCTTTTGATAGAAGTAAGCATTGCTAGTACAAAGTACTTACTATGAGCTCTTAAAGCAGGTTTTATTTCATTGAAGCGAGATGCCGCTACGTGCAGTGTAGTGCGCCGTCCCGTTTCTACAACAGCAATGACTCTACCTTCAGTGTTGATAATAGAGATGTTTGTCTGCAACTAAACTTTTTATTTCACTCCAAAGTTGCTTCATTGTAGATTTTAAAATGGGTTTTCTAATTAGTTCTGTAAATAACCAACGAGTTTGTTCTGTTTACCGCCCGTCTGCAGCTTTCGCAAGCTAGCTTAGTTTACAGATATATTCAACACTAGAAAAGTTTTTGTATCAACCTTTTTTTAGGATCTGTAAATGATTTCTCTTGGAAATGAAAATGTTTTTTACTAACATTAGTACTTATAACGTTTGTCACTTAAACATTATTTTAGTCAAAGCTATCATTTTTAGGGTTCCGTAAGCATACGGAAAAACGGAGCCCTATTACTAAGCATCCGCTGTCTGTCAGTGTCCAGGCTGTATCTAATAAACCGTGATAATTAGAAAGCTAATTTTCACAAATTATGTATTTTCGTTGCCGCTACAACAGCAAATACTAAAAACAGAAAAAAAAATTATGAAGGGGTCCCTATACAACAAACGTAATTTTTGAGTAATTTTAAACAGGTAGATTAACAGACTAGTAGACCCTTCGTGCGCAAGTCCGACTCGTACTTGGCCGGATTTTTTTAGTATTAGTAAGACTTTTTCCTACTTTATGGCAGTCATGCATTGTGCTGGCCAATCTCACAGTTCCGAGACATAATAAACAAGCGAACAAGTAGCAAACATCAAGTCTAACAAACACAATAGTTAATAATAATGTCCTATTGTTACAGAGATCCAGATCGCCAAGTGGATCAGCACAGAAGCAGCTGGACGAAGCGGACCTGTTCATGGACCTCATCAAAGATGTCGCCAATGAACTGGATATAGACGTGCTATGTCATAAGGTAAGAGAAATGATGTATAAAGTCCTACACACAAATAACCCTTAAGAAATAATTCAATGCGACGTCATTTCACTGACGCGTCGGTGGAATGATCATATGCTTTGTCAATTTCAACCTTACGCTTACGTTTAAAAGTGCTTTTTACTAAGTAAGACTATTTGTAAATGCAACAAAGTTTCTATGGATTATGTGGATACTGGCCATTTTTGATAGATTTTTGATCACACATTTTTGAGTTTGCATATTCGGCTTAAAAGCCGAATATGCAAACTGTTACGCCCGTTACTACCGGTAACAGATACGTAACTGTTACATGTAGGTATCTGTTATGCCCTGAAATCAAAAATATCAAGACAAAAGAGTAAGAGTAAGCTGTATAATTTCTAAATGTATGAACTTAATTTACGCAATGTACAATTTCAGTAGATACAATAGCTTGGTCAGCGCTCCTAAACAGAAATTCTCAGCCAATAGGTATATCGGACAAAGAAATTAGCTCCGCCATTTTGGATCGAAGTCAAACTTTATAATTCATGATGATTGGATTTCATTTTGGTATTCATGTTTTCGATTTTGTGAGATTTGTTTAGGTTCCTTGAATAATTGCTTTTGGGCAAACTTACTTGCAACTATTACATAACTTGACTGGCTGAAAATGCAACGTTGTTAAGCACCACCCACGTCGCATTTCTAGTAGCAGTTGATTTAAGTGTAATTTAATTACGCTGCAATAATAATATTCCACAACTTTCTCAAAACGCCATCTAGTCTCAAACTAAACAGACCTTGTATTATCAGTACTGATAAACATACTTCTTTACTCCTAAATACCTAAATATTGTAGATAAATTACACCCCGACACTGAACAAACGATCGTGCTCATCACACAACATTTGTTCTGAGTGAGAATCGAACCCACGACCTTTGGTGTAGTTGTCAGGGCCACTAACCACTAAACAACAACCTATGGAGATTCTTGCTGATTCTTCTTTATAGGTATGAAATTTTGCAACGATATTCTCAGAATACTCAGTAGATTATATATTTTTTTTACTTTTCTAAAGTGCTTTTTCAGGCATAGCAATAAATTACTCATTATAAACAAGCTTAACACGCTTACTGTAATGGAAAATCCTCTATTTTCCGTCTCAGTTCCGGTGAAACAAATGCAAATCCATGTCTTACCCACCTTTTGTAAATCAAAAGCCCTCTCCGCCTGGATTACAAAGATACTCCGTGAGAGCGCGTTCCAGCTGCATTGTCGAGTTCTGAAGCATTATGTAAAGCGACGGCCCTTATTTCATGCACCAATGCACAATCCCTTTATATTTCTATCTCGTTTATTTTGTTTATGTTTTCTTTGTTGTCGTTTCATATTTTTTATAAGATGTTTACTGTAACACAGTACGGTAGTAGTTTTACGGCACTTACAAATGTGTCAAACCCCGCCGTGATGAAAGAATTCTTACGGTACGTCTAATCAGTTTCGGCATTCAAAAGTTCTAGTGGAAAAAGACAATCGATCGTCATAGCTAAAAGTTGCTAAAACATTACTTTGGACAAAAGACGTCCAGAAACAAAAAGAGACATTTGTCGTGAAGTAATTAACTTCACAAACAAAATAGCATTTTTGGAGTTTCTTGCCGGTTCTTCTCCATAAGAATGACATTTTGGAACCGGGCAACTAGAGTCAGTAACGTTTTGAAAGTGCCTGAGAAGGCCTACTCGAAATAAAAACCTTTTGATTTTGATTTTGATTTTGGATATGCATTCAGATCTGAAAATCGGGTACTATTTATTTTTCATCGCTAATTTTTTTTCGTGAACGAAGTTGCCGGCAACAGTTCGTAGTTTATGTATTGCATATTATGCAAAAGCACACCCGAAATCGGTCGAAGAGGAGAAGAGAGAAAATCTATTTTATGTATTTAATCTTGGATTCCTAATTACTATAACTTCCCACACGACTCAGTCTAGTACTAAAGTTGTTTACTCAATTTCTTTAAGCCCACGCTTCGAGGTTTCATTTAACTTGTAGTACTTGTTCCTTATTAACACAGTTTATAGTACTTGGGAAATGTAATCTCATAATACTAAAGGGTGAAACGAAATTCGAATTTTTATTTTGAGTTTGTGTAAATTGAGTTTGTATATGAGTTTAATTTGAAAGTGTTGAATTAAGTTTCTTTTAAATTATTGCGGTAGCCAAGTTCTTGATAATTATATAAATTAGTGTCTGTTGGTCTTGTGGTTAGTGGCCCTGACTGTTATACGAGTGGTCATGGGTTCCATCCCCGTCTAGGAAATGTTTGTATGCGTAGCACGATCATTTGTGTTTTGCCTGGGTGTTCTTTATTTACAATAGCATTTTTAGAAGTACATAAGTGTGTTTATCAGTTGTCTTGTACTCTTAATACAAGCTCTGCTTAGTTTGAGACTAGGATGGTGTTGTGTGAAAGTCGATTCGAAAAATATATTCATAAGATATCAGTATTGCACCTAGGCGTAGCTGGACCTGATTTTAGTTTATCCGGTTCGAGGAATCGGGACCGACCTTTGGAGGACTGACAGAGACCTTTAAACAAATCAAGTCCACTCCCTACTTCGCATAATGCGCCTACAGCTCTATACCCTGACTGTTACGCAAAGATTTTTGACAGTTTTAAATCATTCTAATTCCAACAACCAGTCATAATAAGGAATACTGTGATATCAACAAACAACGGAGGTTTACAATATCAAGAAAGCGCCAACCCTATCCCTTACCTCTAAAACAAAACCTACAATAGCTTTTATTAATATAAATCGTGTATACTACGGTTCAGGGTTGCCACCAGCGGGTGTTAATTTAAACTTTAGTTTACGACTACCCACCCTTTACAAATTGTGCGCGAGTGGTTCCGTGCGGCGTGCGGCGTTTGTTTTTTATTCGATAAACATGTCGTTTTAGCTCATTGTTTATTGTTACTAGTTTGTACGATATTGTGCTTTTTATTGTATAAGTTATGAAGTTTTAGTGCTAATAATATATGTTGTTATTATTATGTTGTAACTGGTCGTTAATTATTTATGTTAAGGAAAATAATGTAATTTGTTTTAATGATTGTCACGCTGTTTTTCAGTAGATACGATTTTTTTAAGACATGATAGAAATTGCATTTAATGGAAATACCATATTTTCCTTTCGTTTACTTTTGAAGATAAGATTGACGATTAGATTGAGTATATCTCTTGGTCTTCTTATATTAATGATAAAATACAAGACAAGTAATAATAATAAACCAGCCTATACACGTTCCACTGCTGGACACAGGCCTCTTTCCATAATATCAGAAAAGTTTGAGCTTTGATCACCATGCAAGCTTATTGCGGATTGGCGATTTAAGATTCCAATATTAGAAATCTAAGTATTTTCACAATGTGGTTCGCCGTTTGTCAGTAATGACTTAGAATAATTAGGGAAAAAAAAAGACATTAGTACTTAACTAGCCTGCGCTTCGGATCGAACCTGCACCTCGTGCATACAAATCCATACATAGAACCACAAGGCCACTACGATATAAAATCCTTTGTAAATGGTAAAATATATGAAAAGCTTATTAAAAACTGGCCGTAAAGGTACTACAAAATTAACAAGAAATTGTAAGTTACTGAAACTTGGGCCTTCTCATATTAATATTTAATACCATGATTAGGCTTCCCTAACAAAATGCCTTACAAACAGTGGTTGAACAGAAAACTGGTAACTCGCCGAAACTGTAAAGAAAAACTTTTGTCTCAATAAAACATATGAAACTTTAACAGTAATTGGCCGTCCCTTGGTAATTGGGGAACTTGCGATTTGTCCAGCGCACTTACTATTAGCCCTTGAAGCAAGATTTTTTCGTTGTAGAAGCAAGACCCCCTTCTTTACCCTCCTTTACCTGTACCCTCCTTTTCGGCAGTCAATTGGCAGGTTATAAATTAATATCGGTCGGTCCGTTTGAACGTGGAGAGGTAGCAAATATACACATACTTTCGCCGATGCATATAATATTAGTAAGATTTTTTCTTTATATTTTGATCTTACGGATGTCCCATTCAAACGCTAACAAGATTAGTTTTTCGGACAATTGTGATACTCTAAATTAGTAGGATAAAATAAAATCGCCAAACGAAACCACGTAACTGACTAGTAAACAAATAAAGAGCTATAAAATTATTGTTGCCTATAAAAACACAATTTAAATTACAAAAACAACATCTTGTCTGTCCATCGTTCCGCTACTTTATGGGGGCGCAGCGCGGTTTTAAATTAACTTATTATCTTTACGAGTTGTTTTCCCTAAGAGATGAGTACGACTAATTTGCATTATATTTAATGACTTCACCCCGTAGACATTTACATTGAACAAAGGGAAAGCATTAACTGTTAATTGATTCTGTTAAAGTTGATGAGGCTATTTAGGTATTTGAAGATACCTTAGAGGATGAAGTATTGGGTGTCTTGAAAGATAGGAAGGTGATAGTTTGAAGCCAATTTTAATGATGGACGTCGATGCTATTGACGTAATTGTTAATTGGTAATGAATGATATTTTAACGACACCTCAGTCTTAGGATCCTAAAAAATATCCTAGTATTGTTATCAACGCGAAAGATTGTTAATATGGATGGATGGACGTTTGTTAGATACAATTGTTTGAGCGTCAAAGACTAATATTTGACGCTCTGCATAAATTTTGATGAAATTTGGTATGGAGTCAGCTGACACCCTGGAATCAGACCCCAACGCAGTCAGTTAAAAGTAGCCTATACTTAACACATAGGTAGATTACTTACTTTTTGACTAACTGCGAGAGATAAGGGAAATGTTTTTGCAGCTACAACTGGTATTCACAATATCTCGGGCTTGTAATTAATGACATAGTAGACAAGTCACATTATTATCGTATTGTTACATTAAACAACCAGAAATAATATATTTGCATGAAACTGGCTACTTAGCAAACAATACATAATACCACGATACAGCATAAAACGTACAGCGTGCGCAAATATTCGTAACTTCGGAACTTCGTCCATCGGTCCATAAGACAAAATAAAGTGTAAACTGGAATCCTTTTGGGAGAGAACTTAGCCAATGATATTGCCTCATCCCGGTTATAACATTGTGCCCCGGGGAAGTCGATTCAGCTAAAACGGTTATCCAGTGGTCTTCTCCCGGTCGTTTTTCTGCGTCATCTGTTTCTTGCAAAATATATTGTTTGATTTTTTTCGACTTTCGCTCGTAAGTATTCAGAAAAGATATGGATGAAAATGTAATATGTTGAAATTTGTATTCTGAAATGGCACTTTACTTCGTGACGTAATATTTTTTATTCGTTTTAACTCAGTGGCAAACGTATAAACTAAAAGGATCTAAGCATGTCGATGACATCGACCTAAGAGCGTCCGTGAGCATATTCGCAACAAGAATCAACTCAACTGTCTGCCAAAAGTGATGATTTTGCAAATTACGGCTTGTAGAACTATATCTCGTCATTTAAAAGTGCCTTCATTTAAGTATGTAGTGTAAATGGTTGTCAAATAAAACTTTAAAACAATTGAAAAAAGAAAGAAACAGTTGAATCAATAATTAAACCAGCCTCTTGCTCTCCATTTCCAGATCAAGCAAAACCAGACAACGACTCCTAAAAACTCAATCCTCTACCTTTACATATAAAACTAAAGCTCCCAGACAAACAATCATAAAACCGATCTAAAACGTACAACCCGCGGTTTTCCATATTACGATAATAACATATTACACCCCCCCGCCCTCGCCTCTACATTGGCGTCAAACGGCAATATTGTATGAACGTTATGCGGTTATATTCTGTTTTATTGGCGATTACATTTTTTCCTAGAGGGTTATTTGACTTGTAATAAGGTTCAGAGTACGTACTATGAGCTTTTAGAGAGTTATTTTTGCTGCTGTTTAAGTGAGATGAACTTACGTGCGGTCTATAGCGGCGTCTCGTTTTAACAATGGCAGCAGTCGTACAATAGACACTGGAATATCACTGTCTGTCTCAATGTATGCCTAGTTTTTTGAAACTACGTAATGGGGAATTAAGATGATAGAAAGGTTTGGAAGAAAATGGGGTTTGGAAAAAAAAAAAAAAGGTATGGAAGAAAAAAAATAATATGAAATCATTTGATCAGAGAATAGTTCATAAGGTCTACATACATACATAACATAGGAAAATTAACTATACACATATTTGTTGTAGACGGTAATAAACTGTCTTTTCCCCAGTAAAGCTACGTAATTATAAAGAAACATAAAAGTTAACGAAGCAGCCATGTTGGATGTCTTATTACTCGGAATGTATACTGCAAGAAAGCTTTTTATGAAAAAACTTTTAATGGTATACGAGACATTATAATACTGAACACAACAGACTACAGGGGGTCTACTGCCGCCTGTTAAAAATAACTGGCCAAGTGCGAGTTGGTCTAGCGCACGAAAGGTTCCGTACTATCATCTATACACAGATAAATTTGAAATGTCTACCTGTTACCGTTTTGAATATTGAGCAAAAAGATACGAAAAAACTAATTTTTTTGATCCCTTAACATTTTTTTAAATTTTTGTATTTGTTGCTATACCGGTAACGGAATTACATCATTTATGAAAATTTCAGCTTTCTAGCTATTAGGGTTTATGAGATACAGCCTGGAAACAGACAACGGAGGCTTAATAATAGGGCTCCGTTTTACCCTTTGGGTACGGAACCCTAAAAATACCTTTGTAGTTTGTGGAAGAGAGACACAGCTATATGCTTGTAGTATTCCTTCTTACTTCTGCAACTGCAATATTATTATTTTAAGAAGTGCTGGTAGAGCTCCAGAATACAAGCTTAAATGATAATATTATGAAGGTTAGGGTGAATTCTTGGTATTGTAAAAATATTACAGTATCTGATATTTTGTTAATAAACAAAAATGCAACGCTGTTTTGTATTTTAATTCTGTTTTTTACTCCAGGTTGACTTATCTGACTTATTATTTTTTTAGGCGACCTTAAAAAAGTAAGATGTCAGAATTTTTTTTTTTATCATTAGTCAAACAAAACGCTTAAAACTCTGGATAAGGTAATGTACAAAAATAAATGTTTTACCTACTTTATGTCAAACCACCTAAACAAATTCAAATTTTTAATAAAGACCCGTGCCGCCGTCAAAGGAAACGAAATTTAAGCTAAATTATACAAGTCCTAACTACAGTCTAAGGAGAGTCCTCCAAACAATTTGAGACGTTCGCAGCGCCGACGTAATCCTCATTTCGTTTGATGGTCTTCACGAAATAAAAATGCTTCGTCTTTAATATTTTGTTTAACAAGGGATTATTTAGTAAGATGTAGGTTTTTGCGAGTCCAGATAAAAAGAATAATAATTTGAGTGAATTTACACGAAGTAAATATAAGATCTACTCTTTTAGAAAATAACCCTTACCAAAAACAGTGAATAGTAATAAAATGATGATAAACAAACAAATAATTAAGGCTGAAGTAAAACCAATCAACGTATATTACTCCTTCGTTAGTATCTCAACAAGCTATCAGCGCCATCTAACGAACGCAACTTAATTAACGGCCCAACACACGATCTAATTTACTCGCACTGCCGCTAGATGGAGTTATTAAGGAAAAGTTACAGGTCGTAAATGCCCCTTATTTCCCCGCTATAACTCATGTTAGGCTATTTTTATTCCGCATTATGTGTGTACCCTTGAACGGAATGAAATACGGGCCCTTTTGTTGGCTAGACCGGCAGTTTGAATGATGTAGGTTTGGGCGTTCCAACGTTTTTACTGAGCGCTAATCCCTCAGTAAATTTTTGTTAAGTAATTAAAGTCTGGTTGGATCATTAAAGGGTGAGGAATTAATTAATTTGGGAATTAGAATGGTCGCATAACTAGTAGCTTTTGCTTATTGCATGGGGATTGTTTTTAATTGGTCAAAAGTTATGACCAAGTAACATTTTATTCGCCGTCAAATTTTTTGCACTCAAACCTAATAATACACATTTACGGTACATAAAACAATTAGTTAGCCATCAAGAATTATTTCTGGCTTCGTGACGTAGCAAATCGAGTGATGATAACTTCACGATCACGCGTCAATGTAACCAGTATCAAAAAGGAATTCTATTAAACTACTATTGTTGTCACATCTCAAACTAAATCTCAAATAATAACAAAATTATAAACTTGTGAGTGTCATAACATAAGTGTGTAATAACATTCGTGATTATACTCAGCGGCAGCGGATAATAAATTGTTAACTAGAACTAGAGTCAGTAACGTTTTAAAAGCACCTGAAAAGGTCCTACTCGAAAAAAACCTTTTGATTTTGATTGATTTTTGTGAATGCCCGACTAGTTCCAGAACCAACCGGAGTCCTTAATCATGGGCTGTCGCGGCATCGGGGACAAACCTAGTCGGGCTTTCCCAATAAATACGCGCAAGAAAACCGTATAATTTTACAACTACGAACTAAGCATTGCTCACCGTGATTACTGAACGCGGATTGGTGAACTTTACAGTCATGTAAGTTAAGTACTTTACTATTAATTTCTTTGTCTCCAGATCCTCGTAAACGTGTGTCTTCTGACGTCAGCAGACCGAGGCAGCTTGTTCCTGGCTAAAGGAGCGCCCCCCAGCAGATATCTTCAAGCTAAACTCTTTGATGTTACAAGAGATACCGGTAAGGACAACGCTTCCATTATTTTATATTTTTTGAACTGCTTCTATTTACTTTTTTTCGGTCCATAGTAATTGGTCATTAGAAATAATAATACAATGGTTATAAAGTTCTCAATAAGGCCTCTGCATGTTGGATCTGCATTCCCGTGTAACCCTTTTAAAGGAGTCTTTTCTACCCTTGAAGTAATCCCATGAATTAGAAGAGATACAACGATTATATTAGTATTATAATAAGTACTATTATTTTATAAGTTCTACTATTATTATAAGTATTTTTCCACAATGACAAAAATCACAAACTTTGATAGCCAGCGATTTTAAATATATCCATCTCACCAGAGTATGAATTCCGAAAATAATTTTCTATCAAAATCAAAGGTACATTTTTCCACAAATACAATATGACAATCACGTCATAATAATCTCGTTACCGTCTGCAAATACGCCGATAATTCCGTGAAAGCCCCCAAATGATTACAATTCATTTTAAATTCACCGTCGCATTACAAAGGAATCGATAATGCCGCCTGAAACTGGACATAAATGGGGCTATTTGAATAAACTGTGTGGTTCTTGGTAAATAGGCCACCCTCTCAATAATTGCCCCCTTTGTAAGCAAGCAATTATGTCGAGTCACGCCCCCCTCGTAGGGATTATGTCAAACCGGTCCTGTGGAAAACTGCTGCAGTATTCCTTGACTTCAACATGGATGGAAAATAGGTTTTATTTTAGTGCTGCATGTTATATAAAAAATATGAGCATGTGCAGAAATAAAAGTGCTGCAAAAGCTAAAATGCCTTCCTCTACAAGAGCACAGAAAAAGCAAGAAATATAAGAAATTACAGTCGATGTTTTAGTGCGTCACAGACTGATTGTAAGGTCAAGAAAATCTACTCATATGTTTCATTTTTTTTTATTCTTATAACCAATTACAAACTCCATCGTTGTTTGTGTTCAATGTTACAAATGATTCCTAATTATCTTTGTCTTCGACAACTGAATATTTAATTTGTGTTCTTGTGGTTTTTAAAAGAATATTAGGCCCTGTGTGGTCACCATATAGAGCTGATTTTAACGTCATTTTGATGTGGCATTGTGTCTCCTACCAAACGCTATAAAGAAATGAATGGACCATAATATTTACGATCGCTGGATCATTGTTCATTTGTATTTATTATGCCGTTTCAGCCTATAAGTTTATGTTATGAATTTTTTATTATAACTTATTGGCTTGTTATTACTTTTTGTTTTTACACTCATTTGTTTTACCGACAAAGGTTTTGAACACTAATAGTACCGTATAATATAATATACACTATGAAGTCTTCATATAGACGGGCGCGGGGCGCAACGCGAGTTGTGGCTACGCTGTCGGAACGTGGCATAACCATGGCATGATACAGTCGCGAGCATGTCGCAGTGACGATGTAATAATAATGCTGTGGGTGAGCAGCCCTATCGCTATTACGAACCGCGCAGTTGTTTTAAACTACTGTATTTATATTTATACTTCGTTATTAGGTAGGTCGATATCTCTACTAAGCGCTATACTTTTAGTGTATTTTGAGCCTCCAATACTAAAATTTCATTAATTTTTTGGCACTGTTGGGACTTAAACTGTCTTTGTCACTTCGACATGTAAATGGGTGACAGATAGACTTTTGGTAGCATTTTAAAGTTAAGTTACCTTTCCATATATGGGAAAGTAACACCACTTTAATTATGCTGGTATGTCAAGCCTTTACTATACCATTGCATAATCTGTTGTCGAACTCCTTGTTTGGTATATTTCCCACGTTTTGATCAATTACCATATATTTGACATCACGACCGAGTAATAAGGTGGTAATTTATACATCATCCATCAATGCTGAAATGTTTCCATCAATATATTGCTCTCAAATGTGTACTGCGCACAAAAATAATGCAATCATTCTAAAACTGTGTTGATTACTTCTGACTGGAGTTCTGGAGCTGGTAAGAGTTTACTAGAATTTGAAACGGCTACAGTACAAAAAGGAAGACGATTGTTACCTGGATTTCTTATAGGCCAATGTGACTTGAGATCCGTTTTATTTCCCAACCGTACCGTCAAGTGGTGCTGTGTATAAATCGCCAAACCTTTTAGTGATTGCGTTGTAGTAGCTGTGAATGAATCGTGAATGTTGAAAAATCTGTCATTTGAGGCGAACGAGATTAAAATCTATTCAAACTGCTACATATAACTTTTCAGTGGTTATAACTAATGTATTATTATTTACAGAATTAAACGACGCACTTCGTACGGCTCGTACTCAAGAAATCAAAATCCCCTTCGGTGTTGGAGTAGCGGGCCTAGCTGCGCAGACCAAACACCCCATCAATATCAAAAACGCTTATGCTGACCCTAGGTAAGTCTAAGACCTTAAATTACTATAAGGGCACGGCGTGGGGATATGTCCGAGTCTCTCCGACCAAAAACAGCCAGAAAGCCTTCTATTGCCAAAGCCAGATCGTGGATCGCTCGCGCATGCTTTGCGCGACACTGGCAAAATAATTGTTCATCCTATTAGGCTAACTTATCTTAAATCTATGAAAATTCCAACATTATTATAAAGAGGCTAAAGACATGAAAACACGTCGTTGTCTATGAAAAAATTAGATAGAGGCGATGCAATACTTCATTTATTCTACTGTTGTAGTTGTAATGAACGCTTGATCATAAAAAATGATTCAAAATTAGTTCATAATTTAGTTCACTTGACATAAAACTAGATGGCGTTGTCTTATATTTGTGGACATAACGTTGCAGGTTTAACAGTGAGATCGACGCTCGCACCGGCTACAAGACGGAGCTGATCCTGTGCATGCCTATCTGCAACTACGAGGGCGATGTAGTCGGCGTGGCGCAGATTATCAACAAGACTGATGGTATTGGAATATAACTCTATTGTTATTATTATAACTATCTGTTGCCTGAAACTTTGTACGCGTTAGTAATACTCCCTGAAAAGTTAAAAAAAAAGAACTCTTGCATAAAAAGTAAATGTTGAGAATCAGTCCAGCCTTTTCGGAGGAGTACGGGAACGAACTTTGTGACACGAGAATTTTATATACAAGATTGTAGAAATTGGATGATCTGAGGATTGTAGAGTTTGTAGAAATAGATGGATATGTTCTATTTGCAATGTAATCCAAAATAAATCACGCGTAAGTCTGTACTCATGCGTGATTTATTCAATGATTGCAATGATTCCACGGCAGCATGCATAGTTACAAATGCGTTTCTGTTTTTGTGTTAATGGTCTTAATTTTTACAGTTATACTGTTTTTGTGTAAGTTATATTGTCCGTCGATATCTCGTTGTTGTCTTCCGTCATTCCATAAAGGAAGCATATTTTTTGCACAGAAATGGCAGATTTAAAGATGTGTGTTTAACCTATTTATGAATTCAATCATTCTAAAGTAAAATAACATTCGTATATACTTTGGTAAAGAAAAAATAACTTCATGAAACTTTAATAAATCAGATATCGCATAAGTCACATTTTCAGTACATACGAACATTTCCATTATTTTACAATTGTGTCTCCGTTGAGACAGCGGAGTTATTAAATCAAAGTGTGTTGAATTAAGTTTGGCTTTCGATATACATGTCGGGATTTATCTTGCTAGATACCCTGGACTACTGCCAAGAAATATATCCCAACTAGTATATGGAGACATTTAATACAACAGAGACAATACCACTACGATAGCGAATTTATTGTTCTTTAATATAATTTTCTGAAATCTCATTAAAGTTCGGTTTGAACTAGTTCGCAACTATGAGACGCAACGGGATAAGCGAAGTATCTGTTTATTATATTTTAATGAGCAACAAAATTGTGATTAACAAAATAATATAATAATAATCCAGTGTTGCGTAGTCCCAAGTTACTAATTGCCAAAGTATGCGTCCTTGTTTCAAAGCCCAAGTAATTAGGTATTCGTTTGTGTTATTAATCAACAAAGTGTTGGGTCCAAAATGAAATATCTGAAAGGCACTCTCCTAAATACATTCCATCTATATTCCATCAGTTAATTATAATTGAATTTCGTCAAGATTCCAACTCGTCAACTTTTCGCCGAGTTTCCGACGTTCGCAACTTCGTTCCTTTGTTAGGAGTTCTAACTGTTATAACTAAATTTATGATAGACTGCCGACTTAGCCAAGCTCTGTTTAAAAAGGAAGTTGTGCTTGCAGTTTTTGGTATTCATTTTATGAGCTTTAACTTGCTTGGAAGTTTCAGCTCTTGCTCAGTATATTATAAAAGTGAACCAATAAAGTTTGTCATCATTCTCGTCCTACGTAGAATCTCAGTGGATTAAGTTATATATTAAAAAGGTTACACCAGAAATTGAAAATTCAAGATAACTAGATTGGACCAATTTTGGAGTCAATCCAAAACTTGCATTTGCACTGATGTTAGACCGCATTAAATCAAACCGTTTATTAAATTTTGCGATTGCGTGCCAACCAAATAACAATTTCAATTTGGGTTTTAATTTATGCCTATTCAACAGTTTACTTACTGTTTTTGTTTTCATTCTAGGATCCAAAGAATTCTCCCCTCGAGATGTGGAAGTGTTTCGACGGTACCTAACGTTCTGTGGCATCGGTATTCAAAACGCGCAGCTCTTTGAGTCTTCGGTCTTGGAGTACAAGAGGAATCAGATCCTATTAGCCTTAGCCAGGAGTATATTTGAGGAGCAAAGTAATTTAGAATGTTTAGTCACGAAGATCATGACGGAAGCGAGGGAGCTGTTGAAGTGCGAGAGATGTGCTGTATTTATATCTGATACGGATCATTGTGAATCAGTAAGTCTAGTAAATAGTTACAGTTTGTGCTACATTCTAGATAAACAAATCTCGAAAAGAATCAAGAAGTCCTAACATCTTCTCTTAAAGCCATACTGTTAATCTATACAGCGCACTTTTTGGTCTCCACAACTTGAAAAAGACGAATACAAGAGAAGGTAGTAATCCCCCGATTCGAACTAGAATTCAAAAGATTTTGATACAATTTTTAACAAAACATCTTGTTGAAAAACCTATAATTAAAACAAGATCGTGTCACGCACGATGACAACGCCATCTAGTCTCAAGATAAGCATAGGTACTTAGTGGCTTGTGTTATGAGTACTAGACAACCGAAAAACATACCTACATATTTCTAAATACTACATACTATAGAAAAATTACACCCCACAAAAAATAAATGATCGTGCTCATTACACAAACATTTGTCTAAGGTGGGAATCGATCCCACGACCTCCGGTATAGTAGTCAGGGTCACTAACCACTAGACCAACAGGCCTGTCATATATGAACTATACCAGTATACCCTTCTACCTTCCAGAGTCACTTGGAGCGCATCGTGCAGCGTCCAGGCGGCCAGAAGTCGACGATGCCAGCGCTCCCTCCCCCCGCGCCCACCCGCTTCCACACCCTGTTCGAGCTCGGCGCGCACCAGTCGCGGACCACGCTCACGCCGCGGCACGACCACAAGTCTACGCTCGCGTCTATTGCCTTGGCGGTGAGGTTATTTTGGTTCTGTACTAATTAGGAGAATAATAAGAGATTTTATTTATTCTATTATTTTTAGTGCTAGGCACTTGTGGTTGTAGCAAATTCCATATTTCCCTATCTAATGCTAGCTCTTGGAACTCTCTGTATACTTCCACTCCTGTCCATTCCTTTCTTCCATCTGATCTGTAAGTATTCTTCTTCTAGTGCCACTCTAATACATAAAAACAGATAAGTTGTTGAAAGAGTTTACTTAACAAAAGCGTTTGCTTTCTTCATGAATGATTGATCAGGTATCAGTAACAGGAAGATAAATACTATTTTTGTTAGAAATCTTGTTACATAAATTAGGTTTTAAAGTACGGGACTACGAAAAACAAGAAATAGAGTACCATAATAGTGTATTTTTTCAAAATATATGGATATGTTCAATTATTGAGTCACAAAAAAATACACTAACGAAGCAAATGGTAAGAAAGCTTTTACTTACAATTAACTAATTGAATATCTCTATAATGATCCACTTCAGGTAGCCCAATCCAACAAGGCTCTAAACATCTCCGATGTGGTGGACTGGCGGCGGGAAAACGGCATGTTCGTGGCAGACCTGGCCGCGGACGACGCAGCTAACGTTAGGACAATGCTCTGCATGCCTATCGTGAATGCAAACAAGGATGTCATTGGAGTAGCGCAGCTTATTAATAAGGTGAGGGATTAGCACGATTTAAAATACATTATGAGTTCAAGACTACACGGATAGCCGAGTGGTATAGGTCACCACTCCAATTACCACTACGCGCAACGTACCGCGGTTTCGATCCCTGCAAGACAAGAATTTGTGCGTTCTACAAATGTTTGTTTTGAGTTTGGGTATGTTTGTGCAAGTAAATCGCATGTCTGTAAATCCCCTAGCGATACAAGGATTAGATACATTAGTGCGGGAGTCGTTTTAAAAAAATATGGTTGAATTTTTGTTACAATGTATCTTATACCGGTTAAATTGATTTGTGTGTTGTATTTGACATGATTTATCACGATTATTCAGGTGTAAATATTCAATTTTGAAATATCGTTTCAGGAGAACGGATGCCAGTTCACAGATGGCGACATTTCAATATTCGAAGCGTTTGCCATATTCTGTGGTTTGGGGATCCACAACACGCAGATGTATGAGAACGCTTGCAAGCTCATGGCGAAACAAAAGGTATGCTATTTTGTTGTAATAACTATCATGAGGTGGTATCATAATTATATTATGTCAACGGTTACGAGAATGAGCTATCTAGATCAGTAAACCTAAATAGTTGATTTAGTAGTACCAAACCCTATAAGTAAATACATAAGGTCAAATCTCTGAAATCTCCATTCCTGGCTATCACTCACGATAGTTTGGTCTTTTACACATTGCGTTATTCGTAATTAGGGATGAGGCATATTTACCGGGCAGAATCACAGGTAGTAGGCAGATAACAGATAACAGTCTGTAGTTCTCGCGAGTAACTTAAATATCTGTTCTTATAAATATCGATCAGTCAGCAGTAATCAGCGCTCTCCTATTCAATATTAAAAAACAATACGCGTTGTTTAATAAAACCTGTTATCCCACCATACTGACACACAGTACGTAGAAAAAAAACTGACTGTTATTTAGTAACAGATATTGTGAACTGTTATTTTTATGGAACAGGAAAAGGATGAACATAATATTTGACCTGTCATAACTCAACTCTATTTGTAATTTCTAGGTGGCCCTCGAATGCCTGTCGTACCACGCCACAGCCTCCACGGAGGACACGAGCCGGCTGTGTCAGGACAACATACCCTCCGCCGAGATATACAACTTGTACAGTTTTCAGTTCCATGGTGAGCACTGAAATATCAACCATAAGTGGTAATGTTTTAAGATGATTGTGGCTTGAAAACTATTGGGGATTATTTCAATATTACATTACTGTCTGTATTAAGTTTATTGTAATAATGAGAATGACATGAAAATGAGGACCCTTCAAGGTAGACACTAATCGATAACAATTACTTTGTAAATTAGACGATATTATTTTTTGTTTTTATTTTTTAGCGCGGATCAGCCGCAGTAAGCCTCGGGAGTTTTTGACTACTTCACCGGAACCAATGAATAAATTATACATTGGTATACTTTTGCTACAAGATAGAGTCCTTTGATATTTTTTGGCTTATAATACAATTTTACTCAAATTTCTATTTTTAGTTGTTTGTATAGGTAAACCCTCTCTAAATTTGCGCCCAAGATACAGGCTTTATCTAGTTGGGGCTAATGATAAAACAAAGTGTAATATTTTTGGAAATTAATTTCTTATTATTTCATTTCTAGGTATACACTATTTGTTATGTGTTTCAGACTTCGACCTCTCGGACGAGGACACGTGTCGCGCCACTCTGCGCATGTTCCTGCAGTGCAACCTGGTCGAGAAGTTCCACATACCATATGATGTAAGTAAACCTACAATAACATTTCCATACATACATACATACATAAACGTCACGCCTCTTTCCCTTGGGGGTAGGCAGAGATCACATCTTTCCATTTGCTACGATCCTGGCATACCACTTTAGCTTCATACTCATCAAGCGCTTCATACAGTTCCAGTCTAAATTAAATGAAAAATTCTGTGTTATTCACATCCTCATTTGACTGGCCAATTGGTCTAGTAGTCAGTGACCCTGACTGCTATACCGGAGGTAGTGGTTTCGATCACCATTCAGGACAAATATTTGTGTAATGATCTCGATCATTAAAATTTGTTCTTTGTTTGGGTGTAAATTATCTATTAAATGTGTATATTTAGAAGTATATAAGTAAGTTTATCGGTTGTCTAGTACTCATTACCTAAGCTACTTAATGTTCTTAAGTTGAGAATTATAGACGGCGTTGTATCAATGTTGATTAAAATTTATTTATCCAATAGACAAAAATTACCGCTATAATTAGACTAAAAATAGTTTTATCTATTTTCGAACAAGTACCAAGGTCAATTGCTTGTAAAAAAAAAACTTGGTATAAAATCCTTTATACCAAGAACTGTTACCATTGTTTACCACTGTTAACCATTAACTGATTTTAGGTTCTCTGCCGCTGGATCCTAAGTGTCAAAAAAAACTACCGACCAGTTAAATACCACAACTGGAGACACGCCTTAAACGTGGCACAGACAATGTTCGCGATGCTGAAGACTGGCAAGATGGAGAGGTTCATGTCTGACCTGGAGATCTTAGGCCTACTGGTGGCCTGCCTCTGCCACGACCTGGACCACAGGGGGACGAACAACGCCTTCCAGACGAAGACTGAGAGCCCACTCGCGATATTGTATTCGACGTCGACGATGGAACATCATCACTTCGATCAGTGTGTCATGATACTGAATAGTGAAAGTAATAATATTTTCCAGGTGAGTTATAATTTCTCATACAATATTAGCTGTTCATCGTTTTAAAATAAGTTGTGCGCAAAGTTTGGTTTATGTCATATCTAAATATTGATAGTCTCTTCTTAGTTTAACTTTACTTACTTGGTATAGTTTAGTCTTCGTCTTGACTCACTTGAGACACCAAGCAGACATCAATCTATGTAGTTGACTGCAGGGATAGCCGAGTGGTATAGATCACCACGCCAATTACCACTGTACGCGATGTGTCGCGGGTTCAATCCCCACGTAGGACATGAATTTATGCGTTCCACATCTGCTTGTTCTGAGTCTGGGTGTCTTTGTGCATGTCAATTGAGTTTCTGTGAAACCCCCCGCGATGCAAGGATTAAATTCCTTAGTGCAGGAGTTCTTTATTTTTTCAAAAGTAAATAATAATAAAGTTTCACACAAAATCGTTTCGAAAGTAAGTCTATAACTTTTTATCATGGAATTTCAGGCCCTATCACCATGCGACTATAAGGACGTGATGAGGGTGGTGGAAACTGCGATCCTCTCGACAGACCTGGCCATGTACTTCAAGAAGCGCTCCAAGTTCCACGAGCTCGTGGAGAATGGAGAGTTCGATTGGCAGAGTCAAGAGAAGAAGGAATGTAAGAAACTCTTCCCCTTTTTTTAACTCAATAACAAGCTCTGTTTCATTTGACTTATATAAATGTTATACAAGAAACGTAGGATTGTAGGACAAATTATAGGGGAGGTCTAAATGAAAACACCTTTTTCAGTTATTAGTTTTTTTTATTAACAGCGTAAGAAAAACTGTCTACACAAGATGACGTCGTGAGAGAGAGCCATAGCTATATGTTTTTTAAACCATAAACAGTCTGTCATTCAGAAACAAATTTGATTCTCACAACTTAGAAGAAATAACTTTTTGTTCGTTTGTTTTCAAACTATTGCACTGCATAGATCAATTTTTGTATCTTAACCTTTTATAAGGAGTCTGGACGCAAAATAATACATAACATAGAGCGTAATGCGCGTCATGACTCAAACTCAAATACTCTAAGCAAAATGGAGAACAAATTCTTAAAGAACATTATTCACAATGGTCAAATATACACATCAACAATATCTAGGGATATTACGTAAAAGACTTAATAACTTAAAAACTATTTTCTGCATAAAAAAGTTTGTATATAAAATATTTTCTTCACCGCCACTTTTTTCGAAATTCAAAAAAAGATTAAAAGCAAATACTCATTTTAAAACAAAAGAATAGCGATTGTTCGAATTCGGCGCGGCGCGGCGGCGCGGCGGCGGTCAAAAAGTTAGTTAATGTCACAATAAAACAGTAAAGTTTTGAAAATTTTAAAGCGATTACACTTTTTGTTTATTAAAATTTCAACGTGTGTTACATTTTATTGTTATGTCACGTCGACGTTTGACAAAGGAAGAAAAGGTTAGAGCTGTAGGCATAGGTGTGGTTTGTAGATCTCTTTTAATTAACGCGATAAATTCAAGGGAAGAAACCCGGCCTTTTTTAAAGGCTCACTTAGACTTAGGCTGATCTATGGAAGAATAGATATGGACGGCCGGAGGTAGCTACAAGATTATTATAAACACACATTTCAGTTATCATTACGTAACGTTTCGTTTCTGTAGCGCTTCAGGGATGTTTGCAGAAGCCCGCGTAGATTGCTTCTACACTATAATGCGTAAAAGATGCGCATCCCTGGTGAACCGGGTGCGGGGCAGCTCTAACATCATCCTAAAAATGATCTCCGGTCGATGGGACTGCTCAATTATAAACCGTTGTTGCAAAATTTCTGCTGGGTTTGCAACAAAATAAATATGTCTTTTTAAATGTATCACTAACATAGGTATAAGTCAAATTGTTACTAACAAAATGAGTTCTGTTACTTCAAATAAATGAAATTATTAATTATTATTATTACCATACGAGTATAATATGTTCTTCTCCAGTCGATCTGGAACTTAGCTCAATTAGCAACAATTGTCTGGAATTTAAAAGAGACAGGGACTCCTGAGCTTATTTCGACGTTTCTTCTCAGGGTATTCAGGAAGAAAATATCGAATCCAGCGAGCTCGAAACATATTTAAGACATGTAAAAGTGATATAATTGTCCTACTTACAGAATAAACTAATTTATTTCAGTACTTTGCGGCATGATGATGACGGCGTGCGACGTGTCGGCTATCGCGAAGCCGTGGGAGGTGCAACACAAAGTGGCCAAGCTGGTAGCCGACGAGTTCTTCGACCAGGGAGACCTGGAGAAACTGCAGCTCAACCAGCAACCCATCGCTATGATGGACAGGTACTTCAACAACTGGACTTATAATAATGTCTCCTGATGACACCAGCCAGCTACGCCGGACACTTTATAGTGCAAAAGCGTGTGCACAAATACAGGCCACACATTCTCTTACGGTTCACCTTTTGTCACCTTTGTCTTAGAATTAATAAGAAAGTGCATGCACATAACTTTGAGAAAGTCACATAGGCACTTGTCTGAGCTGGGGATCAAACTTTCACCTCGTGCACACAAAGAACCACAAGGCCACCACGACAGACACAACTTACATACCTACCTTTAACAAAACTCACAACATTAAAATTTACTCTTAAATCTTCCAGAGAGAAAAAAGACGAGCTACCTCAGATGCAAGTGGGCTTCATCGACATGATCTGCCTGCCGCTGTACAAGGTGCTGTCGGACACGTTCCCGTGGATCCAGCCGCTGTACTCCGGCACGCTGGACAACCGCCAGCGCTGGCAGGACCTCGCCGAGAAGGTCGAGATGGGCCTCACGTGGATCGATCACGATACTATCGATAAACCTATTGAGGAGTTTACTGGTGGGTACTTTGTCTTATATGTAAAATTTCCCGTGTTACAATATTAGTTACACTCCTTTGAAACGGCTTGACCGATTCTCTTGAAATTTTGTATGCATTCATCGGCTTTTTTGTCAAGTCGCGGGCAACAGCTACTTTACTTATGGATGAAAGGTGACTTATCAGTTGGAATGGTTAAACGAGTTAGTTTCAATGGTTACGAGTTTTATAAATGTATTAAAAGTTTTTAAGGTAATTTGAACATAATTTGCAATCCACTCCAAAATGAGCTAAATAACAAAAAAGAAAAAATCCTTAAAACGAACGAAAAAAAGTTTTCCTAACCTTTCAAACTAGCTACGCACTTGGTTAAACAATTATTTAAATTAAACCACAAAAGTACTTCTTTTAAACATATTTTATAACCTCGAAAACGACTATTAGAAATTAACTAACAGTCGCTATTAGGAATTAACTATTATTCTTTGTTATTTTTTCTACAAAAACTCTCTAGCATATATTCATAACTAAGACCACTTTTTCTTTTCCAGCATTAAATGAGCCAATAAAAGATGTGGAGCTGACAGTTCAGACCCTGAACTGCTCGAAGCCGATCCCCGAGAGCAGCAGCAGCATGGCGCTAGTCAAGCCTCTGAAGACCTCCTTCCATTCCCTCAGGAGAGGCAAGAGCACCAACTTCACGACGCGGCCGGCGAGGAGCAAGCTCACTAGGTAAATACTGTTTCTTGGATCATTGACACTGCCTTTTTTACGCTCAAGTAGTTAGGCGAATTAGGTAATATTGGTTTCAAACCTGCTGTAGTTTTGTTATTTCTTTTCAACGACTTCCACACTACAAAAAATATTCTTGTATCGCTGGCGTTTCACAGACATTCAATTCACGTGCACAAAGGCACCCAGACTTAGAACAAGCATTTGTGCAACGCTCAAATTATTGTCCTACGCGGGGGGTCGAGACGCGTTGCGCGCAGTGGCAATTGGCGTGGTGAACTATACAATTCGGCTATCCGTGCAGAGAAAATTATGCAAGCTTATTTGTATTGTTAAGTTTAATTTGAGGTTTTTCATGATTATGCTTAGCTTTTTGTAAAGTTTAAGATATTTCCATTGATACTTTAAAAAATAAAACAGCATTTGGCATTTTTCCAATTTCTTCCTTGAATTTTGAAAAATTGTTTTAGTAATTATTAATTAGTTAATCTTAATGTAACATGGATTTTAGAAACATA
Organism: Chrysodeixis includens; assembly: GCA_941860345.1. NCBI lineage: Eukaryota > Metazoa > Arthropoda > Insecta > Lepidoptera > Noctuidae > Chrysodeixis > Chrysodeixis includens. The sequence continues at coordinate 9,245,860 of OW796115.1, forward strand.
ATATTGCAAAATACTACTTTAACAACATAAATTAGAAGAGGCACACAAAAGAAACCAGTGAACAAACCAACAGACTAAGAAAACATAAAATTGAACGATACAGTTGTGAAATCAAAGTATAACAAAAGCATGTTCCAGATCAATGTACGCGGCGGCAAGCTCCAGGGAAAGCGAGAGGCCGCCGCTGGTGAAGAGGAGCACGGTGGTGAGCGACAGCCGCACCACCGTGCTTGCTGAGGACGCGCCCGCCAAGGCCAAGCACAAGGGCCGGCTCTGCCACATGTTGTGACGGTTGAGCTTCAACTGGTGAGTTTGGCAAGCGAGGTATACCTACTAATAATATTCCTGCCAGGGCTGCGGGATGTTCGTGAGAGTTACTGCTCGCCCGGCACCCAAAGGGTTCTAGAAGGAATATAGTGGGTTTTAGTCAGTAAAAGTCTGACACTCCCTCCCGCTGCACCCACAGCGGGCGGGGTCGTTTGATTATTTCCCACGAAAAAAAAAGTATACTATATTCATATTCATATATTTATTTGCATTTTATTTGTCTATGACGCTAGGCAGTTAACACAGTCTCCTGTCCGATTTAGGCCACGGCGTCTAGTGTTGCCGTTGCATGACACAAGCCAACTACGCTTGACATATTATAGAACAAGCGTGTGCGCTAACACAGGTGCACTCTCTGTTCCTTTACTCTCATAGCCTGATGGGGCGGTAATTCGACACGACGGGAGAGAGATCAGGCACAGTATAGTAATATTATATACCTACAGCATGAAGTCTTCATATAGACGGATGCAACGCAAGCTACGCTTACTATCGGATCGTGTCATGATACCGTTGCGACCGTGTTGTAGCGACGAACGGACGGTGTGTTGTTGATGTCTGTGATTCGCAATATTTTTTCCAAATAGGTATGTGTTGTTATATCTTTCAATGAATTTATTTCAAACTGTGATTCCAGGGGTAGCCAGAACAGTACAGAAAAACCTGAGAAGCTGGACAGAGTGAAGCCGTCCAAATCGATCGATTAGATGACATTAGTCGTTACTTTTGCGTCACTTTGTGAAATTTACAACCATGTCGATTTGAAGAACATGAGATAAAGAGAAAATATGCAGGAATGTGCTTATACTATTTAAAGGCGCTTCAATGAAATCATCGGTCACAGGCAATTTGCGAAGTTGTCGTGATTTTGACAAAGTGGCGTAAGAGCTTAAGGTTGTAAACTCTTCTTCGGCTATTGAGCCAAATGTCGTTTTACTAATAGTCGTTATCGTTGTACATTTCTACTGTTAGATATCGTATTAAGTAGATTATGTGGTACTTGTATTTTATTATGGCTGAACGAAATTACCTTCAAAAAAAAAAATTCTGATTAAATTATTTAGATTTTAAATTCACACAAGATTTTTGAATGCAATAAAATGAGTGAATCGATTCCTGATTTTCCATGTGACTTTTTGAAATAATTTCGTTCAGCGAAATAAAGTTTTAGAGAACAAAAAATTAAAATAAAATTTTTAGTATTTTAATCTCTGCGTCTTTTTGACGTGAACGTGTTTCCTGTAAACAACTCTAGGTAAAATTTTATCTAATTAAATGTATTATTTACATAGACTGTGATCTAGTATTACTTCACGATGTTCTATTTTAAAAGTAACAGTTTCGATAGGTTTTCGAAGTAAAATAACCTTTTTTGTGAGAGTCCAGTTGTTTAAAACTTTTGAAGGATTCATTACATTTTACAGTTTTTTTTCATTATGCAGTATTTAATGTTTGCTATTGAGTTATTTTCTTCTACATCAACTTTGAGATCTATCGTCTGTTCAAATTTTAAAATAGAATGTTCGTTTCTTGGCCTGTGGGATAAGGTTTACGATGTAACTACTAAGGGTGTAAGGTGATTTTCGTATTTTACATTTAAAACGTTCAATTAAATTATTTTTCTTGGAGTTAAAAGTATTACGATGCTAGTCTGTGTTATGTTATATAGATATTTATTAATGTTACTGTCGAACGTCCATTTGCTTATGAAGCTTGGTTTGTGCAATATCACAAGATATTCGATCCAGTCTTAAGTATTTGAGATTATTTTTATTACCAGTACTATTAAGTGACAGCAATATTTTAGCGATTCTCTAATATGTAATGGTTTCAGTACAAGAATGAGGAGCTTGGGTGATGTCGCTTTTGTCCACAAGGTATTTTCGATAGTTTGTCATCCATTGCCGACTTGGTGAAGCACTTTTTCGATCTTCCTATACAAGAACGTCAATGGATGTTGCAGGATATACGTTGTGTACAAGAGTCAAGATTTTAAATTCGATTTTAAATCTTTTTGGATTAAACGTTTTAGCATTTTAAAGATTACTGTATAAATGATACATACTTGTCTTTTGAATGAAGTAGTCGGAATATTGTTACACAATATTATTATGATTTTGATGTGTTACAAAACAACACTTTGGTTAAGTAAGTCAAGTGTTAGAAGCTAATACTTTTATAGGACGAGGAACTAAGAAAGCCTTTTAAACAATATATCGATGTCAAAATTGTGCAATTTTTACTGTTGTTATAATAGCTTAGATTAATGTTATTACATTAGCAAAATGGAAACCATTTTTTTTCTTGATTTATGTAAGACAACCATTTTATTTACGTAATGCTTAAATATACATACTGTCTTATGTGGGCTTTAAATATATATATTTAAATGGATTGGCTGCTATTCTACCGATGCAATTAAAAACAAAATTATGAGAATGTTGTCTAAGTTCAATCAATAGAAGGAATCTTTTTATTGATGTTTTTAAACTTTTGCGACTTGTACACACATTTCAGACAACAAACGGGTCTTATTCGCGATATAATTCGATATTTCTTTTCTCCCGACGTTTCGTTCGAGTTGCACCGACCGTGGTCACGGGTGGAATACCCGTATCTTTCTATTACCTTTGAAAATGACTAAGGGCCTGAACAGGGATGGCGAAGCAATTTCAAGCAGCACAATATTTTGTCACTACATTCTAAGAGATACGGTATAAAGTGCTCTAAGAGATATGTATAAAGTTGGTATACCACGCCCCTCGCAATAGTTATTGTTACAGGGGCACGGCGATGTCCTTCTATAATATTGCTTTAAAAAACTTCACGTTCATACGTATTGGTTTGCCATTCCAAGTCTAGACAATGTGACGTCATATTAGCATCACAACAACAAAAACACTTTAACTCAGAGAACAGGCGGTGAACACATTTCTCGTGCCTTCTGAAACACGGAATTTCTTTCTAAAACGCACAAAACATTCGAAAAGTAATAACGTGCATTGGGGATCGAGCTTGCGACTTTTGTCTTAGCAGGCTTGTGGTCTTACCTCTTGGCCATCACAGCTTTGTAAAATGTAACGTAATTGCTATGTACTTACTATTAAAATGTCAGTTGGCTATAGGAGTAGCTTTTTATACTCTTCATTTTCTTTATTCCGACTCTATAATTATGTAGTGCATAGTAAAGCAGTTCAAATTATGTCAAGAACGACTTTGGCCCATACGTTAGATTGTAATGAAGTGGTGAAAAAGGGTGTATGTGTTTTAAAAATCATGTTTCACATTTTGCTAATGTAAGAGCATCATAGTCCAGATGTTGTGAAATAGACTATACTTAATCTAATAAATAGAATTACGACTGTTCTTTAAAAACTTGATATAAAGTGTTTTTCAAAGAATCTTTTGAAATAAGTTCGGGTTCTACGAGGTAATTCTTACGTAAATTATTTATTTATTCCCAGAATACAATTATTTATTTTTATTTTATTTATAAATGTTATTATTATGTTACAATACTTACACGCATTGAATGAGAAATACTATTTATTTATTTTTTGAGTCATTTTCACTCAGTTACCTATAGTATTTTTAACATAATTATTTAATTTTACAAAATAATGATGCAGCATTCAAATTTGAACTTTATTTCAATGTCGATAAGAAATAAACTATAAGGACAGCTATATTTTATACACAATTTGTTGATCGGCATCAAGCATTTCATATTAGGATTAACACGCCGACTGCAATTCAACTGCTACGTGCAGTTCGATTTGCAGTTCTATTGTAGTCGTGTTAACTGCATTTACAGTACCCTTGAAATGCAATTACAGTTGAAATGCAGTCCGTATGTCTAGAGCCACTATCGAAAGAGTATTTGTTTCGATTCGTATGGAGAACTATTTACGAAATTTAAAACCTCTAACGAGATTTTTATATAGTGGTATTGTTAAAACCGTTGTCCTACAAACAATACTACAATTTTTAATGTCCATGATGTAATTAAATAATTAATATTGAATACGTATTTTATCCTTTGTCGCGCAAACAAAAATTTGCCATAGTAAGGAACTTACGCGTGATGTCACTTTTTCGTATTTATTTTGCGAATGCCTTGCGTCACAAGTTTTCTTCTAAACTGTAAAGCAGCTTATTCTTTGACATTTTGTTATTACAATACGTGTCTAATATTTCTCATTTGACGGACTAATTAGGTTTTTACTTATCGTACCCTGTCACAGTCCCTATTTCATACATTTCTGTGAGTAAAATCATCTCTGTCTGTGAAAATTGGTTATTATAATAAAGCTATTTTCTGTTAAACATATTTTTCTTATACTGTGCCATTTGTGGTTGTTTTGAAAGACAATATTAACTACGCTTCTCCAGAACAATAAATAATACGTCTTCGTTATTATTCTAACATTTGTAACAATACCTACTGAATGTGTTTCAAGGAATAAAAATATTGTGAACATTTCTGTAGTTTTCTTTATATACTTATCACTGACAAAGACGGGCGTGTTGGCCTAGTGGCCCTGACTGCTACACCGGAGATCGTGGGTTCGATTCCCGCCCAGGATAAATATTTGTGAGATGAGTAGGATCGTTTGTTCTGTGTCTGGGTACATAAATATTTCTAAATACATACATATTGTAAATACGTATGTATTTAGAAATATTTATGTAAGATGTAAGTTGCTTCTTAAACGCATCTTTTTATCATGCACCACCCACCCACCCTTCACCGCTTCCTATGCTTTCGCTACGGGAGAAGAAACGGCGCAACAAACTCTCCAGCAGCATGCTGTCTTTCAAATAACAATTATTCTAACCAGATCAACGTTGTTCGCTGGGCAGGGGCATATTCGACGGTGCATGAAGTACTACACTACACAAAAACGCGGATGACGTAGCACAGCAGTTCAGGTTTAGTCAGTAAGAGTCTGACGCTACCCGCGGCTCCCCCCGGGGTCGCGAATGTCCATGAGGATTCACCCGCTTTACCAAAAAGAAAAAAAAGAGGGCATATTCGACACCATACAGGTTGGAGAGCGGCGTGAGGCAGGGAGGGCTGACTTCGCCTAAACTTTTTACCCTTTATGTAAATGCGCTGGTGGAAGAGCTCAGCAGCACACATGTCGGCTGCCATATTGATGGAGTATGCCTTAATAATATTAGTTACGCGGACGACATGGTGCTGCTGAGTGCTTCTGCAGGTGGAGTGTCGCGGCTGCTTGACATTTGCGAGGAGTATGCTAGCCAACACGGCTTACAGTATAATGTTAAGAAAAGTGAGTTGGTCTTTCACGGTCGGGGAAGGCCCTTAAGTCAAACACCTCAAATTAAACTCAATGGTTATCCCCTCAACAGGGTAGAACAGTTTTTATGAAATACCTTGGGCACATTCTTACCCCGGACTTGAAGGTCGATCCTGACATGGAAAGGGAGCGTAGGGCGTTGTCTGTTCGAGCGAATATGATAGCACTCACATTTAATTTTGCTCGTTGTTCAAGAGACGTCAAATAACCCTGTTCAGGGCATTTTGCTCGTCCTTCTACACGAGCAGTCTGTGGGTGAGTTATACGCAAAAGCAGTACAGCGCCCTACGCGTTCAGTACAATAATGCATTCAGGGTGCTGTTGGGGCTGCCTCGCTTCTGTAGCGCTTCGGGGATGTTCGCCGAAGCGCGTGTTGATTGTTTCTATACAACCATGCGCAAGCGGTGCGCATCCCTGGTGCGCAGGGTGCGGGTCAGCCCGAACAGTATCCTGCGTGCCTTTGCAGAGCTATTCGACTGTCAGTACATGTATCACTGTGACATGGTACATGTATAACAGTATAAAGTGGAAATATTATTTTAACTGAATTTGTATTTTTATTTTTTACCTTTTTTATTTTATGTTATAACTTGTAATTGATCCATGTTGGCTTTAATTAAATAAATAATAATAATAATATTACATCAGCTACCTGCTAATAAAAATCCCCTCAAAATCAATAGACTTAAAATGAAACAAACAAACAGACAGTATGTACCGTATATTATACAGATATGTATTTATTAATAAAATAAGTAAAACGGTTATTTAAAAATACACAGAGACCCTCAAATTTTATATAATTATATGTATTATATCATAATTCACTATCACCATTATTGGCTACCTGGGTTTGGACAACCCACATCTCTGCATCTTTTTCGTTTTACGTCCTTTTCTCAATACTGATATAGTATCCATCTGCCGGCTTCAGCAACACATCCACCTTGAGCTTTAGCTTCGTGTGGTCAGCAGTGATCCGGTAGTTACGTATTACATGAGCGATGGAGGTTTTCATTGACATTAACGCATAGCTTTTCCCTAAAAAATAAAGAATAATAAGGTGAAACATAATACTTAACAAAAGCATCCATTCTTATAGAAACATTATGTTCAAGATACTGATAGGACTGTTTATAGCTATTCATAATACAGTAGATACAATGTGAGATAGAAACTACACAAAAAACAAATCATCATCATCATTCCCATTCATTCCATTCCCTCATATTTGGGAGAAGAGCAGCTTCTCCCAAATATTACTTGGGGTCGGCGCAGCGTGTCTTCATAATAAAATATCTACATTTAAAACGAAACTTATATATAACTATAAAACAACATATTTACAAAGTGCCAGAAAATATGTCGTCATCTCCGTCAATGACGGGAAAAGTGCCCAGGAGACTGGCGGCATTACCACGTTGAATGGCAATGCCAACTTTTTGCACAAAATACAGCCCAGCCTTCTGATCACGGGTGGAGTCGACCAATCGCTTTACGAGTTCCTTATACAGAATCCGTGCACCTGGCCCCCATGTCCCAAGCGTTTCAACCCCAAAGGGCTCAAAAATGTAATTGCCAGATAAGACTTATATTAAATTAGAAAAACGTCTAACGTTTCAACTAGGTTAGGCTGGTCGTGTTCACAAACGGGCTTGTGACCACGGCTTAATTTAATGTAATATAATTGTGATAAAATTTGTTTAGTCGGACAATAAGGATCCATACAATTATGGGACAGTCGTATTTAGTAACAATGGCGTCCAGGATGCGATGCGGTATTTTTACGCCAGAGTGCAGCAAAACCATTCCGTGTGGTGTCCGGATATAAAGAATAGCACCACCCCATATCCTCCACTGGGTGTCGTAAAAGGCGACTAATGGACCTTAAGACCCAGTGCCCTGTACCAACCACCTTGGGTCACCCGAATGGTGGCGGGTAAACAACCAACAATCGCATTCCCAAAGAGTGTTAGTGTCAGGCAGGCGGCCGACTATAAAACCATAGCCAAAACTTTAAGCAACATGTCTAGAGGACGTGTTGCGCCGACCCCAAGTAAAAATTGGGATAAGGGCAGGGGCATGATGAGTGCAGCAAAACCATCAGTGTGTGCTACAGCAAACATACCCGATGCACTGCAGTAATGTGGAAGTCGCAACAGCGCCCGCATTATTGTACTGGACCCGCACAGGACTATAGGCTCTTTGAGTATAGTCAACCAACAGACTTTCCGTGTACAGCGAAGTAAATAAGTAATAATATGCCTTAAATAAGGCGATTTCGACCACGTCTGTACAACGGGAGAATCTGCACGCTAACATATTCGCCCGAACTGATAGTACTCTGCGCACCCTCTCCATATCCATGTCATCTTTTAAGTCATCGGTTACCCAATGTCCCAGATATTTGAAATTATATACCGTAATTAGTGACTCCCCGTTTAGTGGTATAAATTGTACCGGCGGACTCTTGGGACTTGATTTAAATATCATAAATACGGACTTTTTTTACATTATAAATACGTGTGAAGCAAAGAACTCACACACTGCGAGAAACTTTCGAAGAGCTCCGATTGAGGGGGCCAGCAACACCATATTATCCGCGTAGCTAAAGTTGGTGCAGCAAATGCATGCATGCTACTGAACCTCTCAATCGGGCCATTTACATACAGGTTGAAGAGCAAGGGCGAGCTAAACCCCCCCCCCCCCCCTGTCGCACCCTGCACTCCAACCTGCCCGCATCTGAGAGCGTCTGCCCATCTTACACAGTTCTCTTGATTGAGCTACTAATAGCACAGGAGTGTAGCTAACCCCGGTGGCACTTCTGTCGCCGATAGTTTTTGCCACAGGAAGTTATATGATACTAAATCAAAAGCTTTACTCAGGACCAAGAAACAGGCATATACAGGAGTACGTCTATGCGTGTGTGCTTCAAACTTAACAGTGTGCTTCAAACTAAATATCGCTGTTTCTGTAAACAGTCCAGTCGAAACCTGAACTAGGCACCTCGTAACAAGATGTGTTTGGAAAAATGTGAGTTGAGCACACTTATATCAAGCACCTTAGCTACAACAGTCGCCAATAATATTGGCCTATAGTTTATTTTATCTACCATGTCTCTAGTCCTGTTTTTGACAATAGGCACCACAATGGTCTGCATCAGTCCAGGAGGTAAGCATGGCTTATACAGAGATTAAATAATAAAGCAAGGATTCTAGGTAAATGAATGCCAGCATATCTCAGATGTTCTATGCTAAGCTCGTTATGGCCAGGAGACTTACACCCTGTCGTCTTCTTAATAGCTGATTTTATTTCCTTTGCAATGCGTTACTTAAAAGGCCTGATACGACTACTACAGACAAAATACTAACCGATACAATTTCGTCTGCCAGTACTGAATGTGGCGAAGGCGAACGGTTTGTCCGGCAGCCGGCCCGGCTCCAGCCACCGTTCCGGTTTGAACTCGTGCACGTCCGGACCCCACATCGGGTGCTTGTTAATGGCGGACAAGGAAAAGAAACACGACATCCCCGCAGAGAGTGTGTAGTTTTCTAAAAACAGGTTGGAAACAGATTACTAATTGTATGCTTTTCGTAATCACTAACATTTACCATTATTGTTCATTCTGAACCACTTCTAGTTTTTCGAGGTGAAAATTTAGTGACTTTCATCCACGTCTATTAGATGCCAAAACGTCGAGATTATTAACAAAGTATTTTTGAAACGAAAAGTTCCGTTAAATTCAATTCAGTCATTAAAAGCACAGGTCATTTTTACCTTTCATACTTACTAAGTTTTACGTCTTTATCGAGTATTCTGGATATGACCGGTGCTATTGCGAACATCCTCATGCTTTCCTTCAACACCGCCTCCAAGTACACGAGCTTCGATAGGTCGGTCTTCTCCACATCCCTGTCTCCATCGCCGAGGACTTCCTGGATCCTGAAATTCGGTGGCTAAGTAGTGTGTGCCTATTAGATTAATAAAACTAGATTCATATTGAAAGGACAAGAGGTAGTAAAATCAAGAGTTTTCTTTCGGACCCAGGATTTCTATTACAGGCCTCAATCTATCGAAGATGTATGCACATAGGAACTGCGTGGTAAGCAGAGCAGGTGTGCCCTCATTATAGCTAGTATTGCATTATATACGATTTCCAACATATCGACCAAGTCCATTACTTAACGTTTGATAACATAACTTCACATAACGAAGTTTCATTTAAAGTCAGTAGGAAAATTATGCAAAAAACGAGCGGCTGAGACATTATAACTATAGATTGATATCCTTGGAAAATCCTCTATAATCCTCTCAAAAGATTGCTAAAAAGTCTAAGACCTACTCAGCGAAAGCCTTGTCCTGTGCCTCAGGATATGATCCAAGCAGAATCATCGTGAACATGAGCACATTAGCAGATGTGTCATGGCCGCTAATGATTGCAATGTCCACTTGTTCCCGTATCTCGCGGTCGTTGAACGCACCCTTCTCAGCTGATAATTCCAGCACTAGGTCTAAGAATGCTTTGAATCTGGTTCCTGTAAAGGTTAAAGTGTTTAATTGCATCTTCTTACGGGTTTCGCAATATTATATTACACAAATTATTTGTCGAAATTTGAAAAGATATGCATAATAAACGATATCAAAAATTGACCTGGAATAACACTTCTTTCTGAGCATATATTTCCTGTTAACTCAGATTTTCTTTTTTGTATAACCTGCAACAATTCATTCAATGTTTTAAGCAGAATTTTCAAACATCATTGAATCAAAGTGTGAGCGTATATGCAAGCCCGTATCCTGCAGTAGAGCTGACATAGCTACTCTAATTCTTACCGTGTTAGACATATTATGTAAGATTTTGATGACGGCATCCTGTTTCCTCTTGAGGTTACTAAAAGCGAAAGTGTAGGGGCTGTGCCACCAGAACTTTGCGAAGCGTTCTATCAGAGTAGATAATACAATGTCCACAGCCTCTAAGTACTGTGTGCTCAGGTTCAAATCGGTGAAGTCGATTCCAAGAGACGTCACTGGAACATTGAGTTCATAAATGTATTATATATATATACGAATGTCAAAAAAAATGACTGAAAGAACTAGTAGTAAGTCTTTTGAACATCACACATTTCAGTTATGTTACTAACGTTCCAGAAACCACGAAATTGCTTAAAACCTTGATGTACTCACAACCAATAGTTTCCAAAGCGTTAAGTCGCGTGTATGCCCAGTGGTCGAAGGGACCCTTCCCAGCCTCCTTCTCCAGCTCCCGCACCAGCTTCCGGGACTGGCTGTTGAACACGCCCATGAAGGTGTCCAGTACAGATTGATTGAACGCGGGATTCAGCAACTTGCGGTGGTTCTTCCATATCGAATCTGGAGGAAAACCAATATTACAGAAAATATTTTTGCCTCACTCTTAGTATCTGGGATTATTATGGCATATTCCAATCAATGGTATTTTTAGCGCCCGCGATGTAAGAATTTTTCAATATGATTTCTCTACACCTTTTCTTTGTGGGAAATCATCAAATGAACCCGTCCGCTGGGGGCGCAATAGAACGGAGTGTCAGACTTTTACTTACTAAAACCTACTGTTCCTCTTGGAGCCCTTTGGGTGCCGGGGTCGCGGTAACTCTCATGAACATCACGCAGCCCCGGCAGGCTCTGGCTTTTGAGGACCCCGCTACTTTGCTGACGTCACTTCGCCGGACTGTCGTTCCTAAAGACGTACGGACGGTGAAATACCCGACCTCACCGCCCACAAATCAACGCCTATAGTAGCCGGAAGTCGTTCCTAGACACCTGGCGCCCATGGTGTTTACCATAAAAAGATCTGCCGCGGTGGCTGGGATGGCCGGTGCGGACCCGTAATCACTCCGCCGCCTCCTTCGCTAGTATGACTGCCTCGCAAAAGTTGGCGACCGCTTCCCATTCTCTCTCGCATCGGATCATGGCTTGCACCAGAGCTGGGTGTGAGAGGTCGCCGCCGATTTCCACCATAAGGACGCCATGGTGCTCCTCCCATGCGGTGCACACTTCCACCGTGTGCGCTGCCGTGTCCTCCAGCTGATCCGTACAATGGTGACATTCAGGCGCAATTCCCGCCCGATCCGATACTGGTACCTCCCGAAGCAACCATGTCTGGTGAGGACGCGCGTGGTAGATGAGGGTGCCATGACTCCTCCCATTCTTCGCGTCTATAGTGGCGTGCCCTGCACGGGGTTGCGACAGTCGGTCGCTCCATGCCACCGTGAGATCGCGCCGGAAGTCCTCTTGCTATTTGGCAATTTCTCGCGGCAGCGGGGATCCCCCGTGCGCAAAGCCTCCTCGCGTCAGTCGTACAGCTGCAGGAGGACTCTCGCCGCCAGATCCCATGGTGGCTGTCCGGCAAGTAAACCCACCGTTTTACGGGAGATCGTGTGGTGCTTCGGATGAGCCTTACGGCTATCACCCTTTGAGGTTTCAACGTGCCCATACCAGGCCATGGCCCGGTCATTGTATAGGTCGTGTGGTTCATAAACCACACGACCTCCACGTCTCCGGTAGGAGGCATTTAGACCCCCTACGTTGGGCAGGAGCCGCTTAAAGGCGGCCCCCATCTTCTCCAGTTTAGGGCCCAAACATCGGAAATGCTCCACGAAGTTACACCGGCTGTCGAGGACGAGTCCCAGGTACTTCATCGTCGACTCGACACCGATGTGAACCCCTCCTACCAGAGCTTAGGAGCCCGAGGTTGGCGCGTTCCGAGGCCCACGAAAGCGCATGGCCTCGGTCTTGTGCAGGGCCACCTCGAGTAACAGTCGCCGGATCCCCATACAATGAACTTATTTTAAAGCAATTTTTACTCGATCTTAATAAACACAATCAATATGAGGTTTTGGTAACGATAGCACATCGTGATTTTCTATAGATGATAGTTAGTACGGAATCCTTTGTGTACGTGTCCGACTCGCATTAGGCCGGTTTTTTGTGTATAATTTTCCCGTTATTAAGTTCTGTTTTGTTTTTTACGAGTTTATATGTTTTTACATTTTGTACTGATTTCACGTGTTCATGTTCTTTATGTTAATGTAACTGATAAGCAAACCGTTTTATCTTCTATACATATATATATCTTCTTATATATAAAAATCAATTGCTGTTTGTGTTAGTCTCGCTAAAACTCGAGAACGGCTGAACGGATTTATCTTATCTTGGTCTTGAAATGTTCGTGGAGGTCTAGGGAAGGTTTAAAAGGTGAGTTTTTTTTTTTTTTATTTATCGTTGGGGCAGTACGAAGTCTGCCGAGTCAGCTAGTCACAAATAAATAAATTGTTATTGAAATAAATTGCACCCAACTCACATTTTGCTGTAACCAATCCTTCGCCTAGATACGGTTTTCCAAACTCGTATATGTCGTCCTTCTCGAAGCACGTGTTTAAAATTGTAGAGCTGTCATCTGGGTCGGTCACAACTGGAAATAAACTATATAGTTTAACCAAAATTACTAGTACTCTTTTCAAAATGCAATTTATCCTAGAATATAGAAGTAGGAGTCTGATAGAGGAGAATAAAAGAAAAAAACATGTTGCACCGACCCCAAGTAAAATGGGATAAGGGCAGGAAGATGCTTATAACAAAGTTTCCTAAAAATACATTTTCTTCAGCATTTGTACAATTTGCACTTAAAATAAAAAAAAAACTAAAATGTTATCTGAACGAACTGTCGGGAACTTATTTTTTACTTTGTGGGTTTTGTTTACACCTTGGCGTCGGTTGGGCATGCTGAGAACTACGTTTTGGAGGCGGTGTTGCGGAAATATTCTCTCATTCTTCTATCAGGGCCTGTTTCAGAACTCTGAGTGTGGCGGAGGGTGGTCGTACCTTCTGACTGATCTCCCAAGCTTAATCCAGGCATGTCCTAACGGGATAAGATCTGAGCCTCACCTGGATCACCTTGAAGGTGATCCAGGTGAGCCAGTCAGAGTGCCACTTTCTTTGACCACTAGCTCTGTGCGAGCCACTGAAGAGATATGAGCCCATACGTGTATGTACAGTATCTCCGCTACATCGCCACCAGTTTAAAAAAATATTATATTTGTTTATTAAGGTTAGGGCAGCTAATCTTTATAAAACAATGTTATACATGATGAATTTAGTAAATAAAAAAATAGAATTTTCATTCTATTTTTTTATTTTAAAAGTCCAGCTTTTTTAGCTTGGTTGATATTTCAATTCTATCTTTACTACTTATTTATGAACAAGTACTTCTTGCGTTACTCACAGTAAAAGCTTCGTGGTCCGAGGCGGATGGTAGCAACACCACCAAAGTCATGAATTTCGTTTCCAATGCCGACAAACTTGTTCCAAATGTCTGAAAAAATATTATTTTCTTATACATAGTGTCCAGTAAAGAATGGATAACCTTGAAATGTCTTATAGAAGAACTTATGGCCGTTCAGAAAAAAATATGATACAAAGTAAATATTAGCAAGATCATTTTGAAGAAATTCCAAATAACTTTGCCCTGTTAGATTCCCCGGTAATTCAAAAGGCGTTTTTTGTCAATCCTCAGTAGTCAAGAAATATTCAATAAAAAAAATGTTCCCGTATTATTTAGTCAAATTTGCTCCTTTTCTACTTTAATAGCAATAACTTACTACTTATGGCAGATACAATTATGAATTGTACCATTATAAAATTAGCATAAAACCGACATTTTTTCTATACCCAAGCTGTCTAAACTTTGCTAAAAAAATAAATTTTGATATTTTTTACAAATGAAGTTAATTTGTGTATTTAAAAAAAATAAATGTGCTGTAGCTAGTCATATTATGTACTATGTATCTATCATCATAGTTAGTGTATAATAATAAAACTCGAACTAAAAATGAAAAAAAAACGTGGGGCCACGAAATCCTCTACATTTGAAATACAGATGAGTAGTAGCCCACCAGATACTATTGAGCAGTGTGAACAAAAAGAAGAAACTGACTGGACTACCGTGCAATATAAAAACCTTTGCCTAAAAATGATACAGTCGGAAGAAATACGGAAATAAAAGATATATTATGGCTACGCAAAGAAAGAAATATCTACACGTATGGCGTTTGCAATCGGAAACCCCTTAAAAAGCTGTGTGGAACAGAATCATAGAATATCGCGAGATTATTCATCATTCCGAATAGGCGAATCCGGAAACCACTATACAGCGTTGAATAATGCGGAAGTATGGCCACTAAACGCTGAATTTAATAAATGGATTTTTTTTTTTAAATCTTAACAAAAATATGTGATAGGTATAGAGAAATTGTTGTAATTGGTGATTTTAATGGATATTCTTGTTCTCTCAATGTTAGTAATTATTACGAATGTTTTTTGTGATATTGCGAGTTCAGTAAGTAACATAGTACAGAACAGTTTAGATCGTCGGTTGGATTTGGTTTTGAGTGCGGGTATTGGCGGAGTAGTGGCGCTGATGCCTGCCGATGCGTACCATCCGCCGCTAGCGGTGACCGTGCGCCCCTCCCTCGCCCCCCACCTACAGATGGCCCCCGTCGACGGTACTAGTACACAGCATATTAGACCGCAGTGGAATTGGAATAAGGCTGATTTTCAGTTGTTTTATTCTATGCTCATTGATACTGACTGGAGTACATTGTATGGAAAGCAAGATCTGGACGAAATGTTGAACTCTTTTATAATACTACTAGCTTTACGCTCGTGGTTACGCCCACGTGTAATTTGGTTATGTAGTGTTTTTTTATTATCTCGACAGGGCTTTCACAGGCTAAAAAAATTTTACAATTGGATTTATATAATATACAGCCTGAGTTACTTAGGGATGATGTAGCTTTCTAATGGTGAATATTTGAAAACGATTTAGTAGTTTTGGAGTTTATCGATTGCGTTATGTAACAAAAAGTAAAGCGAGACAAAAATATCGTCTCAATATTTTTAAGAGGTGTCTGATACTTACGGCAACTGTCACCCACAAACCTAAGAGCATGGCCGACGATAGGCCACGCCCCGGGCAAGACCGGCGGCTCCGTGGTGCTCCTGGTATTTCGGGACCACAGCCAGTACGCCGCGCATGCGCAGCAGAGCAACGCCACCGTCCACATTCTCCAAAATGCACTACAAACATATATGACAGCGCTATAACGAGAGTGAGTGAAGTATATCACAGGTGAGTATGTAGGTAGACATCTTATTTTTTCTTAATTAAGTATGTAGATTACAAGTATACATACACTGATGTAGCGTTATAGATTTGAACATAAAACGTGGTTAGTTTATCTTACGTTAGATTATCTCACTTTTGACAGCTACATTGTTTAGGTGGATCATTTTTATATGAGTTGACTAACTTAGAACACCATTTTATAACATGCTTTTAAAAATTATAACGAATTACTATTTTTGTGAATTGGGAAACAACTTGAGAACTGCAAATGTTAGGATAATAATGATTAAGCTGGTGACAAGGTACGAAAAGTAAAAAACTAATAATTAGTTCGTCAGATAAATTAGGTAATAAAAATATTAGACAAGTAAATTTAAACTGCTATGAAGATTTTATTAAAAAAGGGTTGTGACGTAACTAATTCGTAAAATTAATACGAAAACGTGATCCCACGCGTAAATTGTATTCTCTTTATTTTGGTCAATTTGTCTTTGCGGGATAAAAGAAAAAATACGTATCCAATATTGAAGTGAAATAGTTTATTCTCCAATATTTTTTATCACTTTTACATGTCAATATTAATTAAATATAAGCTAGCTAGTGTTGAAATCTCCTAGCTACCCTGAGAAGAAACAAACTCAGGGATTATGTTCTTTTTTGAAGTCCAGACAATGTTGTAGTGTTTCATGTCGAGTAAACATGTGCAGTGTCTATTTGAGACTGGCCATTAGAAGAAAGGTCCAGGTCGATCCGAGCAGATGTGTGTCCACCCACACATGCCTCGGATAGCTCATGCAGCTCAACCATTTTTGAGGGAGCTGCACAGCCCGCACACACAACTATACCGCCAGTGGCAGGAATAAAACATGTCGGGCCACAACCTACTCAAATCGCCACTTCGTGATAATGTATTAATCATTTGTGAATAAGGAATTTTGTGTTCAGTTACACGCTTTATCTCTAGGCTTTTCTTCCGCAGATGTTCGCTATTGTTCCGCTCAGATAGTTCGGTCACTGTAGATTTCAGCGTAACGTTCTCCTTAGACGATGTAAAATTATCTTGAACAAGTTTCAACCGTGGTCGTCATTTCATCGTAGTCCGAACTAATAAAATCAATAGACTATCGAAAGCCTCGTAAATCGTCTTTTATAGATGACAGTTCGGCTTTTATGACGATTAAGATCATTTCAAGCTATTCCAGTAAAATCAATTTATAGGCCCGTTCGCTAACTGCCACCACGTGCACGCCGCACGTGCGCGGCACTGATAAATTATTCAGGAATATTCTAGCTTCCACACTGGTTAATTTTGGTGTGCCGTGCTTTACTGAGGCTGTGGATGCCTGGAGACTTGCTTGCTCAAGTTCAAATATTCCTGACTAAGTACCTATCATCCCAGGGACAGTGGGACGAGCCACTTTGAAGACTTATTCAGGAAAATCTAATTTTCACTTCTGCCTCTCCTGCGGAGCGTGCGCACCTCTTGGCTGTTGGTAAATGGGCTTCAGGTCCATGTTCTTCTGTCGCCGAATATAAGCACCTTGTCTGACGACACTACTTTCCGCCTTGCTGCTGCTTGTTGTTCTCTGCATCATTGTCTCTGAAGAGAAGTTGTCAGCAGCCTCGGATTGTCATGCAGCCGTAGTGTGGGTCGCTTGGCTCGTCATGCGAACATTGATGACACCATCCGTCGTGCTCTTGTTGATGTCGGCGTACCAGCCGCTTTAGGACCTAATGGTTTGGCACGCAACGATGGCGAGAGACCATAGACGGTATGTCCTTGTTTCCTTGAAAGATGGGTAGGTCTTTAGTGTGGGACGCTACCTGCGTCATCCCATCTCATCTTCCCAGATCTTCGAGCTGTGCTGGCGCTGCTACTACGGCTGCTGAGAAACTCAAACGGCGCCAATATAAGTAGGTAGTTATTTGTTTGAGCCGTTTGGGGTCGAAACTCTTGGACCGTGGGGCCCGAGTACCAAATCGCTTTTTAAAGATCTTGCAAAGCGACTTGTTGATAATTCTCATGACCCAAAGGCTGGTTTTTAGCCTTTTGGGCACACTCCCGGCCGGCAGTGAGCAGATGAATTTTATGATGCAATTTTTTTAGCTTTTGTGTACGTAATAAATTTATGTTTGCAAATATTTTACTTTTATGTACTGTATATTTTAAAAATGTACATAGTACACAACATAATGTCATTTTTATCAAAAATGTACACTATTGGCTCTCTATCAAGGGTTCCAAAAAAAAATCGCTTGTCTAATGTTATTTAACCTAGTTGTAACTGTGGAAGACTTGCTAACACAAGATAACAACCGACATATTATTTGACTCAACACAGTTAAAATAGCTCGAGATTTCTATAATTCCATTATAATTAATACCACTTACCTACGACTGCCTCTAAGAAGAACCCGGACACAGATTGCTGTAGGTTGTAGCGCGCACTGAGGAGGAATACCACAAACTGCCCTTTTAAACTTTATATACATAAGCAACGACAATATTTCCTCAATACAGTAGTTTGGTGTGAAATCTCATGCGAACAAAGTGCTCATTAAAATATTATAATAGGCTATTTGACCAAAAATATCTAATTAGTCCGTCAGATAGATTTCAAAAATATATTGTATACGTATTTTTTATTTTATTAAATCAATAAAAAAAATATAAAGATAAAACGCAATAAAGGTGATGAAAAGTGTGGAAGTGGGGGCTACCAACGTCACTTGCCAGTAAAAAGTGACTTGTATGTGACGTCACATGAGATTCCAATTTACGGTATCAGCTTTTATTTTTGTTAACTTGATAAAAGAAAAAATACGTTTCCGATATTTTTAGAAATCTATCTGACGGACCAATTACATTTGTTTTAAGTCAAATACCCAACTAAGCAAAAGTGTCGATAAAAATAACTCAAGTAGCATACTTAGTTACGTAGTTAGAATAAGAAATAATTAATAAGAAGGTGTAAACCTTGGAAATATAATTAAATTAATTTAAATTCACATAATAATAATTATGTTTAAATAGATATTGCCCGTGACTTCGTCTGCGTGGTTTTGAAAATATTTTCTACAGACTATATTACTACTACTTCTAAAGTACTATGTAGCTTATAATGTTTTACTCTACCTCTGTAGTCTAGCTCTGTCTCAAACCAGGAGGTTGGACGGGGTTGTCAATTATGTTTGATGCTTGTTTATACTTAGGCATGTTTATGATGCCTGGAAGAACTCGCAGAATGCTATTGGAGAGTTCTGCGACCTGAACAAGGCATTTGACTGCGTCCATCATAATACGCTAATTTGTAAACTTAAGTACTACGGTTTAAAAAGTAGATCACTGGATTTATTTAAGTGATAGGTAACAATGCGTTGATATTAAAGTAAGTAAGTCCAATAGCCTTCCTGTTAAACAAGGGGTACCGCAGGGCCTTATACTAGGCCTATTCTTGTTTCTAGTCTATATTAATGATCTACCATTTTTTTTAAAACAAACTTGTAACGTAGTATTATTTGCAGATGACACTTCCCTAATTTTAAAGTGAATCGGAATAGTGATGATTTTAATGAAATAAATAGTGCTCTCACTCGGGTGACACAATGGTTTTCAGCCAACAATTTAGTATTGAATGCGAAAAAATCTAAATGTGTTAAATTTGTAATGCCTAATGTAAAAAAAAAAAGTAAAAATCTTGGTCCAAATATTTTTATAAATGGTGAAGTGCTTGAGGCAGTAGAGTCAACGGTTTTTCTGGGTAATACAGTATATACCAAACTGAAATAGTCAGCACATATTGCGTACCTCGCGGGTAAGCTAAGCTCAGCGGCTTATGTAGTTAGAAAGGTTAGACAGATTACTGATGTGGACACAGCTCGCCTTGTTTACTTCAGCTATTTTCATAGTATCATGTCATATGGCATACTGTTGTGGGGCAAGGCGGCAGATATAGAGTCAATTTTTATTTTGCAAAAACGTGCCATCAGATCCATCTACCCGCTAGGCTCTAGAGATTCTCTTAGGGAACGGTTTAAAGAGATAGGCATACAAGCAATGTAGCATCGCAATTTATTTTGGCCAACATAATATTATTTATTAGACAAAATTTACACTTATATACAATGAAAAGCGACATCCATGGCATCCATACACGTAATAAACATAAACTATGTGCGTCTTCACACCGATTACACAGGTTTCACAACTCATTTATAGGACTCAGTATTCGGTTTTACAATAAACTGCCTCTCAGGTTATTAGAGTTACCGTTTAACTCATTTAAGTCTACAATTAATAATAATCTTTGTAAAAAGGGTAAAAAGGCTTATTATACGGTAAACGATTATTTGAATGATAAAAATAGTTGGCCACTATGACATGCACAAGACGGCTCTGGATGGATACTTGACAGGTATTATTTGGTTTCTTATTTATATAATTTGATAGGCGTACTCTGTGTATGTAACACTAGCTTTCTGCTCGCGGCTTCGCTCACGTGTAATTTGGTTATATGTATAACGTTTTTTAATAATCTCGACAGGGCTTTCTTTCACAGGCTAAAAACTTGTTACAATTGGAATTCTATACAGCCTGAGTTACTCAGGGATGATGTAGCTTTCTAATGGTGAATATTTGAAAACGATTCAGTAGTTTTTTTTTTGTTATCCGTATACGTACGTACATGTGAGGTTATTAGGTTGACCAAATAATTAAAGGTAAATCTCATTAAGAATGTTTCAGGAAAAATGGATGTGGACAAACATCTCTTCACTCGTATCTTTTTACCTGTTTGTATTGGTAGCGTTAACACAAAATAGGGATTCAAAGATATTGTTGAATCCCTGGAAGAAATAAAAAGTATCAGTTAATTTCCTTCCTCGCTTGATACTCCAAAAATCCCTTCTTAGTGCTTACTTTTGTTACTAAAGGAAGCCTGGTTCTAAATCAATATCCTAGACCGAGAGGTTTCGGCTGTGCATTAATCAATCAGTTACCAAATCGCACCCCCAAAATCACGATTGGAGGGTAGTTTAAAAAAACTTATAATACCAAACTAATACACTTGCCTATGTACGTGTTCGTGCCAAGTTTCAAGTTTATAAACCCAAGGAATAAGATTTTTCATAGAAACGTTTTAACCCCTTTTTACCCCCTTAAGGGTTGAATTTCCTTTCTTACTGCTCCTCTACATATCTCAAGGAACCTACATGCCAAATTTCAGCTTTCTACGACCAGTAGTTTCGGCTGTGCGTTCTCTGTCAGTTAGTAACGGAAGAGTTTTATATATATCGTGTTACCTATTTTGTTTTATTTTTAATACGAGTATACGTATTAATTGATATTTTTATCTTGGAATGTATAATTATATTAATTATAAAATTTAATTATGTACCTAACTAGTTAACAATGGTCCGGAATCATGCAGTGAATCAGTGCTTGGGTATAGATTTACTTTGTATTCATTTATTAAGCCGGCAGCAGATTCGTCATGCTCCCTTAGTCGCCACTGCCTGCGGTGGCGTCTTGGGTCGGGTCACCTCCTTCCCTCAAATATGGCGAGGGATCTGCTGACCTTGGGCTCAGAAGTTAAGAGTTTCGTGTTTTTTTTAGTTCGACCTAAACATTGATTTATCTGGCACAGCTCCTACCTTTCTATAATATTATTATCATGTAAAAGAAAAACAGCGTGCTGCTGGGGAGTTTGTTGCGCCGTTTCTTCTCCCGTAGTGAAAGTACAGGAAGCGATGAAGGGTAGGCGATGGGGCGCTGTCTATTATAATTCTGACGCTCGAAAAGTGCTACATTGTAGCCTAATTTGAATAAATGAATTTTGATTTTGACCCTCTACAGCCGCCAGTGACATATAAGCTATCAAAACAGGTGCACGGATTTTGTCCGCATGAGCGAAAATCTTTCACGATAAAACTTTGGCGATAAAATTTATTTTCTGAAAATAAAATCTTGTATACCTCCACTGAGTGTCGTAAAAGGCGACTAATGGACCTTAAGACCCAGTGCACTGTACCAAGCACCTTGGTTCACCCGAATGGTGGCGGGCTAACAACCAACAATTGCATTCCCAAAGAGGGTTAGTGTCAGGCAGGAGGCCGACTATAAAACCATAGCCAAAACTTTAAGCAACATGTCTAGAAGACGTGTTGCGCCGACCCCAAGTGAAATGGGATAAGGGCAAGAAGATGATGAAAGTCTTGTATAAAAGCCACCTTCATTACCCTTATTACATCAGCTACCTACTAATAAAAATCCCCTCAAAATCAATAGACTTAAAATGAAACAAACAAACAGACAGTATGCACCGTATATTATACAGGTATGTATTAATATGCATGTAGTAAAACGATTATTTAAAAATACACAGACGCTCCAATTTTACATATTATGTATTATATCATAATTCACCTTCACCATTATTGGCTACCTGGGTTTGGACAGCCCACATCTCTGCAACTTTTTCGTTTCACGTCCTTTTCTCAATACTGATATAGTATCCATCTGCCGGCTTCAGCATCACATCCACCTTGAGCTTTAGCTTCGTGTGGTCAGCATTGATCCGGTAGTTACGTATTACGTGAGCTATGGTGGTTTTCATTGAAATTAACGCATAGCTTTTGCCTAAAAAATAAAGAAACAATAAGGTGAAGCAGAATATTTAACAATAGTACCTACTCTTATAGAAACATGTATTCAAGATTCTGATAAGAACGTTTATAATTATTCATAATACAGTACAATCTCTTTTAATTCACAAAATAACTTCAAGGGTAGAAACCCGGTCCTTTTTAAAGGCTTACACGGGGACACAGGTCCAACATGCAGAGGCCTTGTTGAGAACTTTAATCTAATATTTATGTGATGGGGCAACTACCAAGGGCCATCCACCCCTGCTCTATGAAAGAACAGACATGGACGGCCCAAGGTAGCTACAAGACTATTGTAAATTATGGAGATTTAACTAATTTGGGCTATTGATAGGATTTGTTAAATGTAATTGTTTCTTTCACTGTGGAAACTATGGCACCTGCCTTTAAATACATGGTAATGCAATTAAATTGGCAGGCGGTGACTCGCCGGCTTAAAGATGGGCCCCCTATTATACCGCCACGATAGGCAGCAGGTGGGCAACACCAGAGAGTAAGGCTTGGGGTGTAGAGAGGTGCGACACCGATTTCGCCATCGCGGGTACCAGACCCGGAGCGGGTTTCCTCGTTATTACGCCATTAGACACTTTCACCCCCGAGCATATTATTATAGCTCTAGTGACCCCTCTCTAGCCAGCCAGTTAAGGCAAGAAAGAGCTGGGAGTCCTCATAAAGAGTGACCCCCTGGGGTATCCAGGTTCCGTTGTGTCGCCACTCACAAACAGCTCGCCACAAGCTGCCCTGCGGATGTATGCTCCTACTACATAGACCTTCAGATACATTTTTTTTTTGATACCTCAAGGTTTGAAAAAGCATGCTAATATGCCTTCAGGTCTTGCGCTATCCCCATGATGAGGTAACCACTTGCCCCGAGGGGTTTATTATTATCTCTTTATTTAAATATTTACATATAAATTATATTTTTAAATATACATGTCGGAGGAAACAGAGTCTGCTTGATTGTTGTTTGCATTTATAATGCACAATTTAATCTGATTTACTTTTAATTACCGTTAAAATTCTAATTTAATTTTATTTTGATTCGTTACAATGACTAGTAATTTTAAATTCTTTAATCTAATAAAAAGTCATGAATATTGTAATTCTTGTAATGACCAATGAGAGCAGAGCGCGCGCCTCGAGCGGGGTCGAGGCGCCATCTTTACTTTAGTGAGGTTAAGGCGGTAAAGGGACACATTGGAGGGAAGACAACCGATCGAGTTGGATCGCGTGAAGTAAGGTTGAAGTAAGATCGGTGTCTTGAACCCGCTGCTCGGTCTAAGTGTTATTATTATTTTCTTCATAAGCAGTGTATAGTTTTAATTATCGTTTAAAACCGAAATAAAGTATTGTAAAAACTGCCTTCTGGATCAAGCCCTTGGCCCAGACGCCCAACGAAAGCTTCCGGACGTGTTGGTCGAGGCTCTTGGCTATTAAGCCATTGGCAGTAACGACTATTATTATGTATACTTAGTTATTTTTTATTAAAATCTACCATTGCTGGCGAAATAATCAATTCCGCGGGCTTGTGGCCAAAACGAAATTGATGCGATAGAACCTACGTAATTATGTTTCAATTGAGAGAAATTATTATTATTATTATTACTAGCCGAAGATGTCCCTCTGCTGAGGCCGCCTTACTCTTCCTCCACCTGTCTCTCTCAAGAGCCACGGTTGACCAGTTTGGTAGAAAGTAGTACAGTACAATGTGAGACAGAAACTTTACTAAACAAAAAACATCTACATTTAAAACGATTCATACTTATATACAGGGTGTAAGAATACTACTATAACGACCCTGAACAGGCGTATACTACTATCAATCTAAATACCAGAATACGTATTTTTGGAGGTCAATATCAAAGACTGTTAAAGTTATTAATTTTTGTTCCATCCATCTAACGCAAAATTCTCCCCGAAACTCGGCAAAATTTCATAACACTGACAACACTCCACACCACCGCGGCATCTATTTGATCTATTGTACTATTGCTTCAAAGGAGCCGACCAGTCCAAAATAAAATAAAATGTCAAAAAATAATGTTATTTATTTTATTTCAAAGGAACCGCCAGCCCTTTCGGCGTGTGCACAACTACCGCGGCTTCCTTTGATGATGCCGCCGACCGGCCGAGCGACACTGACGACACTCAGTCTCGTGTAGAAAGCGCTTCCGACAAGACGTACGATTCCTTGATGTTTTCCAGCTAAACATCGTTATTTCTTCAACATCGATGATTATTATTGATCATCCATATCCCGACATCAGTCTCGTGTATGAATTTGTCTCGATAAAATCTCCGAATAGTTATAAGTTTTTCGCAAGATGTTATGGCGTACTCTAACGTAACTTATTTCAATATCAAGTGTCCGAAGGAAGTTTGACGCGCGAGTTTGCGAGTGGTGTAACAGTGCCGTCGGTACAAGTATTACTAGCATCATCTTCACATAACGAGCCAAACTGTGAGTGTCAAGGCGAGTCTTAAAGCCAGTACAGGTGTGAAAGTATCAGTGTTACGTTAAGAAATGTGATTAAACGGTTCAGAGGAGTGTTGAAGTCAAGCACGATAAACAAAATTTACAATTAAAAGTGGTAGCTTTATTACGCACGTAAATTGCCGGAATACCAGGTGGCTGGTCACCGCAATTTTAAAAAGTCCTTTTCAGGGCTACATTAAGTTCATAGTTTCTTATGGTTGAGTAACAGCAAATACCTACATACACCTGTAAGTACCATTAACATTGTTATCATCGCACACACACAAATAAAATCAAAATAATTATTGCGACTTTAACGAGTCGCTAAACCACGGCTTAATTTAATGTAACGCGTTAATTTAAAAGCCTGATAGATCTTTACTACCGACGGAATACTTACCGATACACATTCGTCTTCCAACACTGAAAGCGGCGAAGGCGTTGGGATTGTCAGGCAGCCGGCCCGGCTCCAGCCACCGTTCCGGTTTGAACTCGTGCACGTCCGGGCCCCACATCGGGAGCTTGTGAATGGCGAAGAGGAACAGTGCACATGACATCCCCGCAGAGAGAGTGCAGTTTTCTTAAAAATAGGTCGGAAACAGTTTACAAATTGTAATGCTTTAAATTTTCTCTAACTTTTACCATTAAGAACAATAACAATAATCTTGACCTACTTCTAGTTTCTTTTGAGGTGTAAATTTAATGATTTTCATCCACGCCTATGCCAAACGTCGAGTTTATTAACAAAGTATTTTTCATTCATTCAAAGCACAGGTTCTATTCATTTTTACCTTTCATACTTACTAAGTTTGACATCTCTGTCAAGTTTCCTAGCTATGACTGGCACTATAGTGAACATCCTCATGCTCTCCTTCAACACCGCCTCCAAGTACACGAGCTTCGACAGGTCGGGCTTCTCCACATCCCTGTCTCCATCGCCGAGGACTTCCTGGATCCTGAAATTCGGAGGCTAATTAGTATGTACCTATTATTTAAATGAAATGAGATTTATATTTTTTTTTTTTTTTAATACTTTTAATACTTTTATTCATATTAAATACATACAGTTACAATAACACTAAGCATCGCCAAACTGTGCAACAGTTTGTTGGCGATAATGGCGCTCTTTTATTTATATTATGTATACATATTTTATTACAAAATCTAGTTAGGTAGGTACATATATCTTGTTATATTTACTTAATCTAATTAATCTATTTTAACAGGTACTTTACATTATATCATATAGGTATTCTTAGGAGTGTATCTTTCAGTCTTTTCTTTAAGGTAACATTATTTATATTTTTGGATGTATCTCTTATATAATCTATTTTATTGTATATTAATGGAGTTAAGTATTTCCTAGTTCTCTTGCCATAATAATTTCTTACATAAGGTATAACATACTTGCCTTTCTCAACCTGTCTGGTACGGTAATTATGACATATAAGTTTTTTATTTTTATTTATTTTATATTGTTCTATTGCTATGAGGTAAAGGACTTTATCATGCACTGGTAGTATTTTACATATGTTAAATAATGCTTCGTAATTAGGTTTACATTGTAACTTAACTCTTTTGCTAACCAAATACTTAAGGAATCTAATTTGTAAATGTTTTATACGATCCAGTTGTGTTTTAAATGTGAGACCATAACTACTTAAGCCATAGTTTATTATTGAGTCCACCAGTGCATAATACAGTACATACAATAATTTTCTGTTTGCGAAACTTTTAAGATGAAAGAATTTACCCAATATTGACCGCAGTTTATTACACACATTAGTTACATGTAGATTCCAGTTGAAATGACTATCCACTGTCAAGCCCAAGTATCGATATTTATCTACTAAATCTATGTTTGCGCAATTGCATCCAGCTTTATCTTGGTGTAGACATTCGTATGTATGCCCTGTGATATGTATGTTTACATTACCTTGCTTAGTAACATTATTATTGTAGGGGGAGCTTATAAGCATAGCCTTTGTTTTGGACAAGTTAATTATAATGCCATTATCATGTGCCCATTTAATTATATTTTCGAAGTCTTCCTGTACGTACTTCTGTGCATCTGTCATGCTTTTGGTTGAGTACATTAGGCACATGTCGTCGGCGTACATAAAGGTTTTACAATGTTTTATCACATTAATTACACTGTTGACATGCATAATGTACCCAACCGGACCGAATACTGATCCGGTCGGCACGCCAAGATTCACATTTACCTCAGCTCCCGTGGTTCCATCTATCAGCGTACATAGTGTCCTATTTTGCAGATAGCATTTAAACCACTGACTAATGGGTCCTCTAATACCGCACTCGTCCATCGCACGCAATAACACATCGTGTTCCAGGGTGTCGAACGCCTTTTTATAGTCAATAAACAGAGCAACTACAAACTTACCCTCGTTCAGGCTATCGTTGATGTAGTCTGTAAATTGTGCAAGCGCTGTGTCCGTGCTGCGTCCGCGACGGAACCCGTGCTGTGCTTCCGATATTCTGTTATGCTGTTCTAAGTAACCACTTACCTGACTTACAATTACCTTTTCTACTATTTTATTTACAACCGATAATATAGCCACTGGTCTATAGTTACTATAGTCCAAATGGCTCCCCTGTTTGTGTATTGGCCGTATTATTGCTTTTTTTAATATATCTGGATATACGCCTCCACTCACACACATATTTATAAATTTGGCTAATATTGGACTTATTTCTTTCCTTACCAGCTTGATATCCTGTACTCTTATTTTATCCAGTCCTGGTGCTTTGTTTAAATCTAAATTCTTTATATATTTTTCCACCGTGCATGCTTCCACCTTCTTAAAATAAAAAGACATATCACTTGGCCTTACATACGAACTTCTATTTAAAAAAACATTATCACAGTTATGCTTTATTTTCTGTATTTCTCCCGTAAACGTTTCAGAGAAATTGTTGCAAATATTATACACAGTGCTAGTTTGACCTAAAGATTTTAAAATTACGTCATCTAAACTGGTTTTAGTTTTGCCTATCCATTTGTTTATGTTACCCCATATTTTTCTAAAATCATTTTTACATTTTTTTATCTCATTTTGCCTGTAATTATTCTTAGCGGTATCTATTAACTTATTAACTTTATTTCTGTATCTTGTATATATTAGTCTGTTATACATATTCTTAGGTGACGACTTCCAAGCCCTAAACAGTAAGTCCCTATGTTCTATGTGTCTTCTGAGCTCATTATCAACCCATGGCTGTGTAATGCGCTTTTTCTTTGGTGTTATTTGTATCTTACACTTATCATAAATATTAGTAAATACCCTATTTAATTTTTCGTACAAGATTATAGGACAATTAGTTTGTGCAATATTAGACCAATCAATTGCTTTTAAATGATTGTTTACCATTTTTTCGTTTAACATATTTTGTATTTTTTTACAATTATTATTAATGTTCGACCCAATACTGGTTTTACTCACGCTAATTCCAACCATATAGTGGTCCGATAAGGTACAATTTAGCATGTGCGCGCGCGCTTCTAGCGGCCGTCCACGGCTCGCTCGCACGCACACATGGTCAATATTCGAGGAATTCACTCGGCCGTCGACGATCGCTTCGCGCGTTGTCTCTGACGTAGGTATTGCACTTTGCAGGCCGTTTTCACACAACATGATTTTATAAGCATTAATATTTGAGTCCGCAGTTTGAGATATGTCGATGTTAATGTCTCCAATTAATATTAATTCTTCCGTAGGTGGGATATTTTTCAGTAAAGCTTTAATTTCGGATATAAATAATAACTTGTTTTTGTTTGGTGGTCTGTATATGGCCATTATGTTCGTAGATCTATTCCCGCTTTTAAGTTTTCCATATGTTAATTCTGTTGCATTTGATGCTATTTTTGGCATTTCTGTGAATTGACGGTCTTCTCTTACGTAGGTCAGTATACCTCCGCCTCTTCTTGCCTCCCTGGTGTTAGGATAAACTGTGTATCCGGGAATTTTATATAATGGTACCTCGTCTCTCTTAATATTAACCTCTGTTAGAATTATGACGTCTAGTGTTCTATTTGTTATACACTGACTTAATAGAACAAGCAACTGATTAAACTGTTTTCGTATTGATCTTATATTTAAATGAATTATGTTTGTGTTATTTTTTGAAAATTGTTTAGCCCAAGTATCCATATCATCGTATCTATTATATTCAATTTCGTTAAATTCCAATCCTCTTCCTGGTTCATCGAATTTTGTAGCGTGAGGAAATAACCTAGTGTGTATCAGGGTGTTGATTTGTTATCGAGTTGGACGACGCGCGACGTCTAGGCATTTTTGTTAAATTCGCATAACTGTTTAATGTCGTTTTCAGTTTTAATACGAATAATCTTCTCATTCTCGCCCTTCTTGACGAGTATATTAGAGTTTTGCGTCCATATGTACTTATAAATATGCTTTAATTGGTTTCTGGTTTCCCAAAACAATAGTCTCGTCGCCTTAGTTAAGTCTTCATTTATGTAAATACGCGTGTTGTTGTTGTTGCCGTATATGTCACCGTTCGTTATGCGATCTTTGCGTTTTAACAGCCACTGGTCACGCGCTTGTTTCGTGCGCAGTTTCACGACAACGGGGCGCGGACGATCTACCCCCGCTTTTGGCGTATTCGGTGAACTCATCCTATCCACGGTTTCTATATCTTTAGGGTCCAGTTTAAGTTTTAAAGCAACTTCCTTGACTACTTCTGTTATGTTCTCTTCTTTATCATTCTTTTCCAGGCAGGCAATTTCTATGTTTTTTTCTTTATCTTTCTTCTCCAGGTTGATGACCCTTTCTTCTAAAGCCGCGTTACATTTTTCGAGGTAAACATTTCGTTGTTCTATTGATTTTATTTTATTCTCCGTAGTCTTCTTGAACTCGAGCATTTGTTGGTATTGTTCGGCATAAAAGTCTACCGTGTCCGTAAGGCCGTCGAGCTTTTTTTCAAGGATGTAGATTACCTCCAGCTTCTTATTCATATCAATTAGTAGTTTTTCTACCGTAATCTTCTCCGGATCTATATCAAGGATCGGCGACGGCGTTTTAAGATTAGATTTTTGGCACTCATCACATATTTCGGTTTGTATAAATTGTTTAGAACTTTTCACACATTTCTTATGAAATATAGACTCACATGTCCCTTTGCATTTTACAACATCGTCCTTTGCCATAGACACAAACAATTTACATTTTTTGCACTGCACCATTTTTAAATGCGTTTATTTATTCGTACACAATTCCGGGGATTAGCTAACAATAACACGTCCGCACGCGGAGCGCTCGCGCCGAACTGTGTAAGGTAATGAATTGAATCGACGAGAGGTAGTTTCCTTTTAAACCCAGGATTTTTATGTTCCACATAGGAACTGCGTGGTAAGCAGAGTAGTCGGTGTGCCCTCATTATAGCTAGTATTGCATTATATACGATTTCCAACATATCGACCAAGTCCATTACTTAACGTTTGATAACATATTATAAGTTCACGTAATGAAGTTTCCTTTGAAGCAAGTAGGAAAATCATGCAAAAAAACGAGCGGCAGAGGCGATAGCGATAGCGATAACTATAAATTGATATCCTTGGAAAATAGCTCTCAAAGGATTGCTAAAAAGTCTAAGACCTACTCAGCAAAAGCCTTGTCCTGTGCCTCAGGATATGATCCAAGTAGAAACATCGTGAATAGGAGCACATTAGCAGATGTATCATGGCCGGCAATGATTGCAATGTCCACTTGTTCCCGTATCTCGCGGTCGTTGAACGCACCCTTCTCAGCTGATAATTCCAGCACTAGGTCTAAGAATGCTTTAAACTTGGTTCCTGTAAAGGTTAAAGTGTTTAATTGCATCTTTTTACGGGTTTCGTAATATTATATTACACAAAGGAGACGGAAATTTTTGGGCCAAAATGTAACAAGTTGAGATTCTATATAATCCAAAAAATCAGATATATTTTTTATATAAACAGACCAAAAACCAGTTCAATTCTGAATCTGCAAGCGGAGATTAGATAATCGATAAAATAAAAATCGATAAATAAGAATTGGTTTACACAATTACAAAACGAAACGCTTGAAACAAATAATTAGCTTAAATAAAATAGTGAAATGTGGTATTTCGGTTATACTTAACTATATTAATGAATAACATATTATCAATTACATGAAAATAAATTATTTTTTATCTGTGCACAAGCAGTTTACTAACATTGACAGGAGGCTTATTCGTTTTGTATTTTGATATTTTTTGTTGTGTTTTGAGTGCTATTCTGATTGTTGATTTGATGATTGGTTTTCAACCACCACTGCTTTAATTGTACGGATTAAAAACATAATAATATGTTTTCACTTTAGAAATCAGCTTTTAGGTACAGATTTTAACATAACCTTACTTTCAGTGAACCCCTTATAGCTCAGCTCCCAGATTGTCAAAATTCATAAAATTCTCAATGAGGGACACACAACTTTGTATCTATCAATTGAAACCATTTTCATCTTACTACATCACAGGCCCAAACTTGTATGTAATCGTTTCAGTCTCCTTATTGATCGAAATTTGAAAAGGATATACATAATAAACGATATCAAGAATTGACCTGCAATAATACTTCTTTCAGAAGATACGTTTCCTGTTAACTCAGATTTTCTTCTTTGTATAACCTGCAACAATGCATTCAATCTGTTAAGCAAAATTAACAAACATTAATGAATCAAAGTTTGAGCGTATATGCAAGCTTGTTTCCTGCAGTAGAGCTGACATGGCTACTTTAATTCTTACCGTATTGGACATATTATGTAAGATTTTGATGACGCCATCCTGTTTCCTCTTGAGGTTACTAAAAGCGAAGGTGTAGGGGCTGTGCCACCAGAACTTTGCGAAGCGTTCTATCAGAGTAGAAAATAAAATCTCCACAGCCTCTAAGTACTGTGTGCTCAGGTTCGAATCGGTGAGGTCGACTCCTAGAGATGTCACTGGAACATTGAGTTCATAAATGTATTTATATACGAATGTCAAAAGAAATGACTAAAAGAACTAGTTGTAAGTCTTTTGAACCATACATATTTCAGTTATGTTACAAACGTTCCAGAAACCTTGATGTACATTGGTGTTAAAATCTTGATGTACTCACAACCTAGAGTTTCCAAAACGCTAAGTCGCGTGTACGTCCATTGGTCGAAGGGACCCTTCCCAGCCTCCTTCTCCAGCTCCCGCACCAGCTTCCGGGACTGGCTGTTGAACACGCCCATGAAGGTGTCCAGTACAGATTGATTGAACGCAGGGTTCAGCAACTTGCGGTGGTTCTTCCATATCGAAACTGTAGGAAACCCAATATTACAGAAAATATTATTGCCTCACCCTTGGTGTGGTGCGAGAGGTCGCCGCCAATTTCCACCACAAAGACGCGATGGTGCTCCTCCCATGCGGTGCACACTTCCACGTGTGTCCTCCAGCTGGTTGGCACAATGGTGACATTCGGGCGCCAATTCCCGCCTATACAGCTAATACAGGTACCTCCCGAAGCAACCATGTCCGATGAGGACCTGCGTCAAGCGGTAGGTTAGGATGCCATGACTCCTCCCAGTCCACTCCTCGAAGTGGGGCATTTTTGCGTCTATAGTGGCATGCCCTGCACGAGGTTGCGACAGTTGGTCGCTCCATGCCGCCATGAGATTGCGCCGGAAGTCCTCTTGCTACTCGGCAATTTCTCGCGGCAGCGGGGATCCCCCGTGCACAGAGCCTCCTCGCGTCAATCATACAGCTGCAGGAGGACTCTCGCCTCCAGATCCCATGGCGGCAGTCCGGCAAGTAAACCCGCTGCTTTACGGGAGATCGTGTGGTGCCCACAGATGAGCCTTACGGCTATCATCCTTTGAGGCACGTTCACTATTTGAACGTGGCCATACCGGGGTCATGAACCACACGACCACCACGCAGAGCCTATGTGGTTTTGGTAACGATAGTACATCGTGACTTGGCCGGTTTTTTGTGTATCCTTTTCCCGTTATATGTGCCTAATTTCTATTAATTTTGTTCTTTTTTTGAATGTAACTGGTATGTAAACCGTTTTATCTAATATATAAAAATAAGTCGTGTTTTCTTCTGTGACAATGTTTCTCCAGAACGCACCAACCGATTTCCACGGTTTTGCATTTGTTGGAAAGGTCTCAAGCTCTGTGAGGTTATGAGCAAAGAAAATCTAGGGAAAATGTAAGAGAAAAGCAGGAAAATAGGGATAATCATTTTTCGTACTGACATATTCGTTGGAAAGGTCTCGAGGTCCGTAAGGTTTAAAGCAAAGAAAATTCAGAAACAAAATTGTTTTACAATCTGGATTTAAAAATGTCATACTGGGTGTACCTCAAGGGAGTATATTGGGGCCTCCATTATTCCTGTTATATATAAATGAGCTTCCAAAACATAATTGACCATCTTTGTGTAATGTATGCAGATGATGCAACTATATTTATTTCTAATGATGATACAAGTGAATTTAGTTATTAATATGAAGTTAACAAAACGTTAACAACGGTAACTAATTGGTTGCAGTCAATAAATTTAAAAGTAAACCTTACTAAAACTAAACTAGTCCAATTTCGAAATTACAAAAGTAAACCTGTAAAACTTAATGTAACCGTGTCTAATACAGTGATAGAAGAAGTAAAAGATATAAATTTTCTAGGAGTAACATTTAAACTGGAAGGCACATATTGAAAAATTAAATAATAAAATATCCAGTGCTTGTTATGCACTGTCTATCCTGGCAGAGACTACAAATGTTAATATTACTAGAAATGCGTATTTTGGAAATGTCTATCCAATCTTAACATATGGTATTATATACTGGGGAAACTCCACAAACATCCAATCCACATTCATTCTACAGAAAAAATGTATTAGGACAATATATAATATACACAGTACTGATTCTCTAAGAGATATTTTTAGAAAACAAGGTCTTAAACAATATAAATATAATATAAAACTACCTAATATAAAAAATATGATGTATTACAAGAGTACTTATATAACTGCTATTCGAGTTTACAACCAGTTACCGCCAGCTATTAAGCAATTAAGTGGTAATCTTTTTAAAGTAAAATTAAAGAAAATGTTAATTGAAAATGTTTTTTATGATCTAAATGAGTTTTTTGGTAAAAAATAATGTCAGTAGATATTATAGTTAATAATTATTATATAGTTTATACATTATAATTATTGCATGCCCGACGTTGGTAGACTGTTTGAACCAAAATTTGTTTTTACATTTTAAGACCTCATGTACACAGTTATGCAACAAATATATCTTTATCTTTATCATGGTACACTGCATTTTTCAAACCTATTGACTGTGTACCAAATGAAGATGATGAGTTTTTGAACTCCTTGGATGTACCTGGCTTTACCACTGCATAATTTACGACTAAAGATTAATTAATTCCTTAATTCGAAACGAATTTCGCCGGGTCAGATAGTCATAAATAAATAAATTGTTATTGAAATAAATTGCACCCAACTCACGTTTTGCAGTAATCAATCCTTCGCCTAGAAACGGTTTTACAAACTCGTATATGTCGTCCTTCTCGAGGCACGTGTTTAAAATTGTAGAGCTGTCATCTGGGTCGGTCACAACTGGAAGCAAACTATATAGCTTAGCCATAAATAACTAGTACTCTTTTCAAAATGAAATTAATCTTAAAATATAGAAGTACGAGTTTGATAGAGAATGGAAGAAAAAGACGTGTTTCACCGACCGACCAAAATCAAATCAAAATCAAACTCCATTTATTCAAATTAGGCTACAAAGTAGCACTTTTCGAACGTCAAAATTTTAAATTATAGACAGCACCCCATCGCCCACCCTTCACCGCTTCCTGTGCTATTGCTGCGGGAGAAGAAACGGCGCAACAAACTCCCCAGCAGCACGCTGTCTTTCAAATAACATTGATTTTAAAATATAAAAATTAATTAGGTATCGTGCCAGATAAATAAATATTTGAGGATACCTACTAACAAAGTATTATGACATTGCAACCATAAATGAATACGCAAACCAAGGTCAGCAGACCGACCAGCCACCGCAAGCAGCACCCGTTCACGAGTATGACGCAGGGGTCAGCCATCACCTCCCTCGCCATATTTGAGGGAAGGAGGTGACCCGACCCGAGACGCCGCCGCAGGCAGTGACAACTAAGGGAGCATGACGATACTGCTACCGGTAAAAAGGAAAAGAGAGAAAAAATAAATAAATAATAACTCAAGTACCTCAAACATTGATTCACTGCACGGTCCCTTAACAATACCGTTATAAAGTAGTACCATAATTAAATTTTATCATTAATATAATTATACAATATGTCAAAAAGATGTAAAGATAATATACGTATAATCGTACTAAAAACAAAATGAAACAGGTAAACCTTTCACGTACATACAAAGAGTATGAACTCGTAACAATAAAATAAAAAAATATAAATACAATGTCACATACGTCGTATGTCAATCAATAAATTATGACCAAGCAAATCCATACAGGACCGCCTTGTGTTTTCACGAGGACCAGCTTTGTTTATCATTAAAATAATCATTTAGCGTATAGTACACTTTTTTACAGAGCCTAGTTTTAATTTCACGTTTAAATAGGTTATAACTTAACTCCAAAATACATAGAGGTAATTTATTGTAAATTTTTATACCTATTCCTATAAAAGAATTGTGTACCCTATGTAGTCTATGCGACGTAGTACATAATTTGTGCTTATTTCTGGTGTTAATATTATGTATGCCACAATTTTTTGGTACATATGTATATTTTGTCTAATATATAAAATATTGGCTAAAATAAACTGAGATGTGACAGTCAATATGCCTATTTCCTTAAAACACTCTCTGAGAGATTCCCTAGCCCCCAACTGGTATATTGATCTAACTGCCCGCTTTTGCAGAATAAATAAAGTCTCTATATCCGCGGCTTTACCCCACAACAGTATGCCATAGGACATAACGCTGTGGAAGTAGCTGAAGCATACAAGTCGGGCAGTATCAACGTCTGAGAGCTGCCTCACTTTCCTAACCGCATAGGCAGCTGAACTGAGCTTGCCAGCAAGATATGACATATGAGCAGCCCATTTTAGTTTACTATCTATTGTAATACCCAGAAAGATGGTAGATTCTATAGTTTCAAGCACTTCATTATTTACTGTTACATTTGGACCTAGATTTTTGACACTGGGCATCGCGAATTTGATACATTTCCGACCGATTTCTAAAGTCCAGTTTTTTTTAGTTTATTAGATATTTAAATTCTAACTGTACTACTTATTTATAAAAAAGTACTTCTTGTGTTACGCACTGTAAAAGCTTTGTGGTCCGAGGTGGATAGTAGCAACACCACCCAAGTCATGAACTTCGTTTCCAATGTCGTTGAACTGGTTCCAAATATCTGTAAAAAATATTATATTCTTATATGTGAACTTAATCAACAATTTTATTTTTATTAATCCGCGATGGACGATTTTTTGCAGCCTACTTGCTGTAACTAGAACACGAGACTGGACTACACAAATTCTGCCATGCGCCCAAAGTCTCTTTGAGAACATGTTTTGCGTTGACTGCTATTTGGCCTTTCTTTGAGATACATTATGACATTAATTAAAAAGAGAGACTAACTAACTGCTTTCTGTTTCACTAGAAATTTTAAGAGGTTTCTGAAGAAGATACTTACGGCAACTGTCACCTACAAACCTAAGAGCATGGCCGACGATAGGCCACGCCCCGGGCAAGACCGGCGGCTCCGTGGTGTTCTTGGACTTTCGGGACCACAGCCAGTACGCCGCGCATGCGCAGCAGAGCAACACTACAGTCCACATTCTCTAAAATGCACTACAAACATATATGACAGCGCTATAGTGAGAGTGAGCGAAGGTATGTCACAGGTTAGTATGGAGACATTACATTTGTTCTTAAGTTTATAGATTATATATCGGTGTGTCATACCTAATCACATTATTAAATCATATCACAATATATAATATACTGTCGTAGACTTTTTTGTAGGTAATAATGAATACTATAAATATGCGAAACATTATTTTTATCTATCATCAATACTTTTCGTAGCGCAAGCGAAATAATGTATAAAGTAGGTACAGATTTTGCCCGTTTGTACAACAATTTTGGACTGGTCTTTAGAATATATGTTGTCTCGACTTCTAGTCAATGTATTCTGAAAATTTGAATAAAATCTATGTATTATTATTGGAAATTATTTGCACATACATTTGAAGTTTTAACGATTTTGTCATAATGTATAGATAGATTATTAAAACTAATCGGAATTGACTTCCGATTAGTTCGTAGACTTAATTAAACATTGATCGTTAAAGGTGTCCGCTCACTATCCCGTAGCATACCATGACCGTGCTAGGAACGTATCCGGCGCGGAAAGCAATCCGGTACGCTCTATTTCGCCCACTGAAACGGGCCGACAGCGTTCTGAAGCCGTTTACAACCCGTATGTAACCCGTATTTAATCTGTATGATGCCCGTATGTGACACGGCAGAAATCCTTTCAATACATTCGTAAAGCATCGGTTCATTCTTATGTATACAGCGTGTATATTTGAACGACGGACTTATTGAAGGAGGGTGGTCAGTATTCGATTCTCAACCCAAATATGTAAAAAAACTATAACCTTAATTTTTCATATAATTATCCGATAAAATACAGTATTTATGAACACGAGCGCAAAATGCCTAATATCACGCGCCAAACACGTGCCGCCGCTAAGGCAGCGAGCGCGCAAGCCCCCCCGCGCCCCTTGTGATGTCGACGACGAGTGCCGCGCAGTGAAATGCATTCATACCTACGTCGGCGTCGGTCATTGACCGCGCATATGTTCGATAAGCGCGAGGGTGTTAAAACGTTGCGAAGTTATTAGGACTTTTTTGGAACGATTTTGTTCGTCATTAATCAGGGTTTTTTTTATTGTTTATACGTTTATTGGTGAAGTCTATGCATAAACTATTGGTGGTTTGAATAAGTCCGTCGTTCAAATATACATACTGTATAATTATCAGTGTTGCGTAGACGAGTTAATGTGGTGAAATATTGAAATAGTTATGGCTATAAGGAAACTAACGATTGATCAACTGGCAATGATTGCTATCGTTTTGGATGAAGAGGGAGAAAAATGTTAAAATAACACTCGACGCTACTGGATTCATAATTCTATAAAAAACACAAAACGGAAGGAGAATATTGGACATTACTCAGGCACTTAGTTGATGACGAAAAAAATTGTTTTTTCAGTATTTCCGAATGTGTAGACCGTTTAGCCGCCGGCGCGCAGCGGTCTGGCAACGTCGCGTGCCATGCACGTAGCGTGTCCGCACCGGCAAAATATTCCCTCCGACGAATAGTTGACGGCCCGTGCACGGCACGCTACGGTGTCGGCGGGTCACGGAACGGTCTAGTGGGCATAGTCTCATACTTCTCAATACAAAGAATAGTTTTTAGTCTTAAACGGTCCTAGTACGGTCATGGTATGCTACGGTGTAGTGGGCAGACACCTTAAACCGAAACTTAATAAGTATATTTGACGAATTTTATTCAAAAGTAGATAAATAGATCAGTTCGACGAGTCGAAACAATTTTCATATTTGACTAACCACACTTTAAATTGCCAAGTGCCAAATCCGTGTGGTGTCCGGATATAAAGAATAGCGCCACCCCAAATCCTCCACTGAGTGTCGTAAAAGGCGACTAATGGACCTTAAGACCCAGTGCACTGTACCAAGCACCTTGGGTCACCCGAATGGTGGCGGGTAAACAACCAACAATCGCATTCCCAAAGAGGGTTAGTGTCAGGCAGGCGGCCAACTATAAAACCATAGCCAAAACCATTAGCAACATGTTTAGAAAAAAAAATTGTTGCACCGACCCCAAGTAATATGGGATAAGGGCAGGAAGATGATGACTTTAAATTGCCAAGTGAAGCGTGTTACACAAGAATTAATTACAACCAGATACGATATCACTTACCGACGACAGTTTCTCACAACCACTCGGCTTAGACAAACGGAATACGACGAACTGCGCTCTTACATTATATACAGGCGAGATCCACGTGCTTCAGTCTCAACCATGTTTTGGCTGTCCTTGTAATCAACGTTTAAATGGATAACAAGACAAAAAATACCGGCCAAGTGCGAGTCAGACTCGCGCACGAAGAGTTCCGTAGGTAGGTAGGTATCTATAATTGACAATCTATCCATACTTAATATTATAAATGCGAAAGTGTGTTTGTTTGTTCGTCTTTCACGTCAAAACGGTGCAATGGATTAGCGTGATTTTTTTTTTGTGGGAGGATAGTTGAAGGGCTGGAGAGTGACTTAGGGCTCTTTCAATTTAGCCGTATCGTGTCGGACCGCAGCAGTGCCGAAACGGTGCGTTTGTCGTACGGTGCACGGACGGTCATTTGTTTTCATACAAATCGCACGGTGCGGCAACAGTGCGGTGTCGGTACCGAGAACGCACGACGACAGGACGGCAACGTCGCAAGCTCCACGTGTTCATTTCGCTGTTGAATAGTACGGTGACTAAACGTGACAGCTAATTTCATTGAATTTTCATGTTTATTATTTGCTTAAAATGGATGATATAGACGTGGAAGAATTTATAAATGAAATTGAATTACGTCCAAGTAATTCGTAGAAACATTCTCTTGACATTCTTAAGTAATTAAAAAATTTGCTTGGGTCTTGTTTTAACCTAGGATAAAGAATATGGAATTCACCAAAATTACATGATAATGAAAACATCGGTAGTGTTCTTTTACGGGCGCGGAGTTTTTGTTTCTGTTTGATATTTTTTAACAGGAACACTAACAGTAATGTTTCTTCGTCAGAGTCCATGGCTACACTGCTGTCACATGAATTTAAAACAACACTAACATACAAACGCACGGCAGTCAGATACGCTTTCAATTTAGGCGTTTGGTGTCGGAGACACGAAACGTCTAAATTGAAAGAGCCCTTAGGCTACTATTTTTTTAATCAGTCCTTAAATGGTTAAATCCGTATTCCCGTTAAATTCAGGTGGGCCGATTTATAAAGTACACGTAACTGGTCTGACAGAAGATGTCACCATAGCGACCAAAATACTGTTGCTATGGTTTTATATTTTGACATTAATATTAACCACTTATTTAGCATACAATCAAGCAATTAAAATAGCCGGGTCAGGGAATAACGAGCTTCGTATTTTTTCACTCCAAGTTCAAATTTCATTTCGACACACACTTTTTGAATTTGTCTTTTAATAATTTCAGTCCAGCATAACATTTTCTTTTTTTCTATCGTTTTTTGGTAGATCAAAAGTATTGTAAAAAGCACTTGGTTTTTTTAACATAATATTGTTGATAAAATTTCTGAGCTGTGACAGTCTCATCCGCTTTAGATGGAGCTGTGGATATTTACTGACAAACTACCAAAACAAAAAAAAAATTGGACGGTAATGATTAACTATTATGATCGAGCTGTTGACCGCAATTTTGATGTGTGTGACGCGTGGTTTTGAAGATTTGATAATACCTTTTCACTACAAAATTGTGCACCAATTGCGATGGTATAGGGTAGTTGCATAAGTGAAAGTGTGTTGATATTCGGTCATTCATGTCTATTAAGAATTGGCCTGGAGTGAAATCATCCGATGCCCTCGGTCGTGTGTACACTGTCCATGTAACTAATTTTGAATGTTTCTGTTTACGTTTGCTGTTACACCATGTACGAGGTCCCACAAGCTATAGAGATCTTAAAATTGTCAACAGTCAGGAATGCGCAACATAGAGAAGCATGTGAAGCTCAGAATCTGTTGGAAAATGATAATCACTGGGACGAAACTATGGAGGAAGCCGTGCAGTGCCAATCACCAGCCAAAATCAGGGACCTTTATGCAACTCTCATATCATCTTGCGGGCTATCTAATCATAAAGAATTATGGGACAAGTATAAAGAAAACAGCAGCAGCAAATAAGCAGAAGATATTTTGCGAAGGCTACAGCAGACATACACGGATATTACATACAATGAGAACATTTACAATGAAGCAAATTGAAGACAAAGTAATGGTAATGGTGGGCAAAAGGTTGAGTGAATTTGGAATGATAAGTCCACGGCGAACAAATGAAAATGAGCTATGTGATGAGATTTTACGAGAAAAAAGCTATGACATATCAGTTTTGCATCAGCAAGTAACCGGATTGGTACCCCAATTACTAACCGAACAAAAACGAGTCTTTGACGAAGTATTGCAGCAATTAGAATCTGGGTATGGTGCACTTCTCTTTCTTAATGCTCGAGGAGGAACAGGGAAAACGTTTTTGCTAAATTTATTGCTGGCGAAAGTTAGGAGAAATAATAACATTGCTGTGGCTGTAGCTTCCTCAGGCATAGCCGCTACGGTGCTGAGTGGAGGCCGTATTGCGCATTCTATTTTAAAATTACCGTTTAAATATCTCGCCCAGGAAGATTCACCTATTTGTAATTTTAGTAAAAATAGCGCGCGGGGTGCAATGTTACGCCAGTGCAAGCTTTTAGTATGGGACGAAAGTACTATGGCGCACAAAAAAAGCGGTAGAAGCACTAAATCGAACACTCCAAGATTTGCGCAACAGTACTGATGTTATGGGAGGGATGGTGATTCTACTAACTGATATTCCGTCAAACGATACCAGTGATTCAGAAGGGGACACCTGCAGACGAAATTAATGCCTGTCTCAAGTCATCCACTTTATGGGGCACTGTACGCAAGTTCATTCTTACCACAAAATAATATGAGGGTGCATCTGTACAATGACATAAATGCTATGCCGAAACTCTAATAAAAATTGGAGATGGGCGGTTAGAAACCGATACGGAGGGCAGTGTGACACTTAAAGAAGATTTTTGTAAATTGGTACACAGTGATTCTGAACTGATTACAAGTGTTTATCCAGAATTAGAGAACAATATATATGACGATCAGTATTTAAATGCGAAAGAGCAATTCTAGCACCTAAAAACGATATCGTAAACAAAATAAATTCGGACACAATATTAGGTGAGGTAGCAGGAGAATCAAGGAACTATTTGTCAATAGACACGGTTATAGACACAGAACAAAGCACTTCCGATCCCATAGAGTTTTTGAATTCTCTTGAACTGTCAGGTATACCCTCACACAAAATTCAATAAAATTAGGCGTCCCGATCATGCTCATGCGAAATTTAAATGTCCCGAGGTTATGCAATGGGACAAGACTTCGGGTCACACAACTTAACGGAACATAATTTGCGCCACCATCTTAACATAGGGCTTAACATAGGCATAGGGAAGGGTGAAAATGTGATGATCCCACGAATCCCAATAATTCCCACAGATCTTCCGTTCCAATTTAAAAGACTACAATTTCCCAGTAAAGTTAGGCAAGGGAAAACGTTAAAGGTAGCGGGGGTTAACTTACAAAAACCATGCTTCTCTCATGGGCAATTGTATGTAGCATGTTCGCGTGTGTCCAATGCCCAAAATCTATACATTTTATCCCCAAATGGAAAATATATAACATCGCTTACAGTAACGTATTGAAATAGTGTTCTGTAGTTAGATTTCTTCTGTCTTATGTTCTGTAAAAGGGAAAGTGTTTTACCCCTATTTGACGCGAGCGAAGCCGCGGGTTAAAGCTAGTATTTTTATAAAAGGAAGTGCTTGAGGCAATAGAGTCAACGGTTTTTTTGGGTATTACAGTAGATACCAAACTGAAATGGTCAGCACATATTGCGTGCCTGTGTATGTAACACTAGCTTTCTGCTCGCGGCTTCGCCCACGTGTAATTTGATTATATGTATAACGTTTTTTAATAATCTCGAAAGGGCTTTCTTTCACAGGCTATAAACTTGTTACAATTAGAATTCTATACAGCCTGAGTTACTCAGGGATGATGTAGCTTTCTAATGGTGAATATTTGAAAACGATTCAGTAGTTTTTTTTTGTTATCCGTATACGTACATGTGAGGTTATTAGGTTGACCAAATAATTAAAGGAAAATCTCATTAAGAATGTTTCAAGAAAAATGGATGTGGACAAACATCTCTTCACTAGTATCTTTTTACCTGTTTGTATTGGTAGCGTTAACACAAAACAGGGATTTAAAGATATTGTTGAATCCCTTGAAGAAATAAAAAGTATTAGTTAATTTCCTTCCCCGCTTGATACTCCAAAAATCCCTTCTTAGTGCTTACTTTTGTTACTAAAGGAAGCCTGGTTCTAAATCAATATCCTAGACCGAGAGGTTTCGGCTGTGCATTAATCAATCAGTTACCAAATCGCACCCCCAAAATCACGATTGGGGGATAGTTTGGCAATAAATATAAGGCCAATCT
Organism: Chrysodeixis includens; assembly: GCA_941860345.1. Classification (NCBI taxonomy): domain Eukaryota; kingdom Metazoa; phylum Arthropoda; class Insecta; order Lepidoptera; family Noctuidae; genus Chrysodeixis; species Chrysodeixis includens. Next base: position 9,289,240 of record OW796115.1, read on the forward strand.
TATTTACTTGACTATATACGTGATCGTGCCAAGTTTCAAGTTTATAAACCCAAGGAATAAGATTTTTCATAGAAACGTTTTAACCCCTTTTTACCCCCTTATGGGTTGAATTTCCTTACTTAGAGCTCCTCTACATATGTCAAAGAACCTACATGCCAAATTTCAGCTTTCTACGACCAGTAGTTTCGGCTGTGCGTTGTCTGTCAGTTAGTAACGGAAGAGTTTTATATATATCGTGTTACCTATTTTGTTTTATTTTTAATACGAGTATACGTATTAATTGATAATATTGTTGAAATGGAACGCAACCAATATTAGTTCCTGTATATTTTGACGTTTATAGATGTCGCGTGTGTGCTTTCTCTTGTAACTTAACGTGTAAGCGCGGGAATATATTGTAAGACCCTCTTTGCTGATTAAAACTTAAATCACGCTGCAAATATTCTTTATTTATCAAATTCCTTCATGGTAGCAGAGCGTGGTTCCGAGAATAAAGAATACCGGTGCTGAAGTATAACGTGATTCCGAAGTTTTCAAAGATAGACTTGACCGAAGTTGGCGCGCTTTTGAGAAAATTGCAACACGTGGTATATACATTGTACTGTAAAGAAACAATAGAACCAACATGTCGAGCTCAAATATGTTTCATCTCGAGAAATTAAATGGCCGAGATAATTTCACTACTTGGAAATTCAGTGTTAAAACATATCTGGAGCACGAGGGTCTATGGACTTGCATAGAACCAAGCGCGGGAACTATAGTCGACGCGGCCAAGGATATACAGGCCAGATCCAAAATCATCTTGCTTATTAACACTCAAAACTACGTCCATGTTCAGGAGTGTAAGACAGCAAGAGAAGTTTGGGATAACTTACATAAAGCCTTCGATGATAATGGGCTGACAAGAAGAGTAAGCTTATTGAGAGAATTAATAAATACTTCACTTGAATCCAGTGATGGTATTGAAGATTATGTGAGCAAAATAATTAATGCATCACACAAACTTAGGAACATAGGATTTGAGGTGAATGATGAGTGGCTAGGAACATTGATGTTAGCTGGTTTACCGGACGAGTATCGACCAATGATTATGGGATTGGAGAATTCTGGTGCTAAGATTGGAGCAGATTTCATTAAAACAAAATTATTGCAAGAAGTTAAGATAGAAGATTCAAGTAGTGCATTTTACTCTAACCAAAAAAGTTACAGGAATGACAAGACACATAACAGTAAACCTAAGCCACCAATGAAGACCAGAAGTCCCAGATGTTTCAACTGTAATGGATATGGACATTTTGCAAAGTTTTGCAAGAAACCAAAGAAAGCACAATCAAAGGACAACAAGGAACCAGAGAGTTTTATTGCTGCTTTCTCAGTGTTTGACAGTAAAACAAGTAAAAGATGGTACATCGACTCAGGTGCTTCCATGCACATGTGTAGCAACAAGGAATGGTTATACAATGTACGAAAGCCATCAGTAAAGACAGTTACAGTGGCGAACCAAGAGCCATTGTCTGTGGAGTGCGTCGGAGACATCAGTATTAATGTTTCACAACATAGTAAGATTCAACTAAAAAATGTTCTTCATGTTCCTGGTTTGGCAGCAAACTTGATATCGGTCAGCACAGTCACACAAGCTGGATACAAGGTGACCTTCAATGCAAATGGTTGTAACATTGAGAATAAAAATGGGAAAACACTGTGTTCCGCAACTTTATTGAATAAATTATATATACTAAACACTCACTCAGAAATAAGTGAAACTGCTCATTGGGCTACCAACAAGGTAAATGAAAACAGTATTAACCTATGGCATCTTCGGATGGCACATTTAAATTTTTCAGCACTTAAGAAATTACCAGGGTGTACGGAGGGAGTGAAAATTACAAAAGAGCTGGACGAGAATATCCAGTGTTGCTCTTGTCTTGAAGGGAAACAAACAAGGTTGCCATTTAAGCACAAAGGTTCCAGAGCATCCAAGCCGTTGGAAATTATACATTCAGACCTATGTGGTCCTATGGAGAACACATCCTATGGAGGTATGAAATATTTTATATCATTTATAGATGACTTCTCTAGAATGGTTTTTATCTATTTCATGAAAGATAAACTTAATGTCTTGGAAATCTTTAAAGAATTTAAAGGTAAAGTGGAAAACCAATTGAATGATAAGATTAAAACCATCAGAACTGATAATGGTAAAGAGTACTGTAATTCCAATTTTGAAAACTATTTGAAAAACTGTGGCATCATCCACCAGACATCCACTCCGTATACCCCACAGCAAAATGGGCTTGCTGAACGTATGAATAGGACCTTAGTAGAAAAGGCGAGATGTATGATGTTTTATGCGAAGGCAAGTAAACCATTGTGGGCAGAAGCTATAGCCACCGCTGCATATCTATTTAATCGATCACCTAGTAGAGTTTTGGAAGACACTACACCATATAAATTATGGTCAGGAAAAGAACCAAATCTGAGTCATTTGAGAATATTTGGTTCTAAGGTGATGGTCCATGTACCAAAACAGAAACGATTAAAATGGGACAAAAAGGCTATGCAGATGATATTCGTGGGCTATTGTGATAGTACTAAAGGTTACCGTATCATGAATCCAATAACTCATCAGGTCACTAAGAGTAGGGATGTTATTTTCTTCGAAAATGTTAATGAACTTAAGGAATGTACTGTTACAGCAAACCCTACAACTGATAATGAGTCAGTAAAGTTGGAAGGTCTCACCCATAATCCTCAGGTGAGCCAATCAGTGAGTGAAGATGAAAGCTCTGAAGAGTATGAAACTGATACCGGTGATCATGATGATAGTTACCATCCTCCACGAATGTTGCCAGAACAACGGCTTAGCAACATTACCCTCAGACCACGCAATAAAAATATTCAACAAGATAAGGGATTAATGTGCTTATATATGAATGTTTCAGATCCACAGAATGTGGAGGAAGCTTTATCCTCAACAGATGCTGAGGAATGGAAAAAAGCAATGGATGAAGAATACAATTCATTAATGGAAAATGAAACATGGAAACTTGTAGATTTGCCAGCAGGAAAAAGGGCATTGCCATGCAAATGGGTTTTTAAGACTAAAACCGATCAACAAGGAAATACCATCCGACACAAGGCAAGACTTGTTATTAAAGGTTATGCACAAAAGAGTGGCATAGACTACCAGGAAGTTTATTCTCCAGTTGTAAGGTATACTTCTATAAGGTATTTATTTGCACTGGCGGCTCAGTGTGGTTTACAGGTCCACCAAATGGATGCTGTATCTGCTTTTCTTCAAGGAAAAATAGACACTGACATATATATGTTACAGCCAGAGAGATATGCTAAAGGTGAGCAAGTATGCTGCTTGCTCAAGTCTATATATGGACTCAAACAGGCGAGCAGACTGTGGAATACCAAGCTTAGTAAAGTATTGGAAGAGATGGGTATCAAGAAATCTAAAACTGATCCTTGTGTTTATTATGATGACCAAAGAAGAATATTTATTGCTGTTTGGGTTGATGATCTGATTATATTTAGTTCATTGCCAACATTAACTGCACAATTGAAAAGCAATTTATGTAAGAAATTAAATATGAAGGATTTGGGCGAAGCGCAGCAGTGTATTGGCTTAAACATAACTAGAAGTAAAGATACATTTATGTTAGATCAGGAGAAATACATAACAGAAATATTGACAAGATTTAACATGGCAGACTGCAAAGCTGTTAAAACACCTATAGAAGTTGGACTGAAGTTTGATAGCAATGTTAAAGAGCCTTATGATTGCCCATATCAGCATGTAATTGGATGTTTACTCTATGTCGCCCAAGCTACAAGGCCAGACATTGCATATGCAGTAAATACACTAAGTAGATTCAATAAGGAACCAAAATTTGAGCACTGGGCAGCAGTAAAACGGGTCCTAAGATATTTACAAGGCACTAAACATTATAAACTGACTTATACCAAGCACGGACCAAGTGAAATCACGGGCTTCTGTGATGCAGATTGGGCAAGCGACACCCAAGATAGAAAATCCTGCACGGGATATATTTTTATGTTACAGGGAGGTGCTGTGTCATGGTGTTCACGAAAACAACAGACAGTGGCCCTGTCTACAGCGGAAGCTGAATATATGAGTATGTCTTCAGCGGCTCAAGAGGCTCTATGGCTGCAGCAGCTGCAGGGAGAGCTTGAAGCGCAGTGTAAACAGACTCTAGTTATCTATAGTGATAATCAAAGTGCCATAAAACTTACTACAAATGATTGTTATTTACCCAGATCTAAACACATTGATATCAGATATCATTTTCTCAAGGAACATGTTAGTGATTTAAAATTAAAGTATTGTTATGTAAAGGGTATAGAAAATATTTCAGATATATTGACCAAAGGAACAACTGTAGATAAACATTGTTATTGTGTATCAAATATGGGATTGCGTTCTGAGGTGGGTGTTGAAATGGAACGCAACCAATATTAGTTCCTGTATATTTTGACGTTTATAGATGTCGCGTGTGTGCTTTCTCTTGTAACTTAACGTGTAAGCGCGGGAATATATTGTAAGACCATCTTTGCTGATTAAAACTTAAATCACGCTGCAAATATTCTTTATTTATCAAATTCCTTCAAATATTATCTTGGAATGTATAATTATATTAATTACTAGCTTTTGCCCGCGGCTTCGCACGCGCTAAGAAGTATTGTTGTTTAGCAAGTTAGTGTAAAAAATTAGGGCCTACAAAACTTCCTTGTACACAATATTCTTAACTAATTTGTCATTTGGCGCTAAACCTATCAAACTACTGGGAGAACTTACTCGTGAGCAAGCAACATAGAACTGCCCATGAGAGAAGCAATGTTCTCTCAAGTCAATACCCGCAAATTTGAGAGTTTGCCCCTGAGACTTGTTTATAGTCATGGCTAGTCAAAAATCTAAGAAGATTTCTTTGTAGAAATCTTCTTTAAGCATCCCCTATTTCATCCCCTTATGTGTGGAATTTATCAAAATCTTTCTTAGCGGATGCCTACGTTATAGTACCTACCTATGTGCATGTAAAGTCTCAGCCCGATCGGTTTAATTTTGATAAAGTTTCATAAAATTTCATCCCCTATTTTATCCCCTTGGGGGTAGAATTTATCAAAATCCTTTCTTAGCGGATACCTACGTCATAACATCTACCTGCATGCCAAATTTCAGCCCGATCCGTCCAGTAGTTTGGGCTGTGCGTTGATGCATTAATTTCGATCGAATTTGATTACCATAAAAACGGTTCTAGTGAGTTAATCTTAAAAGGTAGACATATACTGTCGCGGACATTTTTTTAGATCATTTCAATAGGAATCAGTCTTACATACATAAATATTCTGTATACTTGAACCGTTTCGCAGCGCACGCAACGGAAGCCCTCATGGATGAACAATTTTCCCCGTTTTTTTTTTCACATTTTCCATTATTTCTTCGCTCCTAATAGTTGCAACGTGATATTATATAGCCTAAAGCCTTCCTCGATAAATGGTCTATTCAACACAAAAATATTTTTTCGATTCGAACCAGTAGTTCCTGAGATTAGCGCGTTCAAACAAACAAACAAACTCTTCAGCTTTATATTAGTATAGATAATAGATAATATAGATAAAATTTATTTATGTATATGTCCGTGTGGTGTCCGGATATAAAGAATAGCACCACCCCATATCCTCCACTGGGTGTCGTAAAAGGCGACTAATGGACCTTAAGACCCAGTGCACTGTAACAAGCACCTTGGTTCACCCGAATGGTGGCGGGTAAACAACCAACAATCGCATTCCCAAAGAGGGTTAGTGTCAGGCAGGCGGCCGACTATAAAACCATAGCCAAAACTTTAAGCAACACGTCTGGAAGACGTGTTGCGCCGACCCCAAATAATAATAATTGGGATAAGGGCAGGGGAATGATGATGAGATAAAATTTATTTATGTACCTAACTAGTTTACAATGGTCCGGAATCATGCAGTGAATCAGTGCTTGGGTATAGATTTACTTTGTATTCATTTATTAAGCCAGCAGCAGATTCGTCATGCCACTGCCTGCGGTAGCGTCTTGGGTCGGGTCACCTCCTTCCCTCAAATATGGCGAGGGAGGTGATGGCTGACCTTTGCGTCATACTCGTGAACGGGAGCTGCTTGCGGTAGCTGGTCGGTCTGCTGACCTTGGGCTCAGTAGTTAAGAGTTATGTGTTGTTTTGTAGTTTTATCAACCTAAAACATTGATTTATCTGGCACGGTTCCTACCTTTAAAGAAAGACAGCGTGTTGCTGGGGAGTTTGTTGCGCCGTTTCTTCTCCCATAGCGAAAGCACAGGAAGCGGTGAAGGGTGGTGGGTGCTGTCTATTATACCTAATTTTGACGTTCGAAAAGTGCTATATTGTAGCCTAATTTGAATAAATGACTTTTGATTTTGATTTTGCAGAACGTGCACTTCTGGACATAGGTTTCTCCTAAAGGAAACGAGAATCCATCCAGCCAACCAGCGTTTTATGGCGACATTCGTCGTCTGACCAGGTGGACTTCATTTCAGAACCCAGCCACCGTCGGTACTACGAGCTACGTGCTCTGCCCGTTGGCACACGGATGACATTAACATGATGGCACTGGTGTGCATATTCACACCAACAATCAAGTTAACTGTCTTTCCGTGTGGTGTCCGGATATAAAGAATAGCACCACCCCATATCCTCCACTGGGTGTCGTAAAAGGCGACTAATGGACCTTAAGACCCAGTGCACTGTACCAAGCACCTTGGGTCACCCGAATGGTGGCGGGTAAACTACCAACAATCGCATTCCCAAAGAGGGTTAGTGTCAGGCAGGCGGCTGACCATAAAACCATAGCCAAAACTTTAAGCAACATGTCTAGAAGACGTGTTGCGCCGACCCCAAGTGAAATGGGATAAGGGCAGGAAGATGATGATGATGAATCAAGTTAACTGTCTGTCAAAAGTGATAGATTTGGATATATGACGGCATTAGTTGCGATCACATCTGACAGACTACATTTGGTATGGCTGGAACAACGGATCTTAACATTAACATAGCAAGCACATGGTATTCGGTACGGTGCTTTTGCATTTACAAATACCATGTAAATGCCAATGTTTGTAGAGTTGCCCCAAAACATTAAACCGTATTTGAGCATTGCTTCAATAACTCCATAATAGTCAATCTTCACTAGTTGTTAAAAGTTTATAATTCTTATCATCTCATCATCTTATCTTATCTTGTTAAATTTTTATCTATTGTCTATTTCATCCTTAAAAATTTTGCCGTTTCTATTTGATTTACTTAAATATTTTCGTATATTAATTTATTTATTTATATTAAGGATCTCCAACAAAGAATACGCAGTATACATTATTAGACAAAAGTAGAGTTAGATTTTTCATTTTTGATACATACAAATAACAATAGGATTCTTAAAATTCACATAATTATTAATATTTTATATTATAACTAGCTGTTGCCCGCGATCTTGTCCGCGCAAGTGTCGGTTATATAATCTATACTAGTATTATAAAGCTGAAGAGTTTGTTTGTTTGAACGCGCTAATCTCAGAAACTACTGGGTCGAATCGAAAAAATCTTTTTGTGTTGAATAGACCATTTATCGAGAAAGGCTTTAGGCTATAAAACATCACGTTGCAACTATTAGGAGCGAAGAAATAATGGAAAATGTGAAAAAAAAACGGGGAAAATTATTCATCCTTAAGGGCTTCCGTTGCGTGCGCTCCGAAAACGGTTCAAGATACCAAAAATATATGTATCAAAGAATTATTTCTATTGAAATGATCTAAAAAAATGTCCAGGACAGTATATGTCCATCTTTTAAGATTAACTCACTAGAACCGTTTTTATGGTAACCAAATTTGGTCGAAATTAATGCATTTGTTAAGAGTTGTATCAACGTATCAGGTTGTGGAGAAAATCAATATGTACTTCTGCCACAAGAAAATAAAACTAAAAATATAATTTACGCAGAAGTAGGTACTTTAAAATAATTATGTTCTTTTAAAAATTTAAAAACTAAATTGTCTTAAATAATAACAGAAAATGACGAGGACAAGGTCGTGGGTAACATCTAGAATTTATAAAGCTAACGAGGTTGTCCGAAAAAATAAATGATGCCCAAAATAATTATTCCACGCGGACGAAGTCGCAGGCACAGCTAGTGCATTATAACACAAAACATCTATACTAATATTATAAAGCTGAAGAGTTTGTTTGTATGTTTGTTTGAACGCGCTAATCTCAGGAACTACTAGGGGTCGAATCGATTTTTTTTTTGTGTCAAATAGACCATTTATCGAGGAAGGCTTTAGGCTATAGAACATCACGTTGCAACGATTAGGAGCGAAGAAATAATGAAAAATGTGAAAAAAACGGGGAAAATTATTGATCCTTGAGGGCTTCCGTTGCGTGCGCTCCGAAAACGGTTCAAGATACCAAAAATATATGTATAAAAGAATTATTCCTATTAAAATGATCTAAAAAAATGTCCATGTAAGGTAGGTAATTTACACAGAAGTAGGTACTTTAAAATAATTATGTTCTTTTAAAAATGTAAAAACTTAACTGTCTAAAATAATAACAGAGAATGACGAGGACAAAGTCGTGGGTAACAGCTATAATTTATAAAGCTAAGGAGGTTGTGCACAAAAATAATGATGCCCAAAATAATGATTCCACGCGGGCAAAGTCGCGGGCACAGCTAGTATGCAATATAACGCCCCGCGCGATATTTACAGGGGCACGGCGATGTTCTTATTTAATATTTTTTTAGCTCCTGACTCCTGTCTAATATGCACGTTCACAAAGTACCACACATGACAAATGACACGAATATTCAATTCTATTCAAACCGTATAATTTAATAATTACTTACTACTAGCTGTTGCCGCCACTTTGTCTGCGTGGAACTGAACAAAAAAGTAAATTAGTTTATTGTCTGAAAAAAACAACTCATATAAAAGTCGCCTAAATTACCCTTACTCAAAATTAAAAGTCACTTATTCAAATTAGGCTATAAATATAATGTAGCACTTTTTGAACGTCAAAATTTACAAATTATAGATAGCAACCCATCGCCTACCCTTCACCGCTTCCTGTGCTGCTGCTACGGGAGAAGAAACGGCGCAACAAACTCCCCAGCAGCACGCTGTCTTCCAAATAACAATTTTATTATTCTAAGATTTAATTTAAATAGGAATCGTGCCTGATAAATAAATATTTTAGAATAACTACAAAATATTATATTACATCAGCTATCTGCTAATAAAAATCCGCTCAAAATCAATAGACTTAAAATAAAACAAACAAACAGACAGTATGTACCGTATAAAATATTATACAGGTATGTATTAATATGCATGTATTAAAACGATTATTTAAAAATACACAGACGCTCCAATTTTACATATTATGTATTATATCATAATTCACTATCACCATTATTGGCTACTTGGGTTTGGACAGTCCACATCTCTGCAACTTTTTCGTTTCACGTCCTTTTCTCAATACTGATATAGTATCCATCTGCCGGCTTCAGCAACACATCCACCTTGAGCTTTAGCTTCGTGTGGTCAGCAGTGATCCGGTAGTTACGTATTACATGAGCGATGGTGGTTTTCATTGACATTAACGCATAGTTTTTGCCTAAAAAATAAAGAAACAATAAGGTGAAGCTGAATATTTAACAATAGTATTTATCTTTTTCATAGAAACATATCATCTTCAAGATCCTGTTATGACTTATATTAAAATAGATAAATAATTTTATCAATAAAATTAAAACCAAATTCAACAACAACGGCACTAAAAACCCGAAAAATAAACCGATATTATCATGTCACCTAGAAATACGTAGATGTTGTTGCCAAACCAGTAAGTTGAATTATTCCCCGGTGTATGTTGATTCTCTAATGGACACTTCATTCAGTATCTAGCTGACCGACTTCAACAACGGTTTTTATTTTTTTTTGCTTTATTCTTTTTAGTGTATAGACTAAAAATCAGACCTACCTAATAGCTTTAAAAGAATACAACTATCAGTCCATATGAAATTTAAGTGCTTTAAGATTTTTCTTTCACTCCTGAAGGTTGAAGAGTTCTCTCAACTGCCCTTCGTCTTCTGCACCAGAGCCTATTAAAACTCATCTAGGTGTATAGGTCTTACCAATACAAATTATTCAAGCTCAAACACAAGGTAGCTGCTGTGAAACGTTGAGGAGTTCCCTCGACTGTCTCTCTTCTCCATCATCAGATCTATTCCAGACCCTTGTTAAACTGTAGTCTTTTAAAATACCTACTGAAATATCTCACAAACACCTTAGTTGTCCCTACAACTTTTTGAAGTTTTCCTCGATTTATCTGGTTTCCCGATTTCAGACCCAGACTTCTATACAATGGAACTACCTTAGAGCTTCAACAAAAAAAAAATAATACTAAAATTGGTTCAGAAACAGCAAAGATATCCGCGAACAAACATAAAAAGCATTATATACGGTCAAATTGAAAAACCTCCTCCTGTTTGAAGTCGGTTAAAAAACAGAAGTAAATGCGTAATATACATGAGCCTTAAATGGTTTGACGTTGTGACCAGGTTAGGTTGGTCGTGTTCGCAAACGGGCTTGTGACCAAAGCTTAATTTTGTAACATGTAACCCGTTACTTTGAAAACCTGATAAGACTTTACTACCGACAGAATACTTACCGATACACATTCGTCTTCCAAGACTGAAAGCGGCGAAGGCGTTGGGATTGTCAGGCAGCCGGCCCGGCTCCAGCCACCGTTCCGGTTTGAACTCGTGCACGTCCGGGCCCCACATCGGGTGCTTGTGAACGGCGAACAAGAACAGGCCACACGACATTCCCGCAGACAGAGTGCAGTTTTCTTAAAAATAGGTCGGAAACAGTTTACAAATTGTAATGCTTTATATATATTTAACTTTTACCATTATTGTTCATCTTGACCCATATCTAGTTGTTTTTAAAGTGTAAATTTAATAACTTTCATCCACGTCATTTGGCTAACAAAAAGCGCATGGTCGATAAATTTCTACCTTTCATACTTACTAAGTTCTACATCTTTATCGAGTTTTCTGATTAAGACCGGTCCTATAGGGAACATCCTCATGCTCTCCTTCAACACCGCCTCCAAGTACACGAGCTTCGACAGGTCGGGCTTCTCCACATCCCTGTCTCCATCGCCGAGGACTTCCTGGATCCTGAAATTCGGTGGCTAAGTAGTGTGTGCCTATTAGATTAATAAAATGAGATTCATATTGAAACGACAAGAGGTAGTAAATTCAAGAGTTTTCTTTTGGACCCAGGATTTCTATTACAGGCCTCAATCTATCGAAGATGTATGATCCACATAGGAACTGCGTGGTGAGCAGAGTAGTCGGTTTGCCCTCATTATAGCTAGTATTGCATTATATACGATTTCCAACATATCGACCAAGTCCATTACTTAACGTTTGATAACATAACTTCACATAACGAAGTTTCATTTAAAGCCAGTAGGAAAATTATGCAAAAAACGAGCGGCTGAGACATTATATCTATAGATTGATATCCTTGAAAAATCCTCTCAAAGGATTGCTAAAAAGTCTAAGACCTACTCAGCGAAAGCCTTGTCCTGTGCCTCAGGATATGATCCAAGCAGAATCATCGTGAACATGAGCACATTAGCAGATGTGTCATGGCCGGCTGCAATCATAGTGTCCACTTGTTCCCGTATCTCGCGGTCGTTGAACGCACCCTTCTCAGCTGATAATTCCAGCACTAGGTCTAAGAATGCTTTGAACTTGGTTCCTGTAAAGGTTAAAGTGTTTAATTGCATCTTCTTACGGGTTTGGCAATATTATATTACACAAATTATTTGTCGAAATTTGAAAAGATATGCATAATAAACGATATCAAAAATTAACCTGGAATAACACTTCTTTCTGAGCATATATTTCCTGTTAACTCAGATTTCCTTTTTTGTAAAATCTGCAACAATGCATTAAATGTGTTAAGCAAAATGAACCAACATTATCCTATCCATCCTTCATAGGTTCCTTCCAGTAGAGCTGACATAGCTACTCTGATTCTTACCGTGTTGGACACATTATGTAAGATTTTGATGCTGGCATCCTGTCTCCTCTTGAGGTTACTAAAAGCGAAGGTGTAGGGGCTGTGCCACCAGAACTTTGCGAAGCGTTCTATCATTGTAGATAATGCAGTCTCCACAGCCTCTAAGTATTGTGTGCTCAGGTTCAAATCGTTGAAGTCGATTCCTAGAGATGTCACTGGAACATTGAGTTCGTAAATGATTTTATATACGTATGTCATAAGAAATACTTAAACGTTATAACGGTTTACTCACGCGTATTTATCGGGATAGCCCGACTAGTTTCGGACCCAACCGGAGTCCTTAATCATGAGCTGACGCGGCGGCGGGGTCGCGAGTCGAACTGTTCGACTCATGATTAAGGACTCCGGTTGGGTCCGAAACTAGTCGGGCTATCCCGATAAATACGCGTGAGTAAACCGTTATAACGTTTAAGTATGAATCATCCTCACGAAAGTTGTCATAAGAAATGACTAAAAGAACTAGTTGTAACTCTTTTGAACCATACACATTTCAGTTATGTTACTAACGTTCCAGAAACTTACAAATTGTTTAAAACCTTGATGTACTCACAACCAATAGTTTCCAAAGCGTTAAGTCTTATGTACGCCCAGTGGTCGAAGGGACCCTTCCCAGCCTCCTTCTCCAGCTCCCGCACCAGCTTCCGGGACTGGCTGTTGAACACGCCCATGAAGGTGTCCAGTACAGATTGATTGAACGCGGGATTCAGCAACTTGCGATGGTTCTTCCATATCGAAACTGGAGGAAAACCAATTTTACATAAAATATTTTGTATCACACTCACACTTGTATCTTGTATCTGGGGTTATATTTAGTTCTTATCAATTGTATTTTCAGAACACGCGATGTAAGGATTTTCCAATATCATTTTTCTACATCGTGAGTTACGTTTTTGAGATTTTAGTAAGGATCTTTATTTTTTTTAATATAGTGTAGTTTTACAACGATGAAAAGACTTTTCCAATACATCAAGTCATTTCGAATTCAATTCAATCAAACAACAAACGATTATATAATATTGGTGTTGAAAAAAAATTTGAATCCAACTAATGTTTTGCAGTAAGCAAGGTAAACGTGATTTTCTATAGATGATAGTACGGAATCCTTCGTACGCAAGACCGACTCGCTCTTGGCCGGTTTTTGTGTATAACTTTTCCGTTGTAATATGTGCCAAAGCTCTGTTATGTTTTTACATTTTGTACTGATTTCATGTGTTCATGTTCTTTGTGTTAATGTAACTGGTACGTAAACCGTTTTATCACATATAAATTTTAATAATTAATAAATAATAATTGTTATTGAAAAAATTGAACCCAACTCACGTTTTGCTGTAAGCAATCCTTCGCCTAGAAACGGTTTTACGAACTCGTATAAGTCGTCCTTCTCGAGGCACGTGTTTAAAACTGTAGAGCAGTCATCTGGGTCGGTCACAACTGGAAATAAACTTTAGAGCTTAGCCTTACTTAAATTAATAGTAATCTCTTCAGCATTGTATAATTTTGCTCTTAAAATTAAGAAAAAACTAAAATGTTGTCTGAACAAACAGTTCGTTCAGATAACATATTTTTTACTTTGTGGGTTTTGTTTACACCTTGGCGTCGGTTGGGCATGCTGAGAACTAAGTTTTGGAGGTAGTGTTGCGGAAATATTCTCTCATTCTTCTTTCAGGGCCTGTTTCAGAACACTGAGTGTGGCGGAGGGCGGACTGATCTCCCAAGCTTACCCAGGCATGTCTTAGCGGGTTAGGAGGTGAGCCAGTCAGTGCTATTTTTATGACCGCTAGCTCTGTGCGAACTTCTGAAGAGATATCAACTCATACGTGTATGTACAGCCGTGTCCCCGCTGAATCGCCGCCAGTTTAAAAAATATTGTTTTTTTTATTAACGTTTTAGCAGCCAATCTTTATCCATACACTACAAGAAAGAGGTTAATAAAACCCTAGGACATGTAATACAATGGCTAACACACAACGACCATCAGGCTAACTTAACTAAAACTAAATATATTCAATTTTCTGTCATACCGTGACCAAAAAAAAAGTTTTGCGACATAATAATGCTCTAATTAGTCCAACTACTCCATTTAAATTCTTAGGTATAACTGTAGACAGTTACTGCAATTGGAAATCGCATATAAGTTACGTATGTACAAAAATAAACAAGTTTGTCAACTTAGCAAAACTGCTACACAATCCACAGCAATTGCTGCTTACCATGGTTATGTAGGATCAGTTTTACGATATGGTTTATTTTTATGGGGCAACTCAACTTTAATAAACGAAGTTTTTCTGGCACAGAAACGTTGTTTAAGAGCAATATGTAATGCCGGTCCCCTTGACTCTTGCAAACACCTATTTAAAAAAACTCATATAGTGACATTTTTTTCCATATATATTATAGTCCAGTCATTTGGTAGTTTTACCTGGAAAGTTTTCCGGGAGTTTTGAAAATTGGGTATTTTATAGATTTAAATATGCTCTTTTCGAATTTCAACTTTGCCACCTCGTACCACCGCCGCTCGCGCCGCCATTTTGAAAAAATGGCGCCCAAAAACGGTTTTTTGGGAATATCACCTTTCTGAGGTATTTTACGAAAAAATATATTTCTACAAAATTAAACTAGAACAAATTTCCTACACTTTATGTCTTATTCACTTTTTCATAAAATCAATAGTTTTAGACGTACGAGCGCCGCAAAGTATTATTCATTTGCACCACTACGAGTGTTTGGTATATTTTTCTAAACTGTTCTATTACTGCTGCCGGTTGAAAAAAGCCGGCAAAGTTGAAATTCGAAAAGAGCATATTCAAATCTATAAAATACCCAATTTTCAAAACTCCCGGAAAACTTTCCAAGTAACCCCCTTATTTTCTACCAAATGACTGGACTATTATAGAAATTGGTCTCTTCGTAAGCACCCACAATTATTTGAAAAAATCTCAGAAAAAAGTGTATTTAGCAAAAGAGATCCTAGTAAAATTGTTGTACCAAAATGTTGAACCACTTTGTATCACAGAAATTGTATGTTTATGTGTATAAAAATCTATAATAAAATACCCCAAACTATCAGAGAACTCCCATTAAGACAAATGTTCAAAATAAAAATAAAGCAATGGTTGTCACAAAAATGCTATTATACAATTAAAGATTTTTTTGAAAATAAGTATCATCATCATTCCCCTGCCCTTGTCCCAATTATTATTATTTGGGGTTGGCGCAAAATGTATTCTTCTTCCACATGTTCCTATTTGACTTCATCTCGCAAGTCACACCCTTTGCATCCATATTACCTTTCACACAATCCATCCATTGTTTCTTTGGTCGTCCTCTTCCCCTATATCCATCCACATTTATGTCCATCACCTTCCTTACCACGTGATCCTCTTTCCTCCGCATGACATATCCATACCATGACAGCCGGTTACCACGAAGTTTTTCAGTTACCGGTGCCACTTTCAAACTACCTCTTACATTATCTCACAACATCATCTCAACTCAACTCAAATCATCTTTCATCTTTTTTTAAAATAAGTAATTAAAATTTATTTTTTTAAACAATTAATAATTTGTATTGAATATTTTTTTTACAATTTTGTTATGAATAATAATGTAGTTTTTATAATTTTGTTATGATTAATAATGAAGCTGCCCAACCAGGCCTTAATTATTGTATGCCCAAACGGGCTGATTGTTGCGCTGTATATCATTATACCTAACACCTTGTTAACGCACACGTTAACAACTACAATGCACACATACATCACAAGCGGCGGGGAGCGGGCGGCGCGGGCGGCGCGGGCGGCGGGGAGCGGGCGGCGCGGGCGGCGCGGGCGGCGGGGAGCGGGCGGCGGGGAGCGGGCGGCGCGGGCGGCGCGGAAGTGCAGCGACGAACGACGGCGCGCGCCCTCCCAAGAGACATTACGACAACGCGACCTCGCACGGATGATTGCTAATTATTTTATTTTGACTATACCGAACTGGTAGAGTCCTATTAAAAACCTATTTAAAATACAGTCCACTGTCTCATTCCACCTGGGCCTATCTACACCTGTATCCTACTCAATCAACACAATACAGATTACTTTACTAAGACAATATACAGGGTGTAATGAAACGACTATAACGATCGTGAAGACGTTAGACGTTAGACGAAGAACGACTATAACATATGTAGTCTCGTGTTACAAACACATTGCTGCGACTTTTACTTCGATACGCGATTATGATTTTTCCCCGTTCAAATTAATTCATAATGCTAAATTTCCCCACCGTTATTAGTGGCCACACTGAACATATGATAAAGTTCGGGTCATGTCCTGAACTCAAGAATGGCCGCTACCGCAACCGCAGGTGTTTGATACTTTGATCATATCGCCAAAAATACCGTTGCAAACCAATTTCAACTTTACTGGTAACGACACAAGGTTAAACACTTTACGTAAATTATCCCAAAATTGTATGTTATTTATTGAATTTATTTTCTATTTTCTACAAGTTTACGGCGGTATCTTCGTTGTGAGCCGTGAGCTGACATTATTAATTGAACAGTAATTTTGTATTTATCTACCACAAAATAATATCAATACTACACTAGGTAGTAGTACGACAAACGATACGATGATTAATAAGTTGTTGTCGTAGTCCAGTAGCGTACCTTGATTTCCGAAATATCAAAGATCAAGACTTGTCGATCGTGTTGCTCCGTCAGCTGACGATCGAGAATTCTTAACTTAGGAAATTTCGGCAACGGCTTCGACATACAAACTCTCTACTACTACTACTTGACCTCTATTTACCTGGTCCTTGCAATGCAATTCTAACCAAAAATAATAAAGTAACTATGAGAAAGGAACGTAGGTATGAAATTCACTTGACTAGTCTAGGTATGTTTAGCGAGTCGTTAAAGTCGCAATAATTATTTTTATTTTATTTGTGTGTGTGCGATGATAACAATGTTAATGGTACTTACAGGTGTATGTAGGTGGCCAGCAACCTGATATTCCGGCAATTTACGTGCGTAATAAAGCTACCACTTTTAATTGTAAATTTTGTTTATCGTGCTTGACTTCAACACTCCTCTGAACCGTTTAATCACATTTCTTAATGTAACACTGATACTTTCAAACCTGTACTGGCTTTAAGACTCGCCTTAACACTCACAGTTTGGCTCGTTATGTGAAGATGATGCTAGTAATACTTGTACCGACGGCATTGTTACACCACTCGCAAACAACATCGCGCGTCAACTATTCGGAGATCTTATCGAGACAAATTTATACACGAGACTGATGTCGGGATAGGGATGATCAATAGTCATCGATGGTAAAGAAATAACGATGTTTAGCTGAAAAACATCAAGCAATCGTACGTCTTATCGGAAGCGCTTTCTACACGAGACTGAGTGTCGTCAGTGTCGCTCGGCCGGTCGGCGGCATCATCAAAGGAATTCGCGGTAGTTGTGCACGCGCCGAAAGGGCTGGCGGTTCCTTTGATATAAAATAAATAACATTATTTTTTGACGTTTTATTTTATTTTGGACTGGTCGGCTCCTTTGAAGCAATAGTACAATCGATCACATAGATGCCGCGGTGGTGTGGAGTATTGTCAGTGTTATGAAATTTTGCCGAGTTTTGGGGAGAATTTTGCGTTAGATGGATGGAACAAAAATTAATAACTTTAACAGTTTTTGATATTGACCTCCAAAAATACGTTTTCTGGTATTTAGATTGATAGTAGTACACGCCTGTTCAGGATCGTTATAGTAGTTTTCTTACACCCTGTATATTATACCTACATGACGAATTCAGTAAATGAAATAAAATTTTCATTTTATTATTTAAAATGTCCAGCTTTTGTAGTTTTGTTGATATTTCAATTCCAACTGTACTACTTATTTGTGAAAAAGTACACCTTGTGTTACTCACCGTAAACGTTTTTTGGTCCGAGCCACCCGGTAACAACACCACCCAAGTCATGAATGTCGTTCATGACATCGTTTAACGTGTTCCAAATATCTAAAAAAATACCACTTTCTTATATATGTGAATTTAATCAACAAATATTTTTTTTATTAACCTGCAATAGACGATTTTTTTATACCCTAGGTACTTGTTGAAGCTTTCACTCGTCACAAAACATGTTTTGCGTTGACTGCTATTTGGCCTTTCTTTGAGATACATTATGACATTTATTAAAAAGAGAAACTAAACAAATCATTTCCCAAACGTCTTTTTTGCTTTCTTGCTTTCTGTTTTACCAGAATTTTTAAGAAGTGTTTAAAGAAGATACTTACGGCAACTGTCACCTACAAACCTAAGAGCATGGCCGACGATAGGCCACGCCCCGGGCAAGACCGGCGGCTCCGTGGTGTTCCTGGTCTTTCGGGACCACAGCCAGTACGCTGCGCATGCGCAGCAGAGCAACACCACAGTCCACATTCTCCAAAATGCACTACAAACATATATGACAGCGCTATAGTGAGAGTGAGCAAAGGTATGTCACAGGTTAGTATGTAGACAATACACTTGTTCTTAAGTTTATAGATTACAAGTATATCGGGTGTGTCATACCTAATAACATTATTAAATCCTATCACAATACATAATATACTGTCGTAGACTTTTTTGTAGGTAATAATCTTATATATAAAAATCAATTGCTGTTTGTGTTAGTCTCGCTAAAGCTCGAGAACGGCTGAACGGATTTATCTCATCTTGGTCTTGAATTGTTCGTGGACGCCTAGGGAAGGTTTAAAAGGTGCGACTTTTTTTTTTATTTATCGTTGGGGCAGTACGAAGTATGCCGAGTCAGCTAGTCTTATATATAAAAATCAATTGCTGTTCGTTAGTCTCGCTAAAGCTCGAGAACGGCTGAACGGATTTATCTCATCTTGGTCTTGAATTGTTCGTGGAGGCCTAGGGAAGGTTTAAAAGTACGAAGTCTGCCGTGTCAGCTAGTAAATACTATAAATATGTTAAACATTATTTTTATATATCACCAATACTTTTCGCAGCGCAAGCGAAATAATATATATATCTTGGGACAATATCCACACACGGCCATCTGATCCCAAGCTAAGCAGAGCTTGTGTTATAGTAATCAGACAGCTGATAAACATACTTATATATTACTAAATATATATACATATTATAGATAAATCACACCCAGACACAGAACAAATGATCATGCTCATCACACAAATCGAAGCCCCGACCTCCGGCTTAGCAGTCAGGGTCAATAACCACTAGACCAACGGGCCTGTCTAAATATAAAGTAGGTACAGATTTTGCCTGTTTGTACAACATTTTTGGACTGGTCTTTAGAATATATATTGTCTCGACTTCTAGTCCATATATTCTAAAATTTGAATAAAATCTATGTATTATTTTTGGAAATTATTTGGACATACATTTGAAGTTTTAACGACTTTGTCATAATATTGTATATGTTACAGCCAAAGTAATCAATCTGGATGTTATATATCGACGTCCCCCGCGAATAATCCGGTAATGACCTATTACGGGGTTTTTCATGTTATGCGTTTTTCGTTATCTACATAGAAGTTAAAATACACCATGTATTTTTTTTTTTTATAATTTTTCTATCTTTATTTACGAAGATATAAGAAAACTACGCGTTTATAAAGTTCATTAAACGAATAATATCGTTTTAAATGTTTACGAAAAAAAATATCAATATGATTTGACAGTAAACAATGTTACGATATTATTCGGGTAAATAGTTTTCCATCTTATTTAAGTAAGTGCTACTACGGCACAGCAAATGATGCATTTGACTGTAAGGTTGATATGTTTATAAGTCCTTATTAATGTTACGAGCAACACATTTAGCTTTTTATTCAAGTGGATGAGCAAGAAAAGTGAAGTGTATTGAAAAATCACAAAATTCATTAATTTATAAATGATGATATGATAATTATGATGATGATAAACGAATACGTGTGTGACGAAGACAAAGGGAGCGTTTTAAAGAACCATGCATTCATAGAACTAACCGTTTTGGAGGTCCAAGTGTTATGGTGTGGGGTGGAATCAGTTTAGTAGGCAAAACTGAGCTCGTAATTTTAAATGAGCGTGCTGTAACCGCTGCCACTTACGTCGACGAAGTAATCCAACCTCACGTCATACCATTTTCACAAAGAGTGGTGCTGGTTTTGCTCGTCCTCATACGGCCCGCATTACACAAAGAGCACTTTCTGAGCCCAACATTACGGTTTTACCGTGGCCTGCGATGAGCCCTGATCTCAATCCTATTGAACATTTATGGGACCAATTGAAAAGAAGCCTTAAAGAAAACTACAGCCAGGTAAATAGTCGACAGGAGTTCATAAACGCATTAAAACACTGTTGGGAACGAATACCAGAGGAAAATGTTACCTATCTCATTGAAAGTGTTCCAGATAGGCTCATAAAGTGCATACGGAGTAGAGGAGGCCCCACTCGCTCGCTAAGGACAGAATCCCTTAAGCAAAAGTCATGTAAAACCAGAGGTAAATTAACTTTATCTTTATTTTTATTGTTACAGCATAAAATATGGTAGGCCCTATTTTGTTTTGAGTAGTTATAATGATCATTTATAATTGAATTGTTTGGAAGTTACACAGGCTTAGGAGATCCCTAAGCCTGTGTAACTCCCAAGCAATTCCTCACCATTATCAACCATTTTATAGGAATTTAAGATGTTGCGATACTGAATCAGGACACGATGAGGATTCTGATTAAGATTTTTATCCGCAATAGGACCTTATTATAATTTTAATGATTGTGTAATAGTGTGTCTTCAGTGAATTGTCTATTTTTATGATAATAATGAATATCGTGTTTTGTCAAAATAACCAAACTCGTTTTTTTTACTAAAACGTCCTTTATTTCATAAAATAGACGATAATACAATACTTAAGTAAACTATACGAATAAACAGTATTAGTCATAACAATAAAATGTTCATTACTGTTAAATAATCGAATAACCTAACAATAGTTTTTTACAAATTTTCAGTATAAAAACAGATATCACGAATAATATCGTAACAAGATATTATTTTTGCTGTTAAAAATATACATTTACACGAACAATATCGTAAGTGACATTACTGACCAGAGCTTGACCTACACTAATATAGTAAAATGCATTCAGCTAAATTATAGCGAAGCCCTTGGAACTACTTAAATTTTGTTGAAATAAACATATAGCTGAAATAAATAGCTTTCATATGCGATATAAAACGTCTCTGACACTTGTTGTTTAATAGAGTTATTAAGGAAAAATGGTTTTTTATTTACACTTTTTCGATTACCGGATTATTCGCGGGGGGCGTCAATATACTGTCTAGCTATTATATATTATATAATGTCAACTCAATTTGAATAAAGTAATAATTGACACAAAATTAATCACATTAACTAGCTAGTTTATATAATATCATCGAAGAATTGGATAAAGTAATAAAACATGTAGATATTCGTTTAAGAATAAATTTGTATTTCGATTTACCTTAAGCATACATATCATAAAGATTATTTTAACAATTTAAATAACATAAGATAATATTTTCACCTCAAAAAACAAAGACTTTAACAAATCAAAGAAAAAAAGGCCTAACCTCACCTAATTTAGGTTGGGTTAGTTGTTTTTAGGCAGGAGTGTCGATATCGATTGAATATTATACCTTTTGATCATTACTGCAATTTTTTTTATAGCAAATAAATATTCGACGAACTGAAAATTATGTCAAACGATATTATACAAAGTGATGATTTTCTTTGACGTTGTTCGATTGAGTAATATTATATCAAACGTTGTTCGATCAAACAAGGGTGAACCTAAGATAAAGACCGTATTATTACTTTGGCTAACTTTGACATGCAATTATGAAAAATGATCAGATTAAGTTAGAATTCTTCGTAGACTTAATTAAACATTGATCGTTAAACCGAAACTTAATAAGTTTATTTGACGAATTTTATTCAAAAACTAGCTGTGCCCGCGACTTCGTTCGCGTGGTTGTCGAAACAAAACAACGTCGTTTAGATAAGAGTAGGCTATATACATATACCTTGGCGTGAAAATAGATGACGAACTAAGAATATTATTAAGTAAAAAATGTAGTACCTAAGCTTTAAAGTTCCTATTATTATTTTAAGAGCTTTTTCATGTCACAGCTATGGGTTAACATTCAAAACTCACTGAGATAAACTGGAAGCTCTTCATAATAGATTTTTAAAACTACTTGTTATTACTAAAAATACAAAAGCACATGTAAAGGAGATTATAGTACCTAAATTATTTGAAATAGAAATAGCCGTTGCCCGTGACTTTGTCTGCGTGGTATTGAAGATTAGGTAAATTAGGCACTGTGGTGCGGTGAACATCCGACGCCGCTCCCAATCTGGTGGATGTATGCGGGCGCAGCAGATTATTCCGGGCACCGATCTTCTGTTTCGTTTTCTTTCTACTTCTTGACGGACGAATTTTCAAAAATCCCTTCTTAGTGTTATAATATGGTTATCAATGTTTCAAGTTTCTAATTATGGTAGTTTGAGCTGAGCCAACTGAGCCTGCCTATCAACACACTTTTACCAATGCAACTACCCTATACCATCGCAATTGGTGCACAATTGCAGTAGTGTATAAGTACTATCAAATCTTCAAAACCACGCGTAACACAACAAAATTGCAGTCAACAGCTAATTAATAAAATAAAGTAAATCATTTACCGTCCAAACCATTGTTTTTGTTTTGGTAGTTAGTTTTCTGTCATTTCAATAAATATCCACAGCTACATCTAAATGGGATAAGACTGTCGTAGCTTAAAGAGTAAGTAGATACCGTGTAAAATTATTTTGAAAAACAATTTTATGTTAAAAAAGCCAGGTACTTCATACAATACTTTTGTACTATCAAAAACGGTAGAAGAAAAGTAAATGTTTGTTTAGTAAAATTTGTATTCAAAAATTATTGAAAAATGAATTCAAAAAGTGTATGTTGAAATGAAATTTGAACTTGAAGTAAAAGAATACGAAGTTCGTAACTCCCCAACCAGGCTATTTTGATTGCTATGTTGTAGGCCAAATAACATGTTAATGTAAAAACATTAAACCATAGCAACAGTATTTTGGTCACTATCTATGGTGACTCGTACACAGCTATGGTGACAGTAGAAAAGTTACGAAAATTCACGTTGATCACCCCCCGTATAGGATAGCACAATAATATATAGTATTTATGTTAGCCCGACCTTCACCAATAATATAAATTGTGTCAAATCTTAACACCGCGATTCAGAAAACGACGAACTTTGCACAACGCCATCTATCGGATTTGAAATTTAACTATCAACATTAGTTCTATTTTTTGTCATAAGATGTCGTTGCAAGTACTACACTGAATTGCGTAACGTAATTATTTTACTTCTTGAATTCACTAAATTAATCATATCTTTTGGTAGAGTGAACCGATTTCGATCAAACAAAGACTAAATTATACCTCAAGTTACGTATATTTTTTGTGTATAAACATTGTCTGCATTGAGTTCGTAGATTTAGAGTCTGAGGGGAGGGACTTTCACCTCTCCTCCCTCCCCCCCTGTATCGGTTTCCGGGATGAAAAGTAGATATGATCCTTCCTCGGAGTAGGTACTATAACCATACCAAGTTTCATCAAAATCCGTTTAGTAGTTTTTGCGTGATTCGCGTTCAAGATACAGACAGACAGACAGACAGACAGACAAAAATTTTTTTAATTGCATTTTATACTTCAGTATCGATAATAAAACGCCCCCCACTCATTTTTTTTTAAATATCTTCAATGTACAGAATTTGACCCCGACCATTTTTATTATAGTATAGATGGATAAATAGATCAGTTCGACGAGTCGAAACAATTTTCCTATTTGACTAACCACACTTTAAATTGCCAAGTGAAGTGTGCTACACAAGAATTAATTACAACCAGATACGATATCACTTACCGACGACAGCTTCTCACAACGACTCGGCTTAGACAAACGGAATACGACGAACTGCGCTCTTATATTATATACAGGCGAGATCCAAGTGCTTTAGTCTAAACTATATGCTGGCTGAACTTGCATGTTAATCAATGTTTAAATGGATAACGAAACAAAAAATACTGGCCAAGTGCGAGTCAGACTCGCGTACGAAGATTTCCGTATCTATAATAGACAATCTATAGTTTACATAGTTTTGTTTAAATTTTACTTACAAATATTCAAGTTTCTACCTATGTATTAAGATCGAGTAAAAACTGCTTAAAAATACGAAAGAAAACCACTTTTCTTGTATCCCCATACAGTAAATGTGTAACCCCCATAACATTTTGTTTATTTTTTAGTAGTTTTTGTTATAGCGGCTACGGAAATACATTATTTGTGAAAATTTCCGCTTTCTATCTATGTATTACGGTTTATGCGATACAGTCTGGAGACAGACAGCGAAGGCTTTGGGTTTGGGTACGGAACCCTAGAAACGTGACCATACGGGTTTTGTACACTAGCCGTTGCTGAATTAAAAAAACCGACATTTTAGGGTTCTTTAAGTTGAAAGGAAACAAGGAAACTTATAAAATCACTGTATTATCCGTCGGTCCGTCGATCCGTCCATCAGTCAGTGTCTTTGTCTGTCAAGATATTTTTTCTCGAGATAAGTGTATGTATGTATTTCAAGTGTATGTATGTATGTCGATTTCTATGTTCCCTGCTACAGCCAGAACGGCTGGAAGGTTTTAACGTACGTGAGTCGTGGTTTCGTTAGTATCGCCTTGATAGCGCGAATGACACTAGGTTCATAAGAAAAATAAAACAAAAACAAATTGGCAAATATATATTTTTGTTTACCAAACCCTTCGAGTTAGGTTTTAAAATGAAGGAATTTAAATAGCAATTTCAAAATTATTCATAACTTACAGTTTTAATTTCAAATGAAAGACATAAATAAAGAAAACAATAAAAATTGAAATATTAAATAATTTTTGACGGAGAAATACTTAAAGCAGTCTGTCTAAACTTCGCCACTTATTTATAAAAAAATAACTAAGAAGTTTGAAATTAAATAATAATTAATTAATAATCAAAAACCCGACCGCAAAAAAAACCCACTAACCAAAGAGAGAAAAACAAGCTTTATAAAATAAAAGTAGTAATAAATATAAAAAAAATAATAATGATTTGCACATAATAATAATAATCACCTAATTTAGCTTACGCAAACAATAACCCTGACTTCTAAACTAGGTTTATAACCCGTATCTTAGAAGCCAGTTAGCCTTCTACGTCTAGGTTACTCAATTCAGTGTTTCTGTAATTGGTAGGTAAATTCGAGAATTTGTTTCTTGAAAAAAAAAAGTTTCTTGATAATAATAATTATGTTTATTTCCTTTCGTGCATTTTCATTTAAAAATTCTGAAACATTTACGTTAGTTCCTTGAAAGTAGTGGCTGTTTTCTATAATATATCGAGTCATTTTCTTGCTTGAGCTCAACTATTAGGGGTCTGCTTTTTGTGGTATGTCTTCCTATACGTTTTGTTTCTTCTATGTACCCGCTCAGGTCTACATGCAGTACTTCATAGAAAATTTAAATCAATCTATTATGTATTTCATTGTCGGACTGTTGATATTGTAGGATTCAGAAAAACCGTATATTACTAGTTTCTTGTAATCGTTTTCAGTTTCCTTAACCTCTGTAGTTGGTGGTTGAAATTGCATACTTTTTATTTCATTTTTCAGGGTTTCATTTTCATAACATTACTTTTGAATTTTCTTGTTTATTTCTTCTAACTCCATAGATTTTTTTATTGTTTTGTTTATAAAGAAAATCAGTTTTACATTCAATATCCTGCTTGAGCTTGGTGATCGCTTTTTTTATTTCTATTTCAATTGTGTTTTGCAGTTCTGATATTATAAATTTATTGTTTTCCTTAAGACGTTGTATTATAAATTCGCTTAAATTTTCTAGTGAGACGGTCGATGATATACCCGCGTTCGTATTTGAGTTAATATCTGAATATTCTTGTTGAATAGTATTACCGAGAAGGCATGACTCGTCTATTATTGAGCAGCTGTCATTGCTGTAGATTGTAGTCTTCTTTCTATCATCATCTTCCTGCCCTTATCCCATTTCACTTGGGGTCGGCGCAACACGTCTTCTAGACATGTTGCTTAAAGTTTTGGCTATGGTTTTATAGTCGGCCGCCTGCCTTCACTAACCCTCTTTGGGAATGAATTGTTGGTAGTTTACCCGCCACCATTCGGGTGACCCAAGGTGCTTTGTACAGTGCACTGGGTCTTAAGGTTCATTAGTCGCCTTTTACGACACCCAGTGGAGGATATGGGGTGGTGCTATTCTTTATATCCGGACACCACACGGAATGTAGTATTCTTTCTAACGGTGACGTTATTGTTGCTGGTATTTTCTCGCGGGGAATTTGGTGAATCAGTCTTTGGGGGTATCTAGGGGTATCTATATTGCCGGTTTTTGGTGCCTTACAGCGGCATGCTTGGCACTGCCATGTCTGTTTATGTTCTGGTGTCATGCTCTTAAAGAAGTTACTGCTTATATTTGAACATTGTAGATCATAGTTATCATGACAATCCATACTATTATTTTTAATATTATAAATGCAAAAATGTGTTTGTATGTTTGTTTGTTCGTCTTTCACGTCAAAACGGTGCAATGGATTGGCGTGATTTTTTGTGGGAGGATAGTTGAAGGGCTGGAGAAAGCTGGCTCCACATTAATGAAGAAGCTCCCCTTAAAAAGAGCTCTCCTTTCGGGGTTCGCGGTTGTTTGCTGAAGCGTTCCCGTGGCCCCGGACTATAGGAAACGGAGAAGCACTCCGGCGGTTTAGCCAGTAAGAGTCCGGCACACTTCTTTGCCATCGTCCGTTTTCAAGCCCTTTAATCCAAATTGTCAAATCAGTGCAAGATAGCGGCCACAGCAAAAAACTAGCAGTGTTAACTAACAGTCAAATGTGTTTGTAAGACTAGAGGTTATGATTAGGAAGTTAAGAAATTACTTAGGCTAAATCAGTCCTCAAATGGTTAAATCCGCATTCCCGTTAAATTCAGGTGGGCCGATTTTTAAAGTACACGTAACTGGTCTGACAGAAGATGTCACCATAGCGCCCAAAGTACTGTTGCTATGGTTTTATGTTTTGACATTAACAACTTATTAAGCATACAATAAAGCAATCAAAATAGCCGGGTCAGGGAATAACGAGCTTCGTATTTTTTCACTCCAAGTTCAAATTTCATTTCGACACACACTTTTTGAACTTATCTTTTAATAATTTCAGTCCAGCATAACATTTTATTTTTTTCTACCGTTTTATGGTAGATCAAAAGTATTGTAAAAAGCACTTGGTTTTTTAACATAATATTGTTGATCAAAATTCTGAGCTCTGACAGTCTCATCCGCTTTAGATGGAGCTGTGGATATTTGCTGACAAACTACCAAAACAAAAAAAAAATTGAACGGTAAATGATTAACTAGGTATTTTGATCGAGCTGTTGACTGCAATTTTGTTGTGTGTGACGCGTGGTTTTGAAGATTTGATAATACCTTTTCACTACAAAATTGTGCACCAATTGCGATGGTATAGGGTAGTTGCATAAGTGAAAGTGTGTTGATATTCATGTCTATTAAGAATTGGCCTGGAGTGAAATCATCCGATGCCCTTGGTCGTGTGTACACTGTCCATGTAACTAATTTTGAATGTTTCTGTTTACGTTTGCTGTTAAACCATGTTCGAGGTTCTACAAGCTATAGAGATCTTAAAATTGTCAACAGTCAGGAATGCGCAACATAGAGAAGCATGTGAAGCTCAGAATCTGTTGGAAAATGATAATCACTGGGACGAAACTATGGAGGAAGCCGTGCAGTGCCAATCACCAGCCAAAATCAGGGATCTTTATGCAACTCTCATATCATCTTGCGGGCTATCTAATCCTAAAGTATTATGGGACAAGTATAAAGAAAACAGCAGCAGCAAATAAGCAGAAGATATTTTGCGAAGGCTACAGCAGACATACACGGATATTACATACAATGAGAACATTTACAATGAAGCACTTGAAAAATTGAAGACAAAGTAATGGTAATGGTGGGCAAAAAGTTGAGTGAATTTGGAATGATAAGTCCACGGCGAACAAATGAAAATGAGCTATGTGATGAGATTTTACGAGAAAAAAGCTATGACATATCAGTTTTGCATCAGCAAGTAACCGAATTGGTACCCCAATTACTAACCGAACAAAAACGAGTCTTTGACGAAGTATTGCAGCAATTAGAATCTGGGTATGGTGCACTTCTCTTTCTTAATGCTCCAGGAGGAACAGGGAAAACGTTTTTGCTAAATTTATTGCTGGCGAAAGTTAGGAGAAATAATAACATTGCTGTGGCTGTAGCTTCCTCAGGCATAGCCGCTACGGTGCTGAGTGGAGGCCGTACTGCGCATTCTATTTTAAAATTACCGTTAAAATATCTCGCCCAGGAAGATTCACCTAATTGTAATTTTAGTAAAAATAGCGCGCGGGGTGCAATGTTACGCCAGTGCAAGCTTTTAGTATGGGACGAAAGTACTATGGCGCACAAAAAAAGCGGTAGAAGCACTAAATCGAACACTCCAAGATTTGCGCAACAGTACTGATGTTATGGGAGGGATGGTGGTTCTACTAGCTGGTGATTTCCGTCAAACGTTACCAGTGATTCAGAAGGGGACACCCGCAGACGTAATTAATACCTTTCTCAAGTCATCCACTTTATGGGGCACCGTACGCAAGTTCAGTCTTACCACGAATATGAGGGTGCATCCGTACAATGACATAAATGCTAGCAGCACGTCTTCACTCGTATCTTTTTACCTGTTTGTATTGGTAGCGTTAAGACAAAATAGGGATTTAAAGATATTGTTGAATCCCTTGAAGAAGTAAAAAGTATCAGTTAATTTCCTTCCTCGCTTGATACTCCAAAAATCCCTACTTACTGCTTACTTTTGTTACTAAAGGAAGCCTGGTTCTAAATCAATATCCTAGACCGAGAGGTTTCGGCTGTGCATTAATCAATCAGTTACCAAATCGCACCCCCAAAATCACGATTGGAGGGTAGTTTAGAAATAAATATAAGGCCAATCTTATTTACTTAACTATATTCGTGTTCGTGCCAAGTTTCAAGTTTATAAACCCAAGGAATAAGATTTTTCATAGAAACGTAATTAACCCTTTTTTACTCCCTTAGGGGTTGAATTTCCAAAAACCCTTTCTTAGTGCTCCCCTGCATATCTCAAGGAAATTACATGCCAAATTTCAGCTTTCTACGACCAGTAGTTTCGGCTGCGCGTTGTCTGTCAGTCAGTAACGGAAGAGTTATATAATTATATATTATTTAGATTGTGTTACCTATTTTGCTTTATTTTTAATACGAGTATACGTATTAATTGACATTATTATCTTGGAATGTATAATTATATTAATTACTAGCTGCTGCCCGCGACTTTGTCTGCGAGGTATTGAAGATGTGTAGTGCTGTACAAAAAGTAAAGCTAAATAACGTTTAATGCCAGCTCTCTAATCCAGTTCTATCCAAAACTAATTTCTTAACTTCCTAATCATAACCTCTAGTCTTACAAACACATTTGACTGTTAGTTAACACTGCTAGTTTTTTGCTGTGGCCGCTATCTTGCACTGATTTGACAATTTGGATTAAAGGGCTTGAAAACGGACGATGGCAAAGAAGTGTGCCGGACTCTTACTGGCTAAACCGCCGGAGTGCTTCTCCGTTTCCTATAGTCCGGGGCCACGGGAACGCTTCAGCAAACATTCGCGAACCCCGAAAGGAGAGCTCTTTTTAAGGGGAGCTTCTTCATTAATGTGGAGCCAGCTTTCTCCAGTCCTTATTAAGAGGCGCGTGGAAGCACCGCGCACGCCGTCTTTACCCCTTGCTCGTCGGACACGAATCGGGTGGTCAGATGAAGCCTGCCGTGCTCTTTCCACTTTTTCTTTGAGTGTCATCACTTTTTCGTAGAACTTGGTGACGGCACACCAACTAACCGCGGACACTTTGCCCACTCTAAGTGATGTGACATCGTCTGTACGGAGATGTCGCATTCTCACTGGATGTGAGAGGGGTCTGTAGAGCCAAATTTGCTAAATTTTGTTTGCCTACCTACTTGGGTTCTTAGACAGTTGAATGCTTTCCGAAAAGACCACTGCAAGGTTTCTCCGGGCGGCAAATGTTCCTGAGGTAGGACATAAGTAGTAGGTGGTAGATGTCGATCTGCCCAGATCTTGCACTGAGCTCGAGTTGGAGTTTCAATAGTAGCCAGTGTACATCGGAGGAAGCTCTTTTGGCTCTTAAGTCTACCCAAATTAAGACTATTCTAACGTCAGGTAGAGCAATGCTAACCAGGGGGAGAACTTATTGAGCGGGGTTGTTTTTAAACACCTAATTAGATATTATTCGACACGTTTCGTTGAGCTCTGTGCGCTGTGGTGTGGAGAACGGCAAGCGCCGCTCTCCATTTGGTGGATGTATGTACGTGCAGCAAATTATTCCGGGCACCGATCTTTTATTTTCCTTTCTTTCTACCCCTTGACGGACGAATTTTCAAAATCCCGTCTTAGTGCTTACTTACATTACTATCAAAGTTTCAAGTTTCTAGTTCTAGTAGTTTGAGCTGTGTTACGCACACATAACAAAACATTCGCGGGAGTACGCATGCGGCGCATACTCGTAGGTACAAAATATTAAGCAGATATTAATAATAACAGCCTATCTTTATTATACTTTTACATACGCAACTACCCTATACCATCGCAATTGGTGCACAATTGTGGTAGTGTATACGCACTATCAAGTCTTTAAAGCCACGCGTTATACAAAACAATATTGCAATCAACAGCTAGTTAATAAAGTATAGTAAATCTTTTACCGTCCAAACTATTTTTTTTTTGTTTTGAAAAATACAAAGCTCGTACTTCCCTGACCCGGCTATTTTCATTTCTATATTGTAAGCCAAATAACATGTTAATATTGACGTCAGAACATAAAACCATAGCAACAGTATTTTGGTCGCTACGGTGACATTTTCAGTAAAACCAGTTACGTGTTCTTTAAAAATAAAGGTTTATTGCTAAGATCCAAATGAGACAATTAATAAAGTGATAATAAATAAATCTTCAAATCAAATCTAATAGAATGAAAAATCTTCAAATAAATTTTAATGGAATGAAAAATAAAGTGTTATGCGTATAATGTAACGGGATAGACTTCTTTAGTGATGGGATGTAGTGCTACGATGGATAGGTAGTCGATATGTTTCTGGAATAAGAAATGTATATCGTGCGTAGTTCAATTTTTATTTTTTAAAAGCGTCTAATTATAATGATAAAACAACGCAACATTATAAGATTGGTTAAAAAGTTGCTAAGGAAAAATATTAACATTTTATTCGTCCAAACTCATATCTAAGTCAAAATAAGTAGTCATAAAACATTTATATTGACAGGTATATACACGTAGTTACACTGCACAACTAAATAACACACTAATTTTTATAACAAAATGAAAGAGAATTGAATGTATGCTGCGAGTATCGACAGCGATATAAATATTTTTCGAATGTCCATCCCTAGTCATGTGGTACTGAGAGACGTCAACGTCATACAGGCAACTGTCACCCGCACTATTTAGCCACGGACGCGCAGGCGCGAGGCGTGTACGTAATCTGATAGAATATTAGAATCTTAACAAATGTTCGAGGTGATTCTTTATATTGGCATAACTTTTTTATTAATCAACCGATTGACATGAAATAAACACTAAATGTGATGGGAAGCTTACTACAACATATTAGTGAAAACCGCATTTCAATCGAATAAGCCGTTACTGAGATTAGCGTGCACAAACACCACTTTTCTAGAATTTTATTATATGTATAGATATAGATAGATAAAATAAATTATATACCTAACTAGTTTACAATGGTCCGGAATCATGCAGTGAATCAGTGCTTGGGTATAGATTTACTTTGTATTCATTTATTAAGCAGGCAGCAGATTCGTCATGCTCCCTTAGTCGCCACTGCCTGCGGTGGCGTCGTGGGTCGGGTCACCTCCTTCCCTCAAATATGGCGAGGGAGGTGATGGCTGACGCAAACGTCATACTCGTGAACGGGTGCTGCTTGCGGTAGCTGGTCGGTCTGCTGACCTTGGGCTCAGTAGTTAAGAGTTTTGTGTTTTTTTTGTAGTTTTATCAACCTAAAACACTGATTTATCTGGCACGGTTCCTACCTTTCTATAATATTATTATAATGTAAAAGAAAGACAGCGTGCTGCTGGGGAGTTTGTTGCGCCGTTTCTTCTCCCATAGCGAAAGCACAGGAAGCGGTGAAGGGTGGTGGGTGCTGTCTATTATACCTAATTTTGACGTTCGAAAAGTGCTATATTGTAGCCTAATTTGAATAAATGACTTTTGATTTTGATTTTGCAGAACGTGCACTTCTGGACATAGGTTTCTCCTAAAGGAAACGAGAATCCATCCAGCCATCTGGCGTTTCATGGCGACATTCGTCGTCTGACCAGGTGGACGTCCTAGTCTGCGTTTTTGTTCCGTGGACTTCATTTCAGAACCCAGCCACCGTCGGTACTACGAGCTACGTGCTCTGCCCATTGGCACACGGATGACATTAACACGATGGCACTGGTGTGCATATTCACACCAACAATCAAGTTAACTGTCTTTCCGTGTGGTGTCCGGATATAAAGAATAACACCACCCCATATCCTCCACTGGGTGTCGTAAAAGGCGACTAATGGACCTTAAAACCCAGTGCACTGTACCAAGCACCTTGGGTCACCCGAATGGTGGCGGGTAAACAACCAACAATCGCATACCCAAAGAGGGTTAGTGTCAGGCAGGCGGCCGACTATAAAACCATAGCCAAAACTTTAAGCAACATGTCTAGAAGACGTGTTGCGCCGACCCCAAGTGAAATGGGATAAGGGCAGGAAGATGATGATGATGAATCAAGTTAACTGTCTGTCAAAAGTGATAGATTTGCATATATGACGGCATTAGTTGCGATCACATTTGACAGACTACATTTGGTATGGCTGGAACAACGGATCTTAACATTAACATAGCAAGCACATGGTATTCGGTACGGTGCTTTTGCATTTACGAATACCATGTAAATGCCAATGTTTGTAGAGTTGCCCCAAAACATTAAACCGTATCTGAGCATTGCTTCAATAACTCCATAATAGTCAATCTTCACTAGTTGTTAAAAGTTTATAATTCTTATTCTCTTATCATCTTATCATCTTATCTCATCTTCTTAAATTTTTATCTATTTTCTATTTCATCCTTAAAAATTTTGCTGTTTCTATTTGATTTACTTAAATATTTTCGTATATTAATTTATTTATTTATATTAAGGATCTCCAACAAAGAATACTCAGTATACATTATTAGACAAAAGTAGAGTTAGATTTTTCATTTTTGATACATACAAATAACAATAGGATTCTTAAAATTCACATATTATTAATATTTTATATTATAACTAGCTGTTGCCCGCGATCTTGTCCGCGCAAGTGTCGGTTATATAATCTTTACTAGTATTATAAAGCTGAAGAGTTTGTATGTTTGAACGCGCTAATCTCAGAAACTACTGGGTCGAATCGAAAAAATCTTTTTGTGTTGAATAGACCATTTATTGAGGAAAGCTTTAGGCTATAAGACATCACGTTGCAACGATTAGGAGCGAAGAAATAATGGAAAATGTGAAAAAAACGGGGAAAATTATTGATCCTTGAGGGCTTCCGTTGCGTGCGCTCCGGTTCAAGATACCAAAAATATAATTATGTATAAAAGAATTATTCCTATTGAAATGATCTAAAAAAATGTCCAGGTAAGGTAGGTAATTTACACAGAAGTAGGTACTTTAAAATAATTATGTTCTTTTAAAAATTTAAAAACTTAATCGTCTAAAATAATAACAGAGAATGACGAGGACAAAGTCGTGGGTAACAGCTATAATTTATAAAGCTAAGGAGGTTGTGCACAAAAATAATGATGCCCAAAATAATTATTCCACGCGGGCAAAGTCGCGGGCACAGCTAGTATGCAATATAACGCCCCGCGCGATATTTACAGGGGCACGGCGATATTCTTATTTAATATTTTTTTTAGCTCCTGACTCCTGTCTAATATGCACGTTCACAAAGTACCACACATGACAAATGACACGAATATTCAATTCTATTCAAACCGTATAATTTAATAATTACTACTAGCTGTTGCCGCCACTTTGTCTGCGTGGAATTGAACAAAAAAGTAAATTAGTTTATTGTCTGAAAAAAAAACAACTCATATAAAAGTCGCCTAAATTACCCTTGCTCAAAATCAAAAGTCACTTATTCAAATTAGGCTATAATGTAGCACTTTTTGAACGTCAAAATTTACAAATTATAGACAGCAACCCATCGCCCACCCTTCACCGCTTCCTGTGCTACTGCTACGGGAGAAGAAACGGCGCAACAAACTCCCCAGCAGCACGCTGTCTTCCAAATAACAATTTTATTATTCTAAGATTTAATTTAAATAGGAATCGTGCCTGATAAATAAATATTTTAGGATAACTACAAAATATTATATTACATCAGCTACCTGCTAATAAAAATCCGCTCAAAATCAATAGACTTAAAATAAAACAAACAAACAGATAGTATGTACCGTATAAAATATTATACAGGTATGTGTTAATATGCATGTAGTAAAACGATTATTTAAAAATACACAGACGCTCCAATTTTACATATTATGTATTATATCATAATTCACTATCACCATTATTGGCTACTTGGGTTTGGACAGCCCACATCTCTGCAACTTTTTCGTTTCACGTCCTTTTCTCAATACTGATATAGTATCCATCTGCCGGCTTCAGCATCATATCCACCTTGAGCTTTAGCTTCGTGTGGTCAGCAGTGATCCGGTAGTTACGTATTACATGAGCTATGGTGGTTTTCATTGACATTAACGCATAGTTTTTGCCTAAAAAATAAAGAAACAATAAGGTGAAGCTGAATATTTAACAATAGTATTTATCTTTTTCATAGATACATATCATCTTCAAGATCCTGTTATGACTTATATTAAATTAGAAAAATAATTTTATCAATAAAATTAAAACCAAATTCAACAACAACGGCACTAAAAACCCGAAAAATAAACCGATATTATCATGTCACCTAGAAATACGTAGATGTCGTTGCCAAACCAGTAAGTTGAATTATTTCCCGGTGTATGTTGATTCTCTAATGGACACTTCATTCAGTATCTAGCTGACCGACTTCAACAACGGTTTTTATTTTTTTTTGCTTTATTCTTTTTAGTGTATAGACTAAAAATCAGACCTACCTAATAGCTTTAAAAGAATACAACTATCAGTCCATATGAAATTTGAGTGCTTTAAGATTTTTCTTTCACTCCTGAAGGTTGAAGAGTTCTCTCAACTGCCCTTCGTCTTGTGCACCAGAGCCTATTAAAACTCATCTAAGTGTATAAGTCTTACCAATACAAATTATTCAAGCTCAAACACAAGGTAGTTGCTGTGAAACGTTGAGGAGTTCCCTCGACTGTCTCTCTTCTCCATCATCAGATCTATTCCAGACCCTTGTTAAACTGTAGTCTTTTAAAATACCTACTGAAATATCTCACAAACACCTTAGTTGTCCCTACAACTTTTTGAAGTTTTCCTCGATTTATCTGGTTTCCCGATTTTAGACCCAGACTTCTATACATTGGAACTACCTTAGAGCTTCAACAAAAAAAAAGAATTACTAAAATTGGTTCAGAAACAGCAAAGATATCCGCGAACAAACATAAAAAGCATTATATACGGTCAAATTGAAAAACCTCCTCCTGTTTGAAGTCGGTTAAAAAACAGAAGTAAATGCGTAATACACATGAACCTTAAATGGTTTGACGTTTTGACCGGGTTAGGTTGGTCGTGTTCGCAAACGGGCTTGTGACCAAAGCTTAATTTTGTAACATGTAACCCGTTACTTTGAAAACCTGATAAGACTTTACTACCGACAGAATACTTACCGATACACATTCGTCTTCCAAGACTGAAAGCGGCGAAGGCGTTGGGATTGTCAGGCAGCCGGCCCGGCTCCAGCCACCGTTCCGGTTTGAACTCGTGCACGTCCGGGCCCCACATCGGGTGCTTGTGAACGGCGAACAAGAACAGGGCACACGACATCCCCGCAGAGAGAGTGCAGTTTTCTTAAAAATAGGTCGGAAACAGTTTACAAATTGTAATGCTTTATATATATTTAACTTTTACCATTATTGTTCATCTTGACCCATATCTAGTTGTTTTTAAAGTGTAAATTTAATAACTTTCATCCACGTCATTTGGCTAACAAAAAGCGCATGGTCGATAAATTTCTACCTTTCATACTTACTAAGTTCTACATCTTTATCGAGTTTTCTGATTAAGACCGGTCCTATAGGGAACATCCTCATGCTCTCCTTCAACACCGCCTCCAAGTACACGAGCTTCGACAGGTCGGGCTTCTCCACATCCCTGTCTCCATCGCCGAGGACTTCCTGGATCCTGAAATTCGGTGGCTAAGTAGTGTGTGCCTATTAGATTAATAAAATGAGATTCATATTGAAACGACAAGAGGTAGTAAATTCAAGAGTTTTCTTTTGGACCCAGGATTTCTATTACAGGCCTCAATCTATCGAAGATGTATGATCCACATAGGAACTGCGTGGTGAGCAGAGTAGTCGGTTTGCCCTCATTATAGCTAGTATTGCATTATATACGATTTCCAACATATCGACCAAGTCCATTACTTAACGTTTGATAACATAACTTCACATAACGAAGTTTCATTTAAAGCCAGTAGGAAAATTATGCAAAAAACGAGCGGCTGAGACATTATAACTATAGATTGATATCCTTGAAAAATCCTCTATAATCCTCTCAAAGGATTGCTAAAAAGTCTAAGACCTACTCAGCGAAAGCCTTGTCCTGTGCCTCAGGATATGATCCAAGTAGAATCATCGTGCACATGAGCACATTAGCAGATGTGTCATGGCCGGCTACAATCATAGTGTCCACTTGTTCCCGTATCTCGCGGTCGTTGAACGCGCCCTTCTCAGCTGATAATTCCAGCACTAGGTCTAAGAATGCTTTGAACTTGGTTCCTGTAAAGGTTAAAGTGTTTAATTGCATCTTCTTACGGGTTTGGCAATATTATATTACACAAATTATTTGTCGAAATTTGAAAAGATATGCATAATAAACGATATCAAAAATTGACCTGGAATAACACTTCTTTCTGAACATATATTTCCTGTTAACTCAGATTTTCTTTTTTGTATAACCTGCAACAATTCATTCAATGTTTTAAGCAGAATTTTCAAACATCACTGAATCAAAGTGTGAGCGTATATGCAAGCCCGTATCCTGCAGTAGAGCTGACATGGCTACTCTGATTCTTACCGTGTTGGACATATTATGTAAGATTTTGATGACGGCATCCTGTTTCTTCTTGAGCTTACTAAAAGCGAAGGTGTAGGGGCTGTGCCACCAAAACTTTGCGATGCGTTCTATCAGAGTAGATAATACAATGTCCACAGCCTCTAAGTACTGTGTGCTCAGGTTCAAATCGGTGAAGTCGATTCCAAGAGACGTCACTGGAACATTGAGTTCATAAATGTATTTATACACAAATGTCAAAAAAAATGACTGAAAGAACTAGTTGTAAGTATTTTGAACATCACACATTTCAGTTATGTTACTAACGTTCCAGAAACCACGAAATTGCTTAAAACCTTGATGTACTCACAACCAATAGTCTCCAAAGCGTTAAGTCTTATGTACGCCCAGTGGTCGAAGGGACCCTTCCCAGCCTCCTTCTCCAGCTCCCGCACCAGCTTCCGGGACTGGCTGTTGAACACGCCCATGAAGGTGTCCAGTACAGATTGATTGAACGCGGGATTCAGCAACCTGCGGTGGTTCTTCCATATTGAATCTGGAGGAAAAGCAATTTTACAGAAAATATTTTGTATCACACTCACACTTTGTATCTTGTATCTGGGGTTATATTTAGTTCTTATCAACTGTATTTTCAGAACACGCGATGTAAGGATTTACCAATATCATTTTTCTACACCGTGAGTTACGTTTTTGAGATTTTAGTAAGGATCTTTATTTTTTTTAATATAGTGTAGTAATTTTACAACGGTGAAAAGATTTTTCCAATACATCAAGTCGTTTCGAATTCAATTCAATTAAACAACAAACGATTTTATAATATTGGTGTTGAAAAAAAAAAATAATCCAACTAATGTTTTGCAGTAAGCAAGGTAAACGTGATTTTCTATAGATGATAGTACGGAATCCTTCGTACGCGAGTCCGACTCGCTCTTGGCCGGTTTTTGTGTATAACTTTTCCGTTGTAATATCTGCCAAAGCTCTGTTATGTTTTTACATTTTGGACTGATTTCATGTGTTCATGTTCTTTATGTTAATGTAACTGGTACGTAAACCGTTTTATCACATATAAATTTTAATAAATAATAATTGTTCATCATGCCCCTGCCCTTATCCCAATTTTTCTTGGGGTCGGCGCAACACGTCCTCTAGACATGTTGCTTAAAGTTTTGGCTATGGTTTTATAGTCGGCCGCCTGCCTGACACTAACCCTCTTTGGGAATGCGATTGTTGGTTGTTTACCCGCCACCATTCGGGTGACCCAGGGTGCTTGGTACAGTGCACTGGGTCTTAAGGTCCATTAGTCGCCTTTTACGACACCCAGTGGAGGATATGGGGTGGTGCTATTCTTTATATCCGGACACCACACGGAACATAAATAATAATTGTTAATTGTTATTGAAAAAATATATAATAATTATTTATTGTTATTGAAAAATTGTTATTGAAAAAATATATATAATTATAATAAATAATAATTGTTATTGAAAAAATTTAACCCAACTCACGTTTTACTGTAAGCAATCCTTCGCCTAGATACGGTTTTCCAAACTCGTATAAGTCGTCCTTCTCGAAGCACGTGTTTAAAACTGTAGAGCAGTCATCTGGGTCAGTCACAACTGGAAATAAACTTTAGAGCTTAGCCTTACTTAAATTAATAGTACCTAATCTCTTCAGCATTGTATAATTTTGCACTTAAAATTAAATTTAAATCCTACCTACATGACGAATTCAGTAAATGAAATAAAATTTTCATTTTATTTTATTTTTTTATTTAAAATGTCCAGCTTTTGTAGTTTAGTTGATATTTCAATTCCAACTGTACTACTTATTTGTGAAAAAGGTACTCCTTGTGTTACTCACCATAATAGGTTTGTGGTCCGAGCCACCCGGTAACAACACCACCCAAGTCATGAATGTCGTTCACGACATCGTTTAACGTGTTCCAAATATCTAAAAAAAATACCACTTTCTTATACACCGTGATTTTCAGGTCGTTTTAAAAAAGTCGTCCACACAATGTATCCGTCATAAAATACCTCTAGGCGCGAATATAATTTTTTTACCATTAATTAAAATAATATGCATGAAAAAAATAAATAATACATTGGAAATATGAACCATCCTGTTAAAAATGTTTACGTATCAAACTGTTGCTACCCAGCGAACGAGTCGAGCAGATCTCTCCATCTCCATTTTTAACGAGACAAAATATCGCAAGCCAATCGCAGAGTGTTCGTAAGACTGCCTTGTGTCATAATAATGAATAATATTTTTATTCATTCAAATCTTAAAAAAACATATTTTTTTTATTATAATCGTTTACTAGTCATTGGATACATGAACTGGGCTGCTTTTTTAAAACGACCTAAAAGTCACGGTGTATATGTGAATTTAATCAACAAATATTTTTTTTATTAACCTGCAATAGACGATTTTTTATACCCTACGTAGTTGTTGAAGCTTTCAATCGTCACAAAAAATGTTTTGTGTTGACTGCTATTTGGCCTTTCTTTGAAATACATTATGACATTTATTAAAAAGAGAAACTAAACAAATCATTTCCCAAACGTCTTTTTTGCTTTCTGTTTTACCAGAATTTTTAAGAAGTGTTTAAAGAAGATACTTACGGCAACTGTCACCTACAAACCTAAGAGCATGGCCGACGATAGGCCACGCCCCGGGAAAGACTGGCGGCTCCGTGGTGTTCCTGGTCTTTCGGGACCACAGCCAGTACGCTGCGCATGCGCAGCAGAGCAACACCACAGTCCACATTCTCCAAAATGCACTACAAACATATATGATAGCGTTATAATGAGAGTGAGCGAAAGTATGTAGACATTACATTTGTTCTTATGTTTATAGATTACAAGTATATCGGGTGTGTCATACCTAATCACATTATTAAATCCTATCACAATACATAATATACTTTCGTAGACTTTTTTGTAGGTAATAATGAATACTATAAATATGTAAAACATTGTTTTTATCTATCATCAATACTTTGCGCAGCGCAAGCGAAATAATGTATAAAGTAGGTACAGATTTTGCCCGTTTGTACAACAATTTTGGACTGGTCTTTAGAATATATGTTGTCTCGACTTCTAGTCAATGTATTCTGAAAATTGGAATAAAATCCATGTATTATTTTTGGAAATTATTTGGACGTACATTTACGAATGAACGGACGAACACGAAGTTTTAACGATTTTGTCATAATGTATAGATAGATTATTAAAACTAATCGGAATTGACGAGTTAGTATTCTTCGTAGACTTAATTAAAGATTGATCGTTAAACCGAAA
Source organism: Chrysodeixis includens (assembly GCA_941860345.1). NCBI lineage: Eukaryota > Metazoa > Arthropoda > Insecta > Lepidoptera > Noctuidae > Chrysodeixis > Chrysodeixis includens. Next base: position 9,330,274 of record OW796115.1, read on the forward strand.
CTTAATAAGTATATTTGACGAATTTTATTAAAAAATTGATAAATATATCAGTTTGACGAGTCGAAACAATTTTCCTATTTGACTAACCAATTGCTAAATGAAGTGTGTTACACAAGAATTAATTACAACCAAATACGATATCACTTACCGACGACAGCTTCTCACAACGACTCGGCTTAGACAAACGGAATACGACGAACTGCACTCTTATATTATATACAGGCGAGATCCAAGTGCTTTAGTCTAAACTATATTATGCTGGCTGAACTTGCATGTTAATCAATGTTTAAATGGATAACGAAACAAAAAATACTGGCCAAGTGCGAGTCAGACTCGCGTACGAAGATTTCCGTATCTATAATAGACAATCTATAGTTTACATAGTTTTGTTTAAATGTTTACTTACAAATATTCAAGTTTCTTCAACCTATGTATTAAGATCGAGTAAAAATTGCTTAAAAGTATGAAAAAGAAAACACTTTTATTGTATCCCCATACAATAAACGTGTAATAACATTTTATTTATTTTTACCCAACTGCGCCAGAAGGAGGGTTATGTGTTTCGAGAGTATGTATGTATGTTTGTATAATTACTTGGCACGCTCTGCAGCCTAAGCGGCTTGATGGATTTTGGCTTGAGAGGTGTGGTTAGATTCATATTGACTGTGAGAGTGACACTGGATATATCAAAATAATAAAAAAAGACTAAATGGCAGATTTTTGTCGCCAAATTCGAATATTGCTCACTTTATAGGCCTTAACGACTTGATAGGTTTTGGCTTCAAAGACGTCGTTAGAATTTTATTTGTTGTGAGAGTCACACTAGTTATAATTTTTTTACCTGACTGCCACAGAAAAGAGAAAAATGTTTTTACCCGACTGCCACAGAAAGGAGAGTACCTAATGATTTTCAAGTGTATGTTCATTCTTTGTCCATTCTTTGTTCCCTGCTACAACCTGAGCGATTTAAAGGATTTTAACTTATATGATGTCGTTAGATTCGTCTTGAAATGACGAGTGACACTAGATATGTAAGAAAAATAAAAAACAAAGTAGCGGATTTCGGCAATCATATTGTGAGGTAAAAAAAAAATACCAATCCCATCGAGTGGGGTATCAAAATGAAGGATTTTGAATAACTATTCCAAATATATACATAACTTGCAGTTTCAATTTCAAATGAAAGATATAAACGAACTTAAACTACTATACGTTTAACGAAAATAAAATATAAAATCGTACTAACTTACAAGTTGTGGGAGGTACATTAAGCATTCTAAACTGGGCCACTTATTTATTAAAAAAAATAAATAAAAAGTCTGAAATAAATTAATTATTATAAACTAAAAACCCGACTGCAAAAAGCCCACTGGAAAATGTACGGTGTACATTTTCCAGTGGGCTTTTTTGTACGGTGTACTGTCTACTCTTCACTCTAAATTATAGAGCTTGTTTTTCCCTTTTTAGTTAGTGGTTATTTTTTGCAGTCGGGTTTTTTGTTCATAAAAATTACTTTTTTAGTATTTTTTGTTATAGCGGCAACGGAAATACATTATTGAGAAAATTTCCGCTTTCTATCTATTATGGTTTATAAGGCTAGGCTAGGCTTTGGGTACGGAACCTTAGAAACGTGACCATACGGGTTTTGTACATTAGCCGTTGCTGAATTAAAAAAGCCGACATTTTAGGGTTCCTTAAGTTGAAAGGAAACAAGGAAACTTCTAAAACCGAGTCGAGATAATTTTTCTCGAGATAAGTGTATGTATGTATTTCAAGTGTATGAATGTATGTCGATTTCTATGTTCCCTGCTACAGCCAGAACGGCTGTAAGGTTTTAACGTACGTGAGTCGTGGTTTCATTAGTATCGCCTTGATAGCGCGAATGACACTAGGTTCATAAGAAAAATAAAACAAATTGGCAAATATATATTTTTGTTTACCAAACCCTTCGAGTTAGGTTCTAAAATGAAGGAATTCAAATAGCAATTTCAAAAGTATTTATAACTTACAGTTTTAATTTCAATTGAAAGACATAAATAAAGAAAAAAATAAAAATTGAAATATTAAATAATTTTTGACGGAGAAATACTTAAAGCAGTCTAAACTTCGCCACTTATTTATAAAAAAATAACTAAGAAGTTTGAAATTAAATAATAATCAAAAACCCGACCGCAAAAAAAACCCACTAACCAAAAAGAGAAAAACAAGCTCTATAAAATAAAAGTAGTAATAAATATTAAAAAAAAAATGTGCATATAATAATAATAATCACCTAATCTAGCTTACGCAAACAATAACCCTGACTTCTAAACTAGGTTTATAACCTGTATCTTAGAAGCCAGTTAGCCTTCTACGTCTAGGTTACTCAATTCAGTGTTTCTGTAATTGGTAGGTACATTCGAGAATTTGTTTCTTGAAAAAAAAAAAAGTTTCTTGATAATAATAATTTATGTTTATTTCCTTTCGTGCATTTTCATTTAAAAATTCTGAAACATTTACGTTAGTTCCTTGAAAGTAGTGGCTGTTTTCTATAATATATCGAGTCATTTTCTTACTTAGTAGCTCAACTATTAGAGGTCTGCTTTTTGTGGTATGTTTTCCTATACGTTTTGTTTCTTCTATGTATCCGCTAAGGTCTACATGCAGTACTGCATAGAACATTTCAATCAATCTATTGTGTAGTTCATTGTCCGACTCATTGTAGCATTCAGAAAAACCGTATATTACTAGTTTCTTGTAATCGTTTTCAGTTTCCTTAACCTCTGTAGTTGGTGGTTGAAATTGCATACTTTTTATTTCATTTTTCAGGGTTTCATTTTCATAACATTACTTTTGAATTTTCTTGTTTATTTCTTCTAACTCCATAGATTTTTTTATTGTTTTGTTTATAAAGAAAATCAGTTTTACATTCAATATCCTGCTTGAGCTTGGTGATCGCTTTTTTTATTTCTATTTCAATTGTGTTTTGCAGTTCTGATATTATAAATTTATTGTTTTCCTTAAGACGTTGTATTATAAATTCGCTTAAATTTTCTAGTGAGACGGTCGATGATATACCCGCGTTCGTATTTGAGTTAATATCTGAATATTCTTGGTGAATAGTGTTACCGAGAAGGCATGACTCGTCTATTATTGAGCAGCTGTCATTGCTGTAGATTGTAGTCTTCTTTCTATCATCATCTTCCTGCCCTTATCCCATTTCACTTGGGGTCGGCGCAACACGTCTCCTAGACATGTGGCTTAAAGTTTTGGCTATGGTTTTATAGTCGGCCGCCTGCCTGACACTAACCCTCTTTGGGAATGCGATCGTTGGTAGTTTACCCGCCACCATTCGGGTGACCCAAGGTGCTTTGTACAGTGCACTGGGTCTTAAGGTCCATTAGTCGCCTTTTACGACACCCAGTGGAGGATATGGGGTGGAGCTATTCTTTATATCCGGACACCACACGGACTCGATATTCTATAGTTGTTGAATAAAAATCGATAACATTTTTGCCATTTCGTTAGTTAAACCAGAGGGTATTAGTTTGCCGTAATTACGGTTAGTTATCCGTCACCGAGTTTTGCAAAGAAGTGATGAAGCTCAAAGAAAACGCGGTAAGAGCACGGGAGGCCTCATCTCATCACCTGATCGGTACTCGAGCAAGGGGTAGATGCAGGGCCCAATATGCCCAATATATCCTCCAACCAATCCTCTGCTATGCAGATGGCACTCTCTTCACTGCCCGCGGGAATTACCGAGCGGCAGTCAACCTGACTTCGGTGGGCGGATCCCTGGTAGTCAACAGGATCTACTGGGTTGAGAATGGTGCTATCGAAAACTGAGGCCGTGTTCTTTCACGGCCCACGGCGGCGCCCCCAAACCGACGCGCACAACAACGTGGAGGGTGTCAGAATAGCAGTCGAAGCCCAGATGAGATATTTGGGCAACATATTCGACATTAGGTGGCGCTTCGGTCCGCATTCCGGAATGTTTTTGTAGCTATAACCAACATTCACGCGGGCGAAGTGGCGGTCAACAGCTAATTGAGAAATCAAATTTTAGTATGTGAATTTTAAGAACACCATCCTATTGTTATTCTTAATTTTTAAAAATCAAAAATACAAAAATCTTACTCCTTTAATTCTGAACCCAACCCGACCATAAACCTTCCTTTTTGGTCTAATAATATATCCTGTGTATTTTTTGTTGGAGATCCTCAATATACATAAATAAAGTAATATACGAAAATATTTCAAGTACAAACAGCAATTTTTTTAGGAATAAAATAGACAATGGAAAAAATGGAAATGTTATACTGAGGACCACTGACTGCTTAAGAATATAAGAAGATAAGAGAATAAGAAGCTTGTCTAACGCGTAATATAATATAATTATAAACTTTTAACAATTAAGTAGTTAGTGAAGATGCAGATCCTCATGCAGATGCCTCAGATCGATCTGGCTCTTTCGTCTAAAGGCCAGTCCAGACCCTGCATATTGTTTACTCAATGTGAAAACACTATTGTCTGGACTTTAAAAGAGGCGATGACCCCTGAGTTTGTTTCGACGTTTCTTCTCAGGGTAGCCAGTTAGGAAATGTCGATTCCAGCGAGCTCATATTTAAGATGACATGTAAAAGTGATAAAATTTATCCTATTTGCAGAATAAATGATTTGAATTTGAATTAGTGACGGCATACTATGGATTTATTGAATCAGTGCTCCGATAAGATAACTCTACAAATACTGACATGGTATTTGAAAATGCAAAAGCACTGTATTCGAGCTATGTTAATGAATGAATGAATATGTAAGGTCATTTAAGATTACCACTAGCTGTGAGCCATTGTTCCAGAAATATCAAATATAGTCTGTCAAATGTAATCGCAACTAATGCCGACATATTGATCTATATGAAAATCTGACACTTTTGACAGACAGTTGACTTGAATATTGTTGCGAATATGCATGCCAGTGCCACCATGTTAATGTCATCCGTGTGCCAATAGGCAGGGCACGTAGGGGGGTCAAATGGGGCTGAAATGGGGTCCACGGACCAAAAACGCAGCCTAGGACGTCCACCTGGTCAGACGACTCTAGAAAGGTCGCCGTAAAACGCTGGATGAAGGTCGTTTGATTAAAGAGATGCATATGTCCAGGAGTGGACGTTCTACAGCAGAGATGATGATGATGTGCCAAAAGATCCTTGTATAGGGTGTCCGGTGGCAGAATTAGGATTTTAAAACGAAATAATAAAAAAACTACGAAACATATTTCATTTCTTCAATTATTATAACAAAGAAGGGTAGTGCGGATTTTATATTTTAGTAATTATTTCGTCTAAATGTTGACCATCACCTCGAATACACTCGTGGAATCTGGCTTCAGTATTCCGCGCGACCCGCTAGAGAAGGGACGTGCGGATGCCATTAACCTTGCGACCGATAATTTCTTTTTTATTTTGAATTGGTCGGTGGGCGGTTTCATAAATTTTACTTTTGAAGTAGCCCCACAGAAAAAAGTCCATGGGGGTAAGATCCGGTGACCTGAGTGGCCAGGGGATGTCAGCGAAGGGGCTTATCAATTTGCTGGGGAACAAATCACGAAAAAGCGCTATGGTCTCTCTAGCAGTGTGAAACGTGGCGCCATCTAGCTGAAATCATGTCTGTGAACTGTAGGGAGGATGTTCTCTTAATATTGGCAGAAAATAATCGTTTAATATGCGCCGATAAGATACGCCGGTCACAGTAATGTTAGCCCTTGACGATTTTAAAAAATTGGGTCGTTTATTCTTCTGTTTGACAACAAGGCACACTAAACCGTCATTTTGGGACTGTGAAGTGGTTGTTGAGGTTCTGTCCTTTAGGTGATCAATACCGGTAGTTTTTTTATAAACACTACCACTTAAACGAAAATGGGCTTTATCGCTCCAAAAGCTTGTGTTTACTCTCCGAATCCGCTGCAACATTGTCTCGCAGAAACTTTTGCGCAAATTGAAATCATTAGGCTTAATTGTTTACTCAATTAGGGCCTCAAGGGGGTGCATTTTTAGGTCCGTAATCAAAATTTCGTGCACAATCGTTTTTGGGAGGCCTAGAGCAACCGCTCTATCACGCGCGGACTGGCGCGGGTTTCCGCGTAAACTGTTTGCGACAAGTTCAATGTTTTCATCAGTCCTCGACGGTCGGCGGCCCCGGCCGTGGATTATTTGCTGCTGAACTTGTTGTTTTGAACCTGTGCTCTCACAAACGAAACAAATCTTTGCTTGGCGCATCATGTAACCGTCGGATATAGGACCGCGAACTAAATCTTCCACAAGCAATAGCACAGAAATCGTTTGCTTTCAAATACGCTTGGGTTACGAACGTACATTGTTCACCCGTCCACTGTTGCATCTTAATTAAAAATCCGCACGAATAACGAATCGAACGGGACTCGAGTCTCCGATGAATGGTTTGGAAATAGTTCAAGATTTAAATCCTAATTCTGCCACCGGACACCCAGTATCTGTACAAACAAGCATCAAACATAATTGAAAATCCCGCCCAACCTCCTGGTTTGAGACAGAGCTAGGCTACAGAGTCAGAGTAAAACATTTTTAGCTACATAGTACTTTGTATTTTCAAAACCATGCAGACGAAGTCACGGGCAACAGTTATTTAAATATAACATAATGTGAATTTGAATAAATTTAATTTTCGTAGGTTTTACACCTTCTTATTGATTTTTTTTCATATTAGCTGTTTAATAAAGTATGCTACTTTATTTATTTTTATCGACATTTTTCTTAATTATAATATTTTAATGAGCACTTTGTTCACATGCAGAGATAAGATTTCACACAAAACCACTTTATCATACTTGGGCGTATTATTATTATCGTTGCTTATATATAGTTTAAAAGGGCAGTTTGCGGTACTCCTCCTTAGTGCGCGCTACAACCTACAGCAATCTGTGTCCGGGTTCTTGTTAGAGGCAGTCGTAGGTAAGTGGCATTATAATGGATTATAGAAATCTCGAGCTTTATATGCATTTTCCAAATATTGCCAATTGCCAACCAATTTGAGTCAAATATTTTGTCGGTTATGATCTTGTGTCAGCAAGTCTTCTATTGTTAGACCTAGGTTAAATGACATTGGACAAGCGTTTCTAGTAAGAACCTTTGATAATGGGGCAAAATGGAATATTTTTCATAAAAACCTATACAATTTTATGTTGTAATATACGAAAATAAAATCGGATTAGTTATTATATTAATTAGAAAACATCGTTTAATTTCTTTTTGTTTTGTATTCCTCATACCCACCTGGTCTTGACTAGACAAGGTGTGTTAGTGTAACTATGACACCAGCCAGGACTATTACAGCCAGGCCTTCGCAGGACATATTATTATAGTGCACAAGCGCGTGCGCAAACACAGGTGCACTCTCTGTTCCTTTACTCTTGTAGCCCGATGGGACGGTAATCCGACACGACCGGAGAGATATCAGGCGCAGGACCCACATTTTTACGTGCCTTCCGAAACACGGAAGCTGTGATATTTATTTCTAAAAGACATATAACATTCGAAAATTCGTTCGTATAACATTCGTGCGTCGTGGGGATCGAATTCGAGACCTTTGACTTAGCAGTCCTATGGTCTTACTCATCAGAATGTGAGAGGGTTAAATACCAAAATTCTTGATTTTTTAGTTTTATGTAACTTAACTATGATATTATTTGTCTTTCAGAGACTTGGCTAGATGACCCTGGGTTATCTTCGGAATTGTTTGATGTCAGATATTGTGTTTTACGTAGAGATCGTGACTACCGGAACTTTCACACAAAAACACAAAATGAATGTAGTTCCATTTTCTATTTCCAGTGGAAGACTTAAGAGGATGTTGGCGATGGCGCTGTTCTGCTGCGCATGCGCGGCGTACTGGCTGTGGCGTCGGATGCACAGGAAGACCTCGGAGCCGCCTTACCTCCCATGGTGGTGCCCTATTCTAGGCCATACTCCCATTTTATTGTACTGTCGTAGTAAGTACCGACTCCAGGTATGTTAATTATTGGCTGATCTAAAAACTACTAAGTATATTTTGTTCAAATTTTGCATGGAGATTAAGAAGAGGTCAAGACAAAATATAAAGTACTTATTATCATGCTATTGGGACTTAGCAATAAACCTTTATTTCTGTTTACTATTCTACAACAGCATCTTATTATTATTATATAACGAATATTTTCGTTCTTTTTACTGGTCAAGACAACCGTTACGCCATTAATACAGGGGGCTTAGACAAAGTAACATACTCCAACAAAAGTATTTAATTTTCAGAGAATAAGCCATAAATCAGAAGATAAGCCATAAGAAATGTGGAATATTGTTCAGTTGTTGAAGTATTTATTTTAAAATTCGCACCCTCGTCTGTGTCTATGTTTTCGTAGCTATCGAATGTTCTTTTGTTCTCTACTCTGTGGTATTTACTCAAGTTGTTAAATGATTTCTGTTCCCTTACAAAATTCATAAATCTAAACAAACTACCGCTCGCATTCTTCCTAAATCCCATAGTAAAAATCAAACTATACTTTTAATTTTATTGAAATTAATAGATTAACAATATTTACAATCTTACCCCTCGGGGCAAGTCGTTACGTCATCATGGGGATAATGCAAGACCTGAGGGCATATTAGTATGCTTTTTCAAACCTTGAGGTATAAATAAAAAATGTATCTGAAGGTCTATGTAGGAGCATACAACCGCAGGGCAGCTTGTGGCGAGCTGTTTGTGTGTGGCGACACAACGAAACCTGAATGCCCCAGGGGGTCACTCTTCTTGAGGACTCCCAGCTCTTTCTTGCCTTAACTGGCTGGCTAGAGAGGGGGCGGTAGAGCTATATGCTCGCGGGGGGAAGTGTCTAATGGCGTAATAACGAGGAAACCCGCTCCGGGTCTGCACCCCAAGCCTTTACTCTCTGGTGTTGCCCTCCTGCTGCCTATCGTGGCGGTATAATAGGGGGGCCTATCTTGGAGCTGGCGAGTCACCGCCTGCCAATTTTAATTGCATTTTTATGTATTGAAAGGCAGGTGCCATAGTTTTCCATAGTTAGAGAAGGAAAAACATCACATATCTTATTCATAGCCCGAATTCGTTTCATCCATAATTTGCAATAGTTTTGTAGCTACCTTGGGCCGTCCATGTCTGTTCTTTTATAGAGCAGGGGTGGATGGCCCTTGGTAGGTGCCCCATCACTTTTAGATTAAAGTTCTCAACAAGGCCTCTGTATGTTGGACCTGTGTCCCCGTGTAAGCCTTTAAAAAGGACCGGGTTTTTTCCCTAGAAGTTATCCCGTGAATTGAAAAAAGATTTACAATCTTAATTCAACGTGAAGAACAAAAATTAAAATATTTACAAACAAATATATAAAAATAGATATTATATACACAAAAGCTTACAAAAATGCATCAAAAATTCGTCCGCATCATTGCCGACCGGGAGTGTGCCCAAAAGGCTGGCGGCATTGCCACGTTGGATGGCAATGCTTATCCTCTGGGCGACGTAAACACCAGCTTTTAAGTCACGAGAAGTGTCAACAAGTCGCTTTGCTAAATCTTTAAAAAACGACTTGGCACTCGGGCCCCACAGTCCGAGAGTTTCGACCCCAAACGGTTCAAATAAATAACTACCAACTAGGTTAGTGTATTAGTGCCGTTTGAGGTTCTCAGCGGCCGCAGTAAGATGAGATAGCGCAAGAGTATCGACACAGGTAGCGTCCCACACTAAAGGCCTACCCATCTTCCAAGGGAACAAGGACATACCGTCTGGTCTCTTACCATCGTCGCGTGCCAAACCATTAGGTTCTAAAACGACTGGTACGCCGACAGCAACAAGAGCACGACGGATGATGTCATTAATGTTCGCATGACGAGCCAAGCGGCTTGCACTACGGCTGCATGACAAACCGTGGTGTCCGAGGCTGTTGACAACTTCTCCACAGAGACAATGATGCGGAGAACAACAAGCAGCGCCAAGGCGAAGAGCAGCAGCAAGGCGGAAAGTAGTGTCGTCGAACAAGGTGCCTATATTCGACGACGGAAGAGCATGGAGCCAAAGACCTGACTCCCATTCACCAACAGCTAGGAGGCGCGCACGCTCCGTAGGAGAGGCAGAAGTGGAAATTAGATTTTCTTGAATAATTCTGCAAAGCGGCTCGTCCCACTGTCTCTGTGATGATGGGTAGTCAGGAATATTTGGGCAACTTGGGCAAGCAAGTTTCCAGGCATCCATAGCCTCAGTAAAGCACGGCACATCAAAATCAACCAGTGTGGAAGCTAGAATATTCCTGAATAAGTTATCGTAACGAGGATATGAATGCAGATAGGCTGAAACTAGAAATTTTGCGGATGCCGAGCCCCCCCCCATGCGTATGGAAAGAGTAGCTTGAGTCCAAGCCCGGTCATCCAAGATCATATTTAAAACCAAAGATAGAGTGTTTAATAATTTGATCCAATTTTACCAAAAGATTAGGGTGCTTCCATAAATGGGAAGCACGAAGGTAATAAGTTAATTTTGGGTCGAAACAACAAAAACGAATTAAAGTAATAGCCGAATGCATATTTATTTGTACGAGTCTTTCCGAAACGTCGTTGAAATTTTGAATTTTCTCTTCTATTAAATTTTCAAAGGAATCATCAAAGATTGGAGACCCAAGAAGGCGTAAAGAAGATTTATTAATCATTTTGATTGCAGGAGCTATGGCATTAAATTTAGAAACGGTCAGTCTGTCAGTATGGTCAGAAAGGAAAAGTTCACATTTAGAAAAGTTTAGTTCAAGGCCAATAGTGTTAAATTGGTTTTTTAAAAACAGCAAATCATCCAGAACCGAATCTACATCGCCTCCGAGGGTCCCCATCATCGAGATACCACACATTAAATTTAGATTTTAGCTGCCGGATTATAGGGTGAATAGCCAAACTAAAAATCACTGGCCCAAGAGGATCACCTTGCTGACAACCGACAGCAGAATTCAAAAGTTTGTCCCGATATAGTATTTTAGAGGGATATCTGTACCATTGCCAAAGAAAACAATAAATTTGGGGTAATTCTTTTTTAACTTCTTCCAGCAGGGTGTCCCTGTTTACTGAATTAAATGCATTTTTAATGTCAACCTTCAAGACGACCTCTCCTTTACCAGAATTTTCGTAGGTGGACAACGCGTGTACGGTAGCTTCACAGCCCCCTTTGGAGCCATAACCAAGCCATAAATCCAATGATTGTTCAAATATTTATAATTATCAGATGTTAAAGGAACTGAAGGTTCTTACATTTTAGGCTGAACAGCAAATTTTCTTTAGTATTACTGGTTCCTTCACTTTCGTTCCATAAAGAAAGAAGGGGGGGATATGTTGCGAGAAGGACAAACATATATGGTAGAAAGAGAAAAAATAATCGAAATCAGTAATACTAATGATCTCAATAAACGTAGGTTCGAATTTATGGTTAAGTTATTTAGGGAACAGTTGTCGGTAGTGGAACAGCTAATGTATAATCAGTGGTGTCCGAATCCCAGTCACGACAATACACACGTCGGTCTCATTAGGAGTTCAATATTATGTACGGGCTCTTTATAACTTTTATATCGTTTTGTTTTAAATGGAACGACATCGTGCTACGCTGAAGCGTTCATTGAGCCGTTTTGTTCTCCGCAGCTAGAGATCTTAGGAACCGGCTAAAGGTGGGCGAATCGAGACGCTTTCTAGCGTAACTTCGACGTTTGCTACTTTGTAGCCTAATTTTTAAAATATATTTTCTAATTCAGAATTAAACAGTCTTACAGCAAATATTTTGGTATTAAATATCAGCAAAAAAACTATCTCGGCAAATAAGTCCACTAATATGAAAATATCTTTGTTTAAGATCTTTGGAATGTCGCGAATGAGATTGCGAACCAGATCCATGATATGGGTGGCGCTGTTACCGCCAGTATCGGACCACGAACTTATTACGGTAAGTAACACATGCTGTACTTTTGGGATCTAAAACTCATGGTGCAAGAAGTTGCAACTAAATATTTTAACCCTAACCGACGTATTAGATCAATACATACTTAGATCTTGATAAACTCAAAGCATGACGGATTTGTAGATATTTTAAATTCTACATTTTAGTAAATTAATAATTACCTATACATAATAACGTACAAGTTTTTTTTTCAGTTCTGACCGACCCAGATGACATCTCAACAGTTGCCAACACGTGCCTACATAAGGACGTTGTATACGAATTTGGAAAACCGCTCTTAGGTGAAGGCTTACTTACTGCAAAACGTGAGTGAGACCCAATAGTCGATTTACTCAACCACGGAATGTGAGTAACCCGTACAGATTTCGGCTGTCTGAAGAAATGGTTTCAAGATTGAAGTTTTACATTACAATCTGTTAATTCAGGCTAAGCCAAGTAACACTTTTTATAAGTAAAAAAATAGACTGCACTTGTATCTCCCACCATTCAACACTTCCTTAGATTTTCCTGAGGCGGCGAAACGGTCAACAATATGTTAATATTGTAATTCAAAATATCGGGAAAAGAAAAAGAAATGGTTGACATCACGAAGCAACACTGCTTTGTTTGCTGATTTGACTTACCCGACGCAAATTTATTTTTTCCCCTAGTTTCGATATGGAAGAACCACCGCAAGTTGCTGAATCCCGCGTTCAATCAATCTGTACTGGACACCTTCATGGGCGTGTTCAACAGCCAGTCCCGGAAGCTGGTGCGGGAGCTGGAGAAGGAGGCTGGGAAAGGTCCCTTCAACCATTGGATATACACAAAACTTAACGCTTTAGAGACTATTTTTTGTGAGTATAATAATTTGGACAAGCATTTTTTTGGATTCTGAACATCTGTTTCACAAGTGTGCAATCCGTTGATAGTTGAAATTTCTGAGATTGCCAAGATTGACATTAAGCATTAGCAATTTGATATTTTGACTGAACTTTCTAAAGACTACAATGAACTCAATATTCCAGTGACAGCACTAGGAGTAGACTCCACGGATACGGACCTGAACTTGACAGAATACATAGAGGCTCTGGAGACAACACTTTCGGCGTTTTTTGAACGCGTCTTAAAGTTTTGGTGGCACAGCCCCTATACCTTCGCATTTAGTGGTCTTAAGAGAAGACAGGATGCCAGCATCAAAATCTTACATAATGTGTCCAACACGGTAAGAATTAAAGTAGCAATAGCAAGCAAACTGTTTAATTGTTTTTCTTTTCTGCTTTCACGAGGTTCTCATCATGCGGGACAGTGAAATCAACATCATTGCCCGACGCTCTGATTGATCTATCACCACTTGACTGTATCAGGCTTTTTGGAAACAATAGTCCGGTCGGTGATGATGTGTTAGATCGATCCCAGTACAGTGTGATCTTTGAGAGCTGGGTCGGGGGCATATCTATAGTACGACCCCTCAGACTCCACAAATTTGCACTTCAAAGCAAGCTGCTGGTAGATAATCTTGGCTACTTGGTTATGCCTGTGCAAGTATTGACCGTTAGCAAGACAGAACAACCGGAAACACTTTGGCAACACTAATGGCAGCATCATTGGTGAATATTAGATGGGATGATAAGTAGAGCTGCTCGAAATTCCCCGACCCGGCTAGTTCTAACCGAGTTCAAAAAGTAGAAGGTTTCTCAATTCGACCGTACATATGCTTTTTTATATTTTTTCGTGGATAACTTCGTTATTTTTATTTTTTGTTAGAAAGTAATCAGCTCCAAAGTGGCATGCCATGCCAAAGAAAAAAGGGTCTAATGATGGGAGAACAGGGAAATCGAGGGGAACTTCAAACAATTGTAGGAAGTACTAGTACGTTTGTTAGATATTTCATTAGGAATTATGAAAGACTACAATATAACGAAGCCTGGAGAACGTCTGATGATGGAGCCGAGAGGCAGTCGAGGGAACTCCTCAACGGTTCACAGAAGCTACCTTGTGTGTGAGCTTGATTAATTTGTATTGATAAGACCTTCGCTAGAAGATGCGTTTTGAATGTCATTCGGGGTCTGATGCAGAAGACGAAGGACAGCAGAGAGAACTCTTCAACGGTTAGAAGTTCCAAAAAAACTTAAAACATTTAAATTTAATATGGACTGATTGTTGCGTTATTTTAAAGCTAAGGTAGTCCTAATTTTAAGAAGGTTGGTATATTATGCCACTAAAAAGAAATAAAATAAATAATTTTAACAAAAAAAAACCGACTTCAACAATCACGGCTCTAAAAACTAAAAAATAAACCGATTTTACCATATCAGATAGATACTAAATGGGAGCTCCTCATGAAAAGTGACTGCCTTGGGTATTCAGGTTCCGTTGTGTCACCACTCACAAACAGCTCGCCACAAGCTGCCCTACGGATGTATGCATAGGCCTTCAAATATGTACATTTTTTTTTATACCTCAAGGTTTGAAAAAGCAAGCTTATATGCCCTCAGGTCTTGCGTTATCCCCATGGTGAGGTGACGACTTGTCCCGAGGAGTTTATTATTATTATTTTCTTGTATTATCTTTTTCCTTCGGAAAGGGTACGATTAGTCTTATCACACGGACTTTTGACTTCAGCCTACAGTGTCCCTGTTTACCGAATTAAAAGCATTTTTTAAGTCAACCTTCAAGACGACCTTTCCTTTGCCAGAATTTAAGCAGGTCAACAACACGTGTCCGGCTGCTTTACAGCCTCCATTGAAGTCATAACCAAGCTGCAGGGGCTGATTTTTTTCGAAACTGTCTCCACGTAAAATTTGCTACAAATCTTGGCTGCCATCCGACGTTATGGCGGCAGACAGTTTATAAATATATGTAAACGAATAAATAGCCTTTGAAACATTAAAAAAATAAATAAAACAAGCCACTAATTTAGGTTGATTGGTGGATAGTTCTGTTAACAATTCATTGTTTGTATTTGCAGGTTCTACAGAAGAGAAAATCCGAGTTTGAAGGAAATGTGAGCGGTGAAAAAAGTAATATCCCAGGTTAACTTGAAAATAAATTATTAGAAATATCCTGCTACTGCATGTATAAGATAGTAAATATTACAGAAAATAGGGAAAAACAGGCATACCAAATCAACTGTGGGAAGGGTTAGGAGATGCTATAAAACATTAAATTTGTTACAGGAACCAAGTTCAAAGCATTCTTAGACCTGATCCTGGAGCTGTCAGCTGAGAATGGTGCGTTCAACGATCGCGAGATACGGGAACAAGTGGACACTATCATTTTTAGCGGCCATGACACGTCAGCTAATGTGCTCATGTATACGATGTTACTGCTTGGATCACATCCTGAGGCGCAGGAAAAGGCTTTCTCTGAGTAGGTCGTTAGCTTCGTAACCGTCACTAGATAGATATAATTATCTAGACCTGTATCCCCTCTCACTTTCCTGTTTAAGTGGAGAGTATCTTAATCAGCGAGTTATATTTTGTTTAAGAAATTTAAGAGTAACCTACGACAATTTTGCTGATTCTTCCTCTATAGGAATAACATTTTGAAACCCTCATCCTAGAGTCAGTAGTCTCGCAATTTTGTTGTTTCTAAAATGCCTCTTAATAGTAAATATTTACAGTAGTGGTCGGTGCATTTCAGGATCCAGGAAGTCCTCGGCGATGGAGACAGGGATGTGGAGAAGGCCGACCTGTCGAAGCTCGTGTACTTGGAGGCGGTGTTGAAGGAGAGCATGAGGATGTTCTCTATAGCACCGGTCGTAGTCAGAGGACTCGACAGAGATGTCAAACTTAGTAAGTGGGTGAATTTTTAACAAGATTTTATTTTTTGACATTTTTGTTTATTTCGATGCTTCCTACTTTTTTATTTTTAGTGACAGTTAAAAATAATATTAGTCTATTTTGTAACATTGTGCGTGAGGTAATTGTGGGGTCGCCGAAACACGTTTTTTTCTTGCATTCTCCTCTATCAGACGCTACACTATCATTTACTCCGTTTTCATTCATATCATTCCTTACACAATCCATCCATCTTTTCTTTGGCCTTCCCCTTCCTCTCCACCCATCAACATTCATACTCATCACTCTCTTAGTTACATGAGTCTCATCCTTCGTCATCACATGCCCACACCAAGACAGCCGATATCCTTTAATTTTTTCTGTACAGGTACTACTTTCAAACTTCCCCTTATAAACCCATTCCTTACTTTATCCTTAATTCTTGTCACTCTTATTTCGATGTCTCCTATATTAAAGAGCTAAGTTTCTGCTAGACGGACGTTCCATGACCAAATAGGAAAAGTCCTTAAAAAGGGTCAGGTCAGGAGTACCCTAAACCGACGGGCGTGTATGAAGCGACTGATGAGTGTGGATGAAGCTAAAGTGGTATGCCAGGATCGTAGCAAATGGAAAGATGTGATCTCTGCCTACCCCCAAGGGAAAGAGGCGTGACTTTTATGTATGTATGTATGTAAGTTTCAGCTAAACGTTATTGATGTAGTAGTGACTAAAACGATTTTTTTAGAAGAGCCTCATTTAGAAAGTTTTTATAATTCTTGAGACTACTTGCTACGCTGTGGCGTAGATGAGGACGGAATCGGAGGACTTTTAGTCGATGCATGTCCGATGTTCCGTCAAGCCGAGTCCTTGGCGTGGATTGAAGTCATTACATTTTCATCGCGTAAAAAAAGTAATACCGACAACAAATTGATAGGAAAATCAATAAAAATTTAAATCTGCGGTGGCTGGTCGGTCTGCTGGCCTTGGGCTCAGTAGTTAAGATGCTTGATTTTATTTATTTTTTTTGTAGTTTTTATCGACCTAAAACATTGATATATCTGGCACGGTTCCTTAACATATGTAATGTATGTATACATATAACATGTCATAATGTAAAAAGACAGCGTGCTGCTGGGGAGTTTGTTGTGCCGTTTCTTTTCCCGTAGCGAAAGCACAGGAAGCGGTGAAGGGTGGGCGATGGGGTGCTGTCTATTGTAATTTTTGACATTCGATAAATGCTTCATTGTAGTCTAATTTGAATAAACGAATTTTGATTTTGATTTTGAATCATTCGCAATATTTTTCAGGAAACTGCACGCTCTCGGCGGGAACGCCGTGTTTTCTGCTCCTCTTCGCTATTCACAAGCACCCGATGTGGGGCCCGGACGTGCACGAGTTCAAACCGGAACGGTGGCTGGAGCCGGGCCGGCTGCCGGACAATCCCAACGCCTTCGCCGCCTTCAGTTTTGGAAGACGAATTTGTATCGGTAAGTCTTCTGTTTGTAGTCTTATAATAGAGACTGTACTTTGTTGAATGTTACACACTTTTAATACCGTTTATCTGCCAAAGTGACCATAACTGAAACTTCATAATGGTCCGGTCGTTCTTACCTATGTCGGGAGCATGCGCTGACAAGCTCTCAGCTTTTATAAAGTTCACTAAGGTCTGTCTGTCACTGACTAAGTATTTTTGTTTCATACTATATAGTGTCATCCAGTTGTAGACATACTTTATTGTTTCTTATTGTTTTCCAGGTAAAACCTACGCGCTAATGTCAATGAAAACTACAATTGCGCATGTAATACGTAACTACCGGATCACTGCTGACCTAACGAAGTTAAAGTTGAAGATGGATGTAATGCTGAAGCCGGACTCAGGACACTACGTCAGTATTGAAAAGAGGACATAAACTATCAGGCAGTTGACCAATGGTCAGAAAACGACTAACTATCGGTTATTTTCTCGCTCAAAAAACAACGTACAATAGATATACTTTCAGTGTGAACAAAAGAGAAGCATATAAAAACAGTTGATCGTTGGCTGTTCACACTGCCGGCGAGCACTCGCTTCACTAGTTTGTCGTTGAGCGACAAGAGCTATGAAAATCAAAATCAAAATCAAAATCAAAATCCATTTATTCAAATTAGGCTACAATGTAGCACTTTTCGAACGTCAAAATTTTAAATTATAGACAGCACCCCAACGCCCACCCTTCACCGCTTCCTGTGCTATTGCTGCGGGAGAAGAAACGGCGCAACAAACTCCCCAGCAGCACGCTGTCTTTCAAAAAACATTTATTTTGTAATATAAAAATTAATTAGGTATCGTGCCACATAAATAAATATTTGAGGATACCTACAAAGTATAATACCTGAAAGATAACATTCTTCAAAAAGTACGTTTGAAATGCCGTTAGTTTTGAGATTTGGTCCATGCAATTCTCTTAAGGGAGAATAGGTTTCAAAGATATCCAGAGATGTCGGTCTCTCGAACATGGAAGATACAAATTTACTTAAAGGCTCTAAACTTTTTTTTGCAATTTTCTGATTGTTTAGTTACAAAACAATTAGAAAAACAAACAAGAAGAAACAAGGATCTTTTGGCATGCAGATGACATTGACAAGGGCATTGGTGGTTGGTGTAACATTAACATTCGCAACAACAATCATTTTAACAGTCTGTCAAAATGTATGGTCCTTTCATGTTATATGACGGAATAATTCCGATTTCAGCCACGTGCCAAAAGACTCTTGTAGCACTATTCTCGGGGTTTTTATTAATGCTCACAAATTATCGTGTCTTATCAAAATAATTTGTAAACATCTAATGTAAGTTTATCCACGTAGGAGACGTTACTAGTTCTTGATATTATAATGACCTTCATGAGGCGGATTCATAATTGATAAATTTTAGGGTTTACTAAAGACTAGGTTTGGACCTAAGATTCGGAACTGGCTCAGTTCAACTTGCAACCCCACCGGAGCGACAGCTCATGATTAAGGACTCCGGTTGTGTCACAAACTGGTCGGATATTCCCAACAAATACACGTAAGTAAACCCTATAATTTAACAATAGTCTCTGATATTCTATCAATAGTTTTACTGTCTAACAATGACTACATATTAAAGGCATAGAGCAATAACGTGTAATGTAAGGCCCGCCGCTCATTGCAACTTTTTGTCACCGTGACTTATTGTTACTGTCACCTGCTGTCACCCACGATGCGCTCATTACATCTGTTCCAGGGTTACAAATCGTGTTCATTTTTATATTGAACTTCAACTAGGATGCCGTGATTTGTGCTCTCTGACTACGTAAAAGAAAAATGAAACGGAAAAAAACGTTACTGGGTGCATCCTTTGTACACATGTATTCTGAATTGCGTCAGTATCCACCTAAGTTTTTTAATTATCTTCGTTTGTCTATAAACTCTTTCGATGAGTTGCTGGCTTTAGTAGGTAAAGTAATGTACAGTCACGAGCAAAAACATGTACATATTCACGACCAAACAGTTAAAGATAAAAAATCCTAATCAAACGATTTATGAAATCGTGAAATTTCTTTCAAATTGAACATTTTATGTTTTGCTTACAATATCAGGAATATTTCATAACAGTTTCAGAAATTTCACATAAGAAATCTGTGGCAATTGTTTAGTCGTGTATGTGTACATATTTTTGCTAGTGACTGTACAGGGCGAGTGATAGTCACGTTGCCTGTCGCTCCAACTATTTGTCACCGAAATATCACGTCACCATAATGAGCGCACTCAGTATAGTTTTCATAGCACTTGACTAAGTAACGAAAAGTCACGGTAACAGAAAGTTGCAATGATCGGCAGGCCTAAGTGCATACCTTCTGCAAGATTAAGATTCAAGCATCGACTTTGTCTAATACAACATTATAATAAAAAGGAAAGTTTTTTTTAATAAGTAATAATTATTGTTATTCCAAAGTGATTTGTTTTGTTTGCATTGCTATTGTACTTTAGCTACTTCCACAGCGTTATGTCCTATGACATACTGTTGTGGGGTAAGGCCGCGGATATAGAGACTTTATTTATTCTACAAAAGTGGGCAGTTAGATCAATATACCAGTTGGGGGCTAGGGAATCTCTCAGAGAGCGCTTTAAGGAAATAGGCATATTGACTGTCACATCTCAGTTTATTTTAGCCAATATTTTATATATTAGACAAAATATACATAATTACCAAAAAAATTGTCATATACATAATATTAATACCAGAAATAAGCACAAATTATGTACTACGTCGCATTAATAGACTACAAGACATAGGGTGCACAATTATTTTATAGGAATAGGTATACAAAGGAGTATGCAAAAAATTGTATGGGCTCTGTCCCAAGCACCAACAGACTTGGGACTAGTTTTAATATAATTATAAAGTCCCATAAAAAGACAAATATCGATTTTTTGTTCGTAAATATATGGGATTATTAAATAAAAAATAAAAACATTTTAGTTGAAAAAGGGTGTTTATTTTTTTAAATAACTACGTATAGTTATTAATTACAACACACAATGGTTCAGCTGAACATTTTAGGTATTAATAGAAAAAATATTCGAGTGTATTATGTAAGTATGTATATTTTTGATAAAAAAACAACATTTTAGGTTAGTATTTTTAAACATTTCTTTGTTGTTGTTAATTTACTATCAAAGGGCCCAATAAGCAAGCAGAGGTCAGCAATAGCTGCAAACAAGCCGATATTGCACAGATAAACAACGTGAACACAGCGGAACGTACAGGCCACGACTGAGGTGCGCGCGCGCATGTTAGCATGGCAAGGGGCGAGGGTACAGTGAGATTAGACCGTTATTTTACCTATGCGTCTCACGGCTGTTCTCTATCAATAGCTTTTTTATAGTTAAGTAGTGTGCCTAAAAATTTTTGTACTGAAAAAAGTGAACAAGAATTGTTTTTTTGCACGTTAACCCCATGACTTACGGTGATGTCGTCATAATAAAAAATGATCATGATACCATGATGTATTAAATGAGATACGTTTGAAATCTGTTGGTGGGTTGGGACGATTTTTTGCGTGGTCATTTACAATAAACTACCTCTATGTGTTTTGGAGTTAAGTTACAACTTATTTAAACGTGAAATTAAAACTAGGCTTTGTAAAAAAGCGTACTATACGCTAAATGATTATTTTAATGATAAACATAGCTGGTCCTCGTGAAAACACAAGGCGGTCCTGGTATGGATTTGCTTGGTTATAATTTTATTTTTTTGTTTGATTTTTATGTGATTTGATAGGCATACTCTGTGTATGTAACATTGTGTTACCTATTTTGTTTTATTTTTAATACGATTATACGTAATGTTTGACATTATTATTTTGGAATGTATAATTATAAAATTGAATTATGTACGTGATTTACAATGGACAGGAATCGTGCAGTGAATCAGTGCTTGGGTATAGAGTTACTTTGTATGCATTTATTAAGCCGGCAGCAGATTCGTCATGCTCCTTTAGTTGCCACTGCCTGCGGTGGCGTCTCGGGTCGGGTCACCTCCTTCCCTCAAATATGGCGAGGGAGGTGATGGCTGACCCCTGCGTCATACTCGTGAACGGGTGCTGCTTGCGGTGGCTGGTCGGTCTGCTGACCTTGGGTTCAGTAGTTAAGAGTTATGTGTTTTTTTTTTGTTTTTTTCTTTTTAATGACCTAAAATATTGATTTATCTGGCACGGTTCCTACTTTGCTATATTATTATAATGTGTTAGAAAGACAGCGTGCTGCTGGGGAGTTTGTTGCGCCGTTTCTTCTCCCGTAGCGAAAGCACAGGAAGCGGTGAAGGGTGGGCGATGGGGTGCTGTCTATTAAAATTATTAAATTATTGACGTTCGAAAAGTGCTACATTGTAGCCTAATTTGAATAAATGACTTTTGATTTTGATTGATTGTTGGTGTACTTTCTATCTTGACTTACTTTAATTTTATTTTGGCCGTATATTGGTGTTTGGATGTACATCGGAGCGTAATTTCTACTAATATTACAAACGAGAAAATCTTTATGGATGGAATGTAAGAGATACTAACAGTTGTAGATTTAAACGCTATAATTATATTTTTTTAAATGTTTTTAAGCAAAGTTTTAGTATTTTATTTGTGTTTTTTGTTGTCTTAATATTTTATTCGTGATCGGTTTGGTGTTATTTTTCTAAGGTTCCTGTGTTTCTAACACTTTTGCATGCCGCATGGCTAAACATGGCAGAACTGTAACTTACTGTATGTCATCTTATGTATCTACCCATATTTGCAAAATAAAGAATCATTATTTTTATGGATGTTTGTTACTCTTTTACACTCAAATGCTGACACACTGAACAAATTTTATCACATACTTATGATGATGGCCATACATACTTAATAAAAAAATAATACCTATATATTAATAATGAGTGACGACACAACGAAACCTGAATGCCCCAGGGGGTCACTCTTCATGAGGACTCCCAGCTCTTTCTTGCCTTGCCAGCCTTAACTGGCTGGCTAGAGAGGGGTCGCTAGAGCTATATGCTCGGGGGTGGAAGTGTCTAATGGCGTAATAACGAGGAAACCCGCTCCGGGTCTGTGACCCGCGATGGCGAAATCGGTGTCGCACCTCTCTACACCCCAAGCCTTACTCTCTGGTGTTGCCCACCTGCTGCCTATCGTGGCGGTATAATAGGTGGCCCATCTTTGAGCCGGCGAGTCACCGCCTGCCAATTTAATTGCATTCTAATGTATTGAACGGCAGGTGCCATAGTTTTCCATAGTTAAGGAAGGAAACACATGACAGCCGTTCAGGCTGTAGCAGGGAACATAGAAATCTACATACATACATACACTTGAAAAACATTTGACACCTTTCTGTAGCATCCAGGTAAAAAAAAATGTGATCGTGAGTGTGGGGCTTGGGCCGTGAGGCGGCCCCGTACCCACTAAAACCCCCGGGTTTTCAGCGTGCGCCACCGTGCAGGGGTCACGGGATACGAAGACGATTGCTTGAGCTTGGTGATTGTTTTGTTTATTTCTATTTCAATTGTGTTTTGCAGTTCTGATATTATAAATTGATTGTTTTCTATAAGACGTTGTATTATAATTTCGCTTAAATTTTCTAGTGAGACGGTCGATGATAATAATATGCCCGTGTTCGTATTTGAGATAATATCTGAATATTCTTGTTGAATAGTATTACCGAGAAGGCATGACTCGTCTATTATTGAGCTGTCATTGCTGTAGATTGTAGTCTTCTTTCTAATGGTGACCTTATTGTTGCTGGTATTTTCTCGCGAGGAATTTGGTGAATCAGTCTTTTTGCGGTCGTGTGGTTTTAGAGGGGTATCTATATTGCCGGTTTTTGGTGCCTTACAGCGGCATGCTTGGCACTGCCATGTCTGTTTATGTTCTGGTGTCATGCTCTTAAAGAAGTTACTGCTTATATTTGAACATTGTAGATCATAGTTATCATGACAATCCATACTATTATTTTTAATATTATAAATGCGAAAGTGTGTTTGTATGTTTGTATTTCAAGTGGACTAGGAAGTCTGCGTTTTTGTTCCGTGGACTTCATTTCAGAACCCAGCCACCGTCGGTACTACGAGCTACGTGCTCTGCCCGTTGGCACACAGATGACATTAACATGATGGCACTGGTGTGCATATTCACACCAACAATCAAGTTAACTTTCTTTCCGTGTGGTGTCCGGATATAAAGAATAGCACCACCCCATATCCTCCACTGGGTGTCGTAAAAGGCGACTAATGGACCTTAAGACCCAGTGCACTGTACCAAGCACCTTGGGTCACCCGAATGGTGGCGGGTAAACTACCAACAATCGCATTCCCAAAGAGGGTTAGTGTCAGGCAGGCGGCCGACTATAAAACCATAGCCAAAACTTTAAGCAACATGTCTAGAAGACGTGTTGCGCCGACCCCAAGTGAAATGGGATAAGGGCAGGAAGGTGATGATGATGAATCAAGTTAACTGTCTGTCAAAAGTGATAGATTTGCATATATGACGGCATTAGTTGCGATCACATTTGACAGACTACATTTGGTATGGCTGGAACAACGGATCTTAACATTAACATAGCAAGCACATGGTATTCGGTACGGTGCTTTTACATTTACAAATGCCATGTAAATGCCAATGTTTGTAGAGTTGCCCCAAAACATTAAACCGTATCTGAGCATTGCTTCAATAACTCCATAATAGTCAATCTTCACTAGTTGTTAAAAGTTTATAATTCTTATTCTCTTATCATCTTATCTCATCTTCTTAAATTTTTATCTATTTTCTATTTCATCCTTAAAAATTTTGCTGCTTCTTTTTGATTTACTTAAATATTTTCGTATATTAATTTATTTATTTATATTAAGGATCTCCAACAAAGAATACGCAGTATACATTATTAGACAAAAGTAGAGTTAGATTTTTCATTTTTGATACATACAAATAACAATTATAGGAATCTTAAAATTCACATCTTATTAATATTTTATTTTATAACTAGCTGTTGCCCGCGATCTTGTCCGCGCAAGTGTCGGTTATACAGTATGTATATTTGAACGACGGACTTATTCGAACCACCAATAGGTTATGCATAGGCCTTTCCAATAAACGTATTAACAATAAAAAAAACCCTGATTAATGACGAACAAAATCGTTCCAAAAAAGTCCTAATAACTTCGCAACGTTTTAACACCCTCGCGCTTATCGAACATATGCGCGGTCAATGACCGACGCCGACGTAGGTATGAATGCATTTCACTGCGCGGCACTCGTCGTCGACATCACAAGGGGCGCGGGGGGGCTTGCGCGCTCGCTGCCTTAGCGGCGGCACGTGTTTGGCGCGTGATATTAGGCATTTTGCGCTCTGTGTTCATAAATACTGTATTTTATCGGATAGTTATATGAAAAATTAAGGTCATAGTTTTTTTACATATTTGGGACGAGAATCGAATACTGACCACCCTCCTTCAATAAGTCCGTCGTTGAAATATACATGCTGTATAATGCATTATAACACAAAACATCTATACTAATATTATAAAGCTGAAGAGTTTGTTTGTTTGTTTGAACGCGCTAATCTCAGGAACTACTAGGTCGAATCGAAAAAATCTTTTTGTGTTGAATAGACCATTTATCGAGGAAGGCTTTAGGCTATATAACATCACGTTGCAACGATTAGGAGCGAAGAAATAATGGAAAATGTGAAAAAAACGGGGAAAATTATTGATCCTTGAGGGCTTCCGTTGCGTGCGCTCCGAAAACGGTTCAAGATACCAAAAATATATGTATGAAGGAATTATTCCTATTGAAATGATCTAAAAAAATGTCTAGGACAGTAAATGTCTATCTTTTAAGATAAACTCACTAGAACCGTTTTTATGGTAATCAAATTCGGTCGAAATTAATGCATTTGTTAAGAGTTGTATCAACATATTTATCAGGTTGTGGAGAAAATCAATATGTACTTCTGCCACAAGAAAATAAAACTAAAAATATAATTTACGCAGAAGTAAGTACTTTAAAATAATTATGTTCTTTTAAAAAATTAAAAACTAAATTGTCTAAAATAATAACACAAAATGACGAGGACAAAGTCGTGGGTAACAGCTATAATTTATAAAGCTAAGGAGGTTGTGCACAAAAATAATGATGCCCAAAATAATTATTCCACGCGGGCAAAGTCGCGGGCACAGCTAGTATGCAATATAACGCCCCGCGCGATATTTACAGGGGCACGGCGATGTCCTTATTTAATATTTTTTTAGCTCCTGACTCCTGTCTAATATGCACGTTCACAAAGTACCACACATGACAAATGACACGAATATTCAATTCTATTCAAACCGTATAATTTAATAATTACTACTAGCTGTTGCCGCCACTTTGTCTGCGTGGAATTGAACAAAAAAGTAAATTAGTTTATTGTCTGAAAAAAACAACTCATATAAAAGTCGCCTAAATTACCCTTACTCAAAATCAAAAGTCACTTATTCAAATTAGGCTATAATGTAGCACTTTTTGAACGTCAAAATTTACAAATTATAGACAGCAACCCATCGCCCACCCTTCACCGCTTCCTGTGCTACTGCTACGGGAGAAGAAACGGCGCAACAAACTCCCCAGCAGCACGCTGTCTTCCAAATAACAATTTTATTATTCTAAGATTTAATTTAAATAGGAATCGTGCCTGATAAATAAATATTTTAGGATAACTACAAAATATTATATTACATCAGCTACCTGCTAATAAAAATCCGCTCAAAATCAATAGACTTAAAATAAAACAAACAAACAGATAGTATGTACCGTATAAAATATTATACAGGTATGTGTTAATATGCATGTAGTAAAACGATTATTTAAAAATACACAGACGCTCCAATTTTACATATTATGTATTATATCATAATTCACTATCACCATTATTGGCTACTTGGGTTTGGACAGCCCACATCTCTGCAACTTTTTCGTTTCACGTCCTTTTCTCAATACTGATATAGTATCCATCTGCCGGCTTCAGCATCATATCCACCTTGAGCTTTAGCTTCGTGTGGTCAGCAGTGATCCGGTAGTTACGTATTACATGAGCTATGGTGGTTTTCATTGACATTAACGCATAGTTTTTGCCTAAAAAATAAAGAAACAATAAGGTGAAGCTGAATATTTAATAATAATAATAATAATAATTTATTCTTTATTGCACACTGAAACATTACAAACACACAGAGAATACAGACAGTTTATGTACAACGGCGAGCTTAACCCAGAATTGGGTTCTCTTACAGCCAACCTTAAAGTGATAGAGAAATTCGATAGGGTAAGTCAGAAGTGCACAACAAAAATAACTATGAAGTAAAACCTATACAATACATATACATAATATACAATATATACCATATACATACATAAATATATATATATATATACATATAAAAATGCACAGAATATAAGCATCATGTTGATAAATAGTATTCCTTAACTCGTCTCCTGAACACATCCAGTGAAGGGCTATCGCGTATCGAGTGTGGAAGAGAATTCCACAGTCTCACAGCACGAACAGTGAATGAACCATCATAGCGGCTAGAAGTGTGGGGAGGGACACGAAGGAGAAGAGATGAGGAAGTGCGACAAGGTTTACCTGTGGGAACGAGAAACTCGAAGCGCTCCCGAAGATAGCTAGGAGAGAAAGGATTATAGAGAAGAGAGAAGAGAAAAGACAGAATATGAGAATCTCGACGCCGCCGAATAGGCAGCCACTTCAACTGACTCCGAAATTCCGACACGTGGTCGTACTTCTTGAGACCGAAGATGAAGCGGATGCACAGATTCTGCAGACGTTCGAGCTTATCTAGAAGTTCCTCAGTCGCATCAAGGAAACATATATCGGCATAATCTAATAGAGGAAGCAGCAGCGACTGAGCGAGTGTAACTTTTGTTGGAAAAGGCAGGAACTTCTGGAGGCGCTTGAGGGACTGAAATGAGCAATATACCCTCCTGCTTACTTCTGCAATGTGTTTACTCCAAGAAAGATTGCAGTCCATTAGAACACCTAGGTTTTTGACTTGAGAAGAGTAAGCAATGGCAACATTATCGTACAAGAGTAACGGAGGAGATTGCAACCTATTTAGGAAATATCTGCCACCAATGATGATCGCTTGAGATTTTGAAGGATTGACTAAAAGTCCAAACCTTTTAGCCCATTGACTTATATTGTCAAGGTCACCATTGATAGCATCAATTGTCCTAGGAAGCTCTTCAAGTTGACAATGTTGATAAAGCTGTAAGTCGTCTGCATAAAGATGGTAATGTGAAGTAAGTGATTTTGTGATGGCGTTAATAAAAACGGAGAAAAGTAGTGGAGAGAGAACGCCACCTTGAGGAACACCTGCAGCAAGATCACACCAATCAGAGGAACTCTCATCACAGCGGACCGACTGCGAGCGACCTCGAAGATAGGAGCTAAACCACGCAGTCACAGACGAAGACATATTAAGAGTAGATAGGATACCTAGGAGGATGTCAAAATCAACTGAGTTAAAAGCACTACTGAAGTCCAGCAATACCAAAACTGTTAACAGCCCCTTCTCCATAGCTAGTCGGATGTCATCCGTGATTTTTACCAGAGCTGAAACTGTGCTATGGCCAGGACGGAAACCAGACTGGTACGGGCTCAGTAGGCTGTTAGAGGAAAGGAAGTGAGTCAGTTGATTATTGACAACCCTCTCAAGGACTTTGGAAAGGATTGGAAGTATGGATATTGGACGGAACTGGGAAATTGAGGAGGGATTGGGTACTTTGGGCAATGGCAGTACATGAGCTTTTTTCCATGCAGAAGGAAAGCAACTTGTAAATAAGGAGAAGTTGACAAGATGTAAAATTACAGGAATTAGTACGTCAAGGATAGGAAGAAGCATTTGCAGATGAATTCCATCATCTCCTACTGCCTTCGAGGAAATGGATAAAATTGCACGCTTAATATCTCCCTCTGAAGCTGGATGGAAAGAAAACAAAGTACAATTTGGCAAAGAAACATTCGATAGGTAATTGAGAGTGCGCGATTTAACGTTATCATCCAGCGTTACTGGTGACTTCGACAAATGTGCATTGATCATATTAAGATCTATATCGGAAGCGCTATCATTGGCTGCCTTGCCGATACCAAAAGACTTGAGGAATTGCCATACTTGTGCAGTGTTAAAGTTTTGAATGGAGTTGTGTATATGGCGTCTCTTTGCATCTCTGCACAGACGACTACAGCGATTCCGTAGCTTCTTGTACGAAGACCAGTTCTCCTCACTGGGATCACTCCTGTATCGCCGTTTTGCCCTGTCCCTTTTCGCCATCATGTGCTTAATATTTTCCGACAACCACGGGGCGGGAAGATGTCTGACTCTAACCCTTCTAAGAGGGGCATGTTTATCGAAAAGATCCAACACCAACTTGTTAAATATAGAAACCATTGCATCCACATCATTGCAGTCGTAAACAGGAGACCAATCAATATTGCCCGCATCCTCCCTCAACCGATCCATATCAATATTCTTAAAGCTGCGAAGGAAAAGAAATTTGGATTTACGTTTAGGTGGTCGCATCTTATAGGATAGAAATAGAAGGTCATGATAAGAGAAAGAGGCAGGGAGTTGCCCATAAGTGGCTACTTTGCTAGGGTCGGATACAAGTATGAGATCTAGAAGAGAAGGACTACAATGAGGGGCCTGATGAGTGGCGTTAAGCTGAAGGATGTGCATATTGACAGAAGAGACAAGAGAACGGAGTTTACGGCTGCGCATGTCATCTTTTATCAGGCAGGTGTTGAAGTCTCCGAGAATAACAGTGTGTTCATAAAGAGGTGTGAGATGTTCAAGCTTTGCCTCAAAAGAGGCATAATAGTCAATAGTACACAACGGATTATAGAAAACCCCCAACAGTAGTTTATTGTTATTGAAAGTAACTTCTACAAAAAGATATTCAGCAGATTTGGTATAATCACTCGGAGACTTATCAACGACTTTGTATGAGATATCACCACGAAGATAAATGGCAACCCCTCCACCTCCCTTGCCTGTTCTGTCATTACGCACAAGCTTGTAGCCGGGCAAGGAATATTGAGTGGAAGGGAGTGCAGGTTTGAGGAAAGATTCTGAGACAAGGATAGCATGGACGAGGCTGGAGTCAAAAGAAGAAAGCAGGTCCGCATGATGTGCAGGAATGCTCTGAGCATTTATGTGGACCACATTAAAGAACTTATGGTATGGTGAAAAAGCAGTAAAGAGCTGTTCGCGAAGATGTACCGTATCATCACTGAACGCACTAGCAAAGCTCTCATCAGATGCACAAGACGACGAGCAAGACACAAAACTGTCATCACAATTATCAAACATGATATAAATAAATATATAAAAATATACAACAATAAAAATAAAAAATAAAAAAAATATATATATAAAAACAAAAAAAAAAAAATTAAATAAAATCAATAATACCAGTTACTCGCTATCACGAATCCTCGATGCACTCGCCAGTTCATTTAAATGGACTAAAAGACAAGTTACTGCAACAGTTATGAAGTTTCCGAACGAGTCTCAACCTTTCAATTTAAGAACTGTCAAACTGATATGGCACGATACAACAATAATATTTTAAAGTGACCCACATAGAACAAAAAGAAGAAAAATAATATGAGGTACAAATTATTTTGCTCGCCTCGGTTTTTTCCCCGATGGAGTCTTGTTGATCGGTGAACGTGTACTCAATACCGGCTCACTAGCAGCAGCAGACGTTGGAAATTGTACCTTTAGTTGCTGCAGTTCGGCCAAGGATTCGATCTTCTGCCGAGACTTGTCTGGAAGCAGTATCACAATCTTGCCCTCCGATGTCCAGCAATCCTTGACGCCAAAATGCTTCCGCGCAGCAACAAACGCATCATGCCTGGGTTTGGTCAGGAACTCAGAGAGAACCAACCCAGTGCCTTTCAATGCAGTCTTCTTCCGCCATACTTCGCTGCGTAGGCTATAATTCTGGAACCGGATCAACAAAGGCCTTGTCTTACTGGTGTCTGCTCCCAACCGATGCGACGATGCAATTTCCACAGAAGAAGCATTGGTCAAATTCATCTTGTCTGTCAAAACTGCTACAGCCTGGGACACAGTATCTTCGTCCTTCTGTTCCGGAAGACCATGCAGAAGAAGAACCTGCCGCCGAGAAGCCATCTCATGCCGGTCCAAGCCCAAAGTCAACAATTCAACCTGCATCTTAAGGGCACTCATTGTCTTCCATATCAGGCACTTAAACTCAGTGTAGTCCCGGGACAGACTGGCAATAGTTTTATGTGAGGCTTCATTGCTGCTGACAGTCTTCAGTTCTTCCTCATAAGTTGCCATTCGAGTAGTGAACGTTGTTGACAGTTCCTCCATACAATTCGTCAATTTAGTGTACAAGTCCATATTGAAGTGAAATATTTAAAGTTGTAAGAGTGATAAGCCCGGAAATTAATGAAGAAATGAGTGCATCTGAGGATAGTGCAACGTTTTAGTACATTTGCTCAGTGGAATAAACGTTTTATATATTTTTAAATAAAAGAAAACTATAGAGCACTTTTTTAAGTTGTGCGTCTTTTAGTAGTAACAATAACAATAGTAAGTAGTCTCGTCTAACAATAGTATTTATCTTTTTCATAGATACATATCATCTTCAAGATCCTGTTATGACTTATATTAAATTAGAAAAATAATTTTATCAATAAAATTAAAACCAAATTCAACAACAACGGCACTAAAAACCCGAAAAATAAACCGATATTATCATGTCACCTAGAAATACGTAGATGTCGTTGCCAAACCAGTAAGTTGAATTATTTCCCGGTGTATGTTGATTCTCTAATGGACACTTCATTCAGTATCTAGCTGACCGACTTCAACAACGGTTTTTATTTTTTTTTGCTTTATTCTTTTTAGTGTATAGACTAAAAATCAGACCTACCTAATAGCTTTAAAAGAATACAACTATCAGTCCATATGAAATTTGAGTGCTTTAAGATTTTTCTTTCACTCCTGAAGGTTGAAGAGTTCTCTCAACTGCCCTTCGTCTTGTGCACCAGAGCCTATTAAAACTCGTCTAAGTGTATAAGTCTTACCAATACAAATTATTCAAGCTCAAACACAAGGTAGCTGCTGTGAAACGTTGAGGAGTTCCCTCGACTGTCTCTCTTCTCCATCATCAGATCTATTCCAGACCCTTGTTAAACTGTAGTCTTTTAAAATACCTACTGAAATATCTCACAAACACCTTAGTTGTCCCTACAACTTTTTGAAGTTTTCCTCGATTTATCTGGTTTCCCGATTTTAGACCCAGACTTCTATACATTGGAACTACCTTAGAGCTTCAACAAAAAAAAAGAATTACTAAAATTGGTTCAGAAACAGCAAAGATATCCGCGAACAAACATAAAAAGCATTATATACGGTCAAATTGAAAAACCTCCTCCTGTTTGAAGTCGGTTAAAAAACAGAAGTAAATGCGTAATACACATGAACCTTAAATGGTTTGACGTTTTGACCGGGTTAGGTTGGTCGTGTTCGCAAACGGGCTTGTGACCAAAGCTTAATTTTGTAACATGTAACCCGTTACTTTGAAAACCTGATAAGACTTTACTACCGACAGAATACTTACCGATACACATTCGTCTTCCAAGACTGAAAGCGGCGAAGGCGTTGGGATTGTCAGGCAGCCGGCCCGGCTCCAGCCACCGTTCCGGTTTGAACTCGTGCACGTCCGGGCCCCACATCGGGTGCTTGTGAACGGCGAACAAGAACAGGGCACACGACATCCCCGCAGAGAGAGTGCAGTTTTCTTAAAAATAGGTCGGAAACAGTTTACAAATTGTAATGCTTTATATATATTTAACTTTTACCATTATTGTTCATCTTGACCCATATCTAGTTGTTTTTAAAGTGTAAATTTAATAACTTTCATCCACGTCATTTGGCTAACAAAAAGCGCATGGTCGATAAATTTCTACCTTTCATACTTACTAAGTTCTACATCTTTATCGAGTTTTCTGATTAAGACCGGTCCTATAGGGAACATCCTCATGCTCTCCTTCAACACCGCCTCCAAGTACACGAGCTTCGACAGGTCGGGCTTCTCCACATCCCTGTCTCCATCGCCGAGGACTTCCTGGATCCTGAAATTCGGTGGCTAAGTAGTGTGTGCCTATTAGATTAATAAAATGAGATTCATATTGAAACGACAAGAGGTAGTAAATTCAAGAGTTTTCTTTTGAACCCAGGATTTCTATTACAGGCCTCAATCTATCGAAGATGTATGATCCACATAGGAACTGCGTGGTGAGCAGAGTAGTCGGCTTGCCCTCATTATAGCTAGTATTGCATTATATACGATTTCCAACATATCGACCAAGTCCATTACTTAACGTTTGATAACATAACTTCACATAACGAAGTTTCATTTAAAGCCAGTAGGAAAATTATGCAAAAAACGAGCGGCTGAGACATTATAACTATAGATTGATATCCTTGAAAAATCCTCTATAATCCTCTCAAAGGATTGCTAAAAAGTCTAAGACCTACTCAGCGAAAGCCTTGTCCTGTGCCTCAGGATATGATCCAAGTAGAATCATCGTGAACATGAGCACATTAGCAGATGTGTCATGGCCGGCTACAATCATAGTGTCCACTTGTTCCCGTATCTCGTGATCGTTGAACGCACCCTTCTCAGCTGATAATTCCAGCACTAGGTCTAAGAATGCTTTGAACTTGGTTCCTGTAAAGGTTAAAGTGTTTAATTGCATCTTCTTACGGGTTTGGCAATATTATATTACACAAATTATTTGTCGAAATTTGAAAAGATATGCATAATAAACGATATCAAAAATTGACCTGGAATAACACTTCTTTCTGAACATATATTTCCTGTTAACTCAGATTTTCTTTTTTGTATAACCTGCAACAATTCATTCAATGTTTTAAGCAGAATTTTCAAACATCACTGAATCAAAGTGTGAGCGTATATGCAAGCCCGTATCCTGCAGTAGAGCTGACATGGCTACTCTGATTCTTACCGTGTTGGACATATTATGTAAGATTTTGATGACGGCATCCTGTTTCTTCTTGAGCTTACTAAAAGCGAAGGTGTAGGGGCTGTGCCACCAAAACTTTGCGATGCGTTCTATCAGAGTAGATAATACAATGTCCACAGCCTCTAAGTACTGTGTGCTCAGGTTCAAATCGGTGAAGTCGATTCCAAGAGACGTCACTGGAACATTGAGTTCATAAATGTATTTATACACAAATGTCAAAAAAAATGACTGAAAGAACTAGTTGTAAGTATTTTGAACATCACACATTTCAGTTATGTTACTAACGTTCCAGAAACCACGAAATTGCTTAAAACCTTGATGTACTCACAACCAATAGTCTCCAAAGCGTTAAGTCTTATGTACGCCCAGTGGTCGAAGGGACCCTTCCCAGCCTCCTTCTCCAGCTCCCGCACCAGCTTCCGGGACTGGCTGTTGAACACGCCCATGAAGGTGTCCAGTACAGATTGATTGAACGCGGGATTCAGCAACCTGCGGTGGTTCTTCCATATTGAATCTGGAGGAAAAGCAATTTTACAGAAAATATTTTGTATCACACTCACACTTTGTATCTTTTATCTGGGGTTATATTTAGTTCTTATCAACTGTATTTTCAGAACACGCGATGTAAGGATTTACCAATATCATTTTTCTACACCGTGAGTTACGTTTTTGAGATTTTAGTAAGGATCTTTATTTTTTTTAATATAGTGTAGTAATTTTACAACGGTGAAAAGATTTTTCCAATACATCAAGTCGTTTCGAATTCAATTCAATTAAACAACAAACGATTTTATAATATTGGTGTTGAAAAAAAAAAATAATCCAACTAATGTTTTGCAGTAAGCAAGGTAAACGTGATTTTCTATAGATGATAGTACGGAATCCTTCGTACGCGAGTCCGACTCGCTCTTGGCCGGTTTTTGTGTATAACTTTGCCGTTGTAATATCTGCCAAAGCTCTGTTATGTTTTTACATTTTGGACTGATTTCATGTGTTCATGTTCTTTATGTTAATGTAACTGGTACGTAAACCGTTTTATCACATATAAATTTTAATAAATAATAATTGTTCATCATGCCCCTGCCCTTATCCCAATTTTTCTTGGGGTCGGCGCAACACGTCCTCTAGACATGTTGCTTAAAGTTTTGGCTATGGTTTTATAGTCGGCCGCCTGCCTGACACTAACCCTCTTTGGGAATGCGATTGTTGGTTGTTTACCCGCCACCATTCGGGTGACCCAGGGTGCTTGGTACAGTGCACTGGGTCTTAAGGTCCATTAGTCGCCTTTTACGACACCCAGTGGAGGATATGGGGTGGTGCTATTCTTTATATCCGGACACCACACGGAACATAAATAATAATTGTTAATTGTTATTGAAAAAATATATAATAATTATTTATTGTTATTGAAAAATTGTTATTGAAAAAATATATATAATTATAATAAATAATAATTGTTATTGAAAAAATTTAACCCAACTCACGTTTTACTGTAAGCAATCCTTCGCCTAGATACGGTTTTCCAAACTCGTATAAGTCGTCCTTCTCGAAGCACGAGTTTAAAACTGTAGAGCAGTCACCTGGGTCAGTCACAACTGGAAATAAACTTTAGAGCTTAGCCTTACTTAAATTAATAGTACCTAATCTCTTCAGCATTGTATAATTTTGCACTTAAAATTAAATTTAAATCCTACCTACATGACGAATTCAGTAAATGAAATAAAATTTTCATTTTATTTTATTTTTTTATTTAAAATGTCCAGCTTTTGTAGTTTAGTTGATATTTCAATTCCAACTGTACTACTTATTTGTGAAAAAGGTACTCCTTGTGTTACTCACCATAATAGGTTTGTGGTCCGAGCCACCCGGTAACAACACCACCCAAGTCATGAATGTCGTTCACGACATCGTTTAACGTGTTCCAAATATCTAAAAAAAATACCACTTTCTTATACACCGTGATTTTCAGGTCGTTTTAAAAAAGTCGTCCACACAATGTATCCGTCATAAAATACCTCTAGGCGCGAATATAATTTTTTTACCATTAATTAAAATAATATGCATGAAAAAAATAAATAATACATTGGAAATATGAACCATCCTGTTAAAAATGTTTACGTATCAAACTGTTGCTACCCAGCGAACGAGTCGAGCAGATCTCTCCATCTCCATTTTTAACGAGACAAAATATCGCAAGCCAATCGCAGAGTGTTCGTAAGACTGCCTTGTGTCATAATAATGAATAATATTTTTATTCATTCAAATCTTAAAAAAACATATTTTTTTTATTATAATCGTTTACTAGTCATTGGATACATGAACTGGGCTGCTTTTTTAAAACGACCTAAAAGTCACGGTGTATATGTGAATTTAATCAACAAATATTTTTTTTATTAACCTGCAATAGACGATTTTTTATACCCTACGTAGTTGTTGAAGCTTTCAATCGTCACAAAAAATGTTTTGTGTTGACTGCTATTTGGCCTTTCTTTGAAATACATTATGACATTTATTAAAAAGAGAAACTAAACAAATCATTTCCCAAACGTCTTTTTTGCTTTCTGTTTTACCAGAATTTTTAAGAAGTGTTTAAAGAAGATACTTACGGCAACTGTCACCTACAAACCTAAGAGCATGGCCGACGATAGGCCACGCCCCGGGAAAGACTGGCGGCTCCGTGGTGTTCCTGGTCTTTCGGGACCACAGCCAGTACGCTGCGCATGCGCAGCAGAGCAACACCACAGTCCACATTCTCCAAAATGCACTACAAACATATATGATAGCGTTATAATGAGAGTGAGCGAAAGTATGTAGACATTACATTTGTTCTTATGTTTATAGATTACAAGTATATCGGGTGTGTCATACCTAATCACATTATTAAATCCTATCACAATACATAATATACTTTCGTAGACTTTTTTGTAGGTAATAATGAATACTATAAATATGTAAAACATTGTTTTTATC